>RXPK01000281.1:554390-876242 GCA_004143645.1 Protaetia brevitarsis | reverse complement strand
TCCATTTGTTTCATATCTATTTTTTTGTATTCATGACTACCATTTTACTGCTTTTATCGGGTTTTATAACAATTAACTGGTGATGATCTTTTACTAAAACTTTTTGAAAAATAATAAGCTCAAACTTAACCAACTCACTTCAACTAAAAATAGTGTACCTACCTTACCCACACAATGATAACTTTTCATAAAAAAAAAAAATTGTAACAAGCACAATTCATTAACGAACTTACATTCATCCCACAAGGCCATCCACAAAAGCTCTACAGCGGAAACGATATCAGAATTTCATGCCAATTTTTCATTTTCGTCGCTTTTCCATTTGTCGGCGGCCGACAATTAACGGATGCACGAAGGTAGCAGCAATGGGGAGTACCGCAGTGGTATTAAAATCGTTCCACACTGCCGGAAATTCCGGTACGTTCCAGGGATAGCTTTTTGTGTGTGATCGAATCGCTCGGTAGGCATTCGATAGCGAGCCGATGTTTCCGCTTATTTGAAGTTAATTGAATTCTGTTTGCAGCCGAAACAAACAGCTGTGGTCAGAGATAGTCGTCGGAGGGAAATCGTGCGGAATTGTTCGTACTGCGGTGAATTATGAAGCGCTGCATTCGCGCTGCCGAACAATAGTTTAATCATAGTTAGCAACGAAAGAAAATTTGGAAGAATAAATTAAACTGACATTCTATACGGTGGATTTTAAAAGGAAGAGGATAACTGGATTTATTGCTGTTGTGGCATTGATGGTGGAAAAGAATTATGTAGGCAAATATGTCTGATCCAATAGTGCAGTACTGTTAAATAACAATTAAAAACAAAATAATTGTAATTTGTATTACATAAAGTATTGTAAACGTAAATTATAGTTACTTATTTATATAAGAAAAGAATTAGTATTATAAAGCCATTTTTTTTTAAGTTAGAGTGGGCAGCTATAGTCCAGGCACTTGAGCTAGATACTCATTGTACCATCCTTGTTAGAGTTCTTACTTCCACTCGAGCTTCCTCTAATAAGCCCAGTATCTTGCCAGTGGAAAACTTGAGAACCTTCGAGAGTCTCAAGTAGTATCCTTGCGAAATTTTTCTGCTTGAGTACTTTTCAATTCTCACATGTGCAAATTACATGTAAGTCGTCTCCTCCTGTATTACATTTAGCATTAGCATTTAGCTACACCACGATTCGCTTACTCAATCTGTGTTGTATAGATGCTTTCTTAGGGGACAGTGTCCAGTTACCAGCCCAGTAACGGTTTTAACTTCATTCTTACTGCGCCTGAGTAAGTTATCAGGGAATCTAGCATCCCCATCCCCTATTAGCGCTTTAGTATGGAGTTGACCTTCAGTCGACCTCCATTTCTTTGTACTTTCTTTATCTAACTTATCCAAATCCCCCTTTTACCAGAGTCCCTTGGTAATTCCGCGTACGGGCTCTGGACCTACGAAGTGTCTTTTAGAACCCTCCTTGGCCTCTATATTCTCATGTCCCTCAACCAAATCAGAGACACCGTAGTCTCGTGCCAGTGTATTGAAGGATTGTTTGCAGTCTCTAACTAGTTTTGACCTAGTTACAGGATCGATACTGCCTTGATAGCAGCCTGGCGGTCAATCATTATACTTATTTTCCTCCTCATGCGCCACCCACACCCCCTCCCCCTGCAATAATTTCTGGGCAAATTGCGAGGGCGAATATGCATGCTTCTCCAGGCTTACGGATATTCTTTGATTAGGGCTCAGTCCACGAATACCAGCTCTTGTGCTCTGGTGGCTAGATTGGGATCCGTCGGTGAACCAGTCATCAAAAGCAGTGATATCACTACGTATCTGGTCTCTGTTCAGTGAAGATAATCTCGGGATTATAAAAACATATAAAGAAAAAACAAAGAAAAGTATACAGGCTATATGAACCAGAAAAGTGCTGTTTCACGCCCTTGGGTTCGTATATGCCAGGCCTGTCTATTTCCCCAATTGTTTTCTACTAAGTTCTTCCAACAGCCTTTTTTAGGTGGTCTGAGGAGACCACAAGACGAAGTGTCTTGTTTTCTATTCCGGAGGAATCTATTCCAATATTCGTCTTGAAAATCTTTCCTCTTAGGTGTTCATACCAAATCAGTTATAGTAATTCTATGTCCTGTACAAGTGTTTCTTCTACTATCATCTGCCTTTTAATTTGTTCATTTCTTGTGAATTATAATTTTGGCTTCCATGCTGCTGTAATCCAGAGATCCATTTTAACTGCAAGTAATTTACTTTTGTTCATCGGCATCAATTGCCAAACTTTGACGCTATATATAATGACCTGTTACAATCTTCCTATTATCTCCTTAATACCACAGCCTGAGGTTATCGTATTATTCCATACTTATTGTTAGTATATTTCTTTGGATAAACAGGTTAGATTAGATTGGATTAGGGTTGGGCTGGCTTACGGACCTGTTTTACCGCAACCTTTTCAGATCTATTGTGATCGCCTTATTCCTAGAGGACGTTCTTTACTTTTAATAATTATATTTCATGTTAAAATTTATGTCAGTAGTAGTTCGTATTTAGTTTTTAAAATTAACTACAGTAATTCTGTGCCAAAATACATCTAGCGCATCCGGTTATACCGAGAATGGCTTTCAACTTTGCTATTTTAAATGGAATACCCTATATATTATTACATTTTTTAATTCTTCATGCAAATTTTGTTAATCTTGTAAATTTGTTAAAACAACTATGTTGTTATTTTCAACCATATTTGAAATATTTGCATTTTTTTAAATTTTTGACAGATGAACGAGTGCATCTGAATTTTTATAGCTGCAAAAGTATTTATATAAGGAAGCATTCGAAACCGAATGAATTTTTCTAAAACATTATACAGCCTGTTCGAAAATTACAGTTAAATTGTCGAATTGAAAAAGTGTCAAAACTTTTTTTTTTAAATACAACAACCTACTTTTCTCTTTCTCATCAAACTGCCCTTATAAAAATACAAAAAAAAAGTCATGTTCATTACCCATTCAAAATGGATACGTTTTAAGATAATTAGTAAAATATGTATGTATGGTGTAAAAAGGTAGCTTAAGTAGTTTTTTAAAGTGTTATCCTGCTTTGGTATATCTAAGTAAGTCATGACCATTCGGCAAACAATCCAGCATTAATGAAATGTCACTGAGTTGTCAATTATAAACAATGCCGGCACGGTTAAATTATACGAACGAAGATTATTTAAATTTGTTTATTATTTATGGAGAATGCAATAAAGTGATAACAAGAGCATTTGATTCCTTTGCTGCTCGGTATCCTCAAAAGCAGAAGCTATCACCAAACACAGTTAAACGAATAATACAGAATTTTAAAAACTTCGGATCGGTCAAGATAAAAATTCAAAAACATAAACCTATTGTTAGTAATGTAAACTACAAATTTATTTTAACAAATGTTCAAAGTTACGGCCTTGTATTTTTGTAAGGGCAGTTTGATGAGAAAGAGAATAGTAGGTAGTTGTATTTTTTTTTTAAAAAAAACAAGCTTTGACACATTTTCAATTCGAACCTTAAACTGTAATTTTCGGACACGCTGTATAATGTTTTCGAAAAATTCATTCGTTTTCGCTACCCTATACGGTCAACAATTCTACAAATTTCCAATTTTCCAAGTTAAATACCTTTGCACTTATAGAAGTTCAGAAGCACTCGTCCATCTGTCAAAAATTTTTAAAAAATGCAAATATTTCAAATATGGTTGAAAATAACAACATAGTTGTTTTAACAAACTTACTTTAGATTTGAACGAGGAATTAAAAAAAAATCTAATAATATATAGGCTGTTCCATTTAAAATAACAAAGTTGACAGCCACTTCCCGTACAACCGGATGCGCTAGATTATTAAAAATATTTTAGTTTAATAGCGCAGGTCAGCTTTAGTATACTACGAAATTTTTAGAATTTTCCAATGTATACTCTTTCATATATCGTTCGATGCAGTTCGTCGTGAGGCAGCCTCTTTAATGGCAGGCTTCTACTCACTTAAAATGGCCGTCAGTTTACAGAAATTGTTTTTAGTGAATTAAGAAAAAATATATGGAAAAAAAAATCAAACGAGTCTAGATCCTCACAAAATTCTTTAATATTGCTCAGGCCAGAATTTAAAATCAGTTAAGAATGGTGAAGGTTTGAAAATAAAATTAAATTAGAAAGTGCAATGTGAATAGTCGAACTTATGTAAAACTTGTAAAGAGCAAACATTAAATAAAGAATCAAACACATTAGTTTACACAAACAACGCTTTAAATTATTTAAAATAAATGTAACCACTTCGAACTCAGTATATAAAACGATTTTATATACTTGAGCGAAACCGGTCCTGTAATATTAAAGGATATTGTGAGGATCTAGACCTTGCTTGATTTTTTCCCATATATTAACAACTCACACACGGTCAAATATGGATTTAAAAAAAATAATATTTTGCAGTTTATTTTTGTAGAAATATTGTTTGCATTTACACACAATATGAATAGAAATCAAGATTGTGCTGTCACATTTACATACACATATACATCATAACGTTGGTTTACGGTCCGCTAAAGACCTACAAAACAAAACCAGCTCCCCTATTATTCAGCTAGATCGTTATGCATGTAGCTACGTATTACATCCCGCTACGAGCGACAAGACTGATGACCCCTAATGGACGAGTGCACCACTCAACGTCTATATTTAATTTTCTATGTAACATCAACAAGACGAATTATTATTTTATGCTCTACTTGAGAGAGCGTTCACTGTGTCGTTTAACGGACGTGCCGTCATGAGCAGGTGCTTAATACTGTTACAGAGCTACTCTATTCGCGAAAAATCGCTAGGTTAGAGAATAGCAATTATGTAAATTCGCGATGCTGACGAGTACAATTAAAGAGCGGCTACCGTGGCATAGAAACAGGGAAAAGTAATTAATATAGCATGAAATTACTAATTAGCGCAATCGAGTATATGAACTAAGCATGGTGATCCTTTTTTAGCTTGCGCTATTCCATGTTGTTTAAATTATTCACGGAGTATTTTCAAAGTATCTAAAACAAAGTAAATACGCGATTATAATATGTAAACATTTATTTAGGTGTTTGCAGTTTCGTCTAGAAAACTTTCCTAATATAGAAAGCTTATATACTAGTCTGTATATACCTCCTTTCAAATATTGCATTCTTACCTAAAGATACAAGTTAAGACAAAGAAATAGAATAATATAACAATGTAACCTAAAACAACTTAGGTAATGGGTAGTTGATAATATACATAAGTATTGTTAGAAACTGCATTTCTATAAAGATTTGAGCATCCTTCAAAAATGTATGTACTGTTGAACTTTTACGTAGACTTTCGCAGCCGTTATCCGTACTATATACTACTTGATTACAGCATGGGGCATCTTCGAAGATGTTACTGCTATTGCTGTTGAAGATGTTCCATATGACTGAGGAAACGTCAGCCAGAAGTTCCTGGACGCGATTCCAACCCGAAAGCCAAGCAGCATATTAGTAGTGTCATACACTACTACGCAAATGTAAGTACATGAAAGCTATTTACACTTTATTTCGTAACATAAAAAATAAAGTATTGCATTGATTATAATGTGGTGATTGCAGCACGAGGTGAATGACTTAACGTGGCCAAATAGGTGTGAACCAAATTCTTTTTCTAAAATGCAGAAACTTAGATTTAGACTTACAGATAGAGAGCAAATCGTTGGATCTCCTGGAAGCCCAAATTTAAGAAAAGAGTCCTGCTCAATCCTTAAGAAAATTAAAACCGGATTCCTAAGAATCTGCAAAACAGGTTCAAAGAGATCAAACTTACCCTTACTAAAATAGTATCTATTAATAATAGCTTTTTTATTACGATTTACATAAACCCTGTAACAAAGGAGCGCCGGCAACAACCAAATTCAGATTTCAATAAAATTGTACACATTAAAAGACTACCTTAATATTAGAGCAACATTTTTAAATGCTGAATCGCCCGACTTCGAAATACAATTATTATATTATAATTATATATTATATTGTATTGTATTATATTATAATACAATACAAATTTTGATACCAAAGCTATAACCATCAGCAGTAGCACTGAACTAAATAACTAATACCCAAAAATAACAAAATACAGTAATTACGGTAATAGTTGATTGTCGCCACGTTTAACTAATCACTAATCCGTTTTATCTCCCATTTCCTTTCTCTTGATTTAATAAACTGTAAAAGCTAAAATTTAAGTGTCCTGAAACTGAATTCATTAAAACTTTAATAAAAATTTAATGTATATGGCTGTTTACATTTGTAACTAATTTTAGATTGTCTACTTTATGATTCTCGTCAAGCATATGCAGGGCTGTACTAGATTTATGGCACCTTATAAATTTAGAGTGAACCAGATGCTGTTTGAAACAACTTTTGGTTGCTCTTTAGAGTTCACTAATATCGAACTGATAGTCAATCATTACCGTGATCACTACACCATGTTATTTTTGGGTTATATATAAAGATTATTAGATTATGGGGTTGTAGTGGCCATACGGAGCTGTTTCGTTGCGACCTTTGCAGAACTATTGTCACCTCCTTTGTTCTAGGAGGCACTCCCTAACTTTGCCTTCTGTGGTATTGGTGGCACAGCGCCATCTTCTGTTGAATAGTATGTACTTTTTGGACAATAGTAATTGTAACATATTTGTAATAACTTGACTCCAAGAAATAAAATGTCATAGAGCAGACGTGTTGCTTTATTGGTTCATATGTGGATGCATCACACCTAGCTTAATTATATCTACCACATTTGGGAGCGGCTCCTTCATGCAGATATTAGCTGTGGCGTAGAAATCTTGGCCTTGGCTAGCCACCGTAGTGCCCTTGGTTGAATCTGCACATAGCATTACCTGCCAGGCCTATGTTATACATATGCTTACTTAGTCTACAATGACCGAACTTACTATTATTTAGACAGTCTTCCTGTTCTTACACAGTATTTTTTTTAGTAAATTTAGGCTTTTGTTCATTTAAAAACTCTTCTTAACAGTACTCCCTGGGCTCTTTATGTCTCCTACCTATCTATCTATTCATTGTTAGAGTTTTTAATTTGGTAATACCGAAGGAAGTGTTAGCTCCACAAATAAGCTTGACGAACCTCGTCTAGCCAGATCGTCCCATCTCATTTCCCTTCACGCCCAGGTGGGTGGAAACCCAGGCCAATGTTAATTTCCTTTAGGTACCCACTCTATTTAGGGCGCTTAGACAGTCCCAAATCAGTTTAGAGTCACCACTCGTGGAACTGATCGCTTTAAGAATTGTCCAGCTGCCAGAGAAAATAGTGACGCTTTTACCTAATCATTCTGTTTCCTTGACGTAGTGATGAATTGCAGCAACTTTGGCATCGCTTGGCATCCCGAAAAGGACAGCTAATAAATATGTAGCAGTGACAGGTTTAGAATTGATTCTATTGTGCACCTGTGGCACACAGGCAAGCTAGCCATTATACGTGATTTAGCATTTTGGACGCACCCGCCCTCTGCACCTTTGGTCATATAGGCAAATGCTTTCAATGTAGTTGTTTAGTTCAATACTACTGCTTATAAGAATAGTTTCGGAAATGTGTAGTAAAATTTAAGGTAAGATGTGTAGTGTGTAGTAGTGTTGGGGAACAAAACTTTCATCATCATTCACAGTAGATCGTCCGCTTCATAAAACGACTTCAAGCAGTTTACTTCACTCATTGCATGAATGAAGGGCTTGTGCATGAAGTAAATCTTTCATATTGCTTTCACGAGAATAAACGTGTAGCAACCTGTTTATATGTAAACAATTTACTATTTATTTTATCAATAAGATATTTGCTCAAAAACTAAATTGTAAATAAATTATAAAAGCCACGCCGTGAACAGAGCTGCTTGCTCCTGCATTTTACGAAATATGTCCATTCATATCGTGAAAGCAACCTTGAGCCTTTGCTTCATTCGTTATGTGACTTTGCACTGCGATATTTACTCACAGCTCTACATGCGAAAGAAACCACGTTCATCACAACACTAGTGTGTACTATTATCAGAGCCACAGTTTTAAGTATTTTTGCCACATAAATAATAGAGTTCTGGATACTCAACCGTCATTCCTTGCGAAAACAATTTATGTCGTCCTTGAGAGTATGTAATATTCTTATAATTCCAAATAAAAAATAATAACCGTTCCCAAGATATTTTCAAAAACTTAGAAATTGAAAAAATATAGAGATTTGTTAGGAAACTGTATCATTAAAATCTGACGACTCAGCAACTAAACCAAATAGTGTTGTTGTTGTACCGAAGTGATCAGTCAGTCTACAGTTTCATTAAATCCTGAATTCTTCCGTCGCCAGTGTTTCTTTGTAAGTATGTATGAGATAAATATAAACTGTGAAAGGTAATTTTTTGAGTAAATTCCAAATTTGATGCACAAATGTGCTAGTGTCTTCAGTCTCAGAAAGAAAACCTTCTTTTACTTCATAAAATAAGAAAGAAAAAAATGAAGTTCAAAACATGTAAATAAAATTGAGATACAACAAATGCAGGCAACCGATGCAGGCGATTCGAAAACAGAGCAGGGTAGAGGTAAAGGATTTTTTTGTCGCACTCCAAGAGTTAGAAATATTATAACCTTGGACGCCATACAACAAATATTTCAGGCTGGAATCTATGCCACTGAGTTGTATGCTAGAGATATTTTGAATAAAGCATCAGATAAAAATTATAAACATTTTCAATGAGAGTCAGTGGATGCTAAAAGCAATAGTGGTGTGTAAATGTAGCTAGAAGCTAATCTGGAACTGTACAAACACTCCAAATATATACTGGAGCCGGCTAATGATCTATCCCTAGTCAGGGCACCTGAGCATTCACTCATGCGGGAAACTGAGGAAGCAGATACCCTTGCAAAAGAAAATGCTGCGAAGCAGTTTCAGGGACCAGAACCTACGATTGCCATAGCACTTATCGTGCTAGCAAATGAATTTCTGGGCAAAACAGGAATAATTGTCCTTGGATATTTGTACGTGCAAAGGTCAAAACCAAAGAACTGCTTAGAACTTGGCGGTAAAAATGTAAAAAAGTATTTAATTCTGTCTTTACAGGTCACTGCAGATTCAGAAAGCTTATTTTTATTATTAAAATATACTAAAACTTTTTTTGGGGATAGGTTGTGTATGTCTGGGAACCCCAAAATCTATTTTGACACACGTCACGTGACCACTGGTATGGCGGTAAATTTAAAAAATATGATGTTAATCTCCAAAAAGTGAGGTTAGATGACATGATATCCAAAAAAATTATTTGAAAAAGCTGTTTAGAATTCAATTCTGAGGCCGTGTGCAAATTTTTGTAAGGATACTTTATAAAATTTAATTTTTTTTTGATTTTTTTCTTCTAGATACAGTCCCTTGCAACAACAATTGTCATACCGAAAACGTACCTTTCAGTTTTCACTCTGTTAATTATACAAAAATTGACAAAATTGTTTGAGTATCAGCCAAATTTAGAAATATTACTGCTGTTGAGCTGCTAAAAACGTAAAAAAAAAATGGAAATATGTAATTCAATGAAACAGCATTTGGAAAAATTGTGATTTTAATTTTTTTTTTAATATCTTTACAAAAATTTGCACATAGCCTCGGAATTGAATTCTTAAGCAACTTTTTCAAATAACTTTTTTGGATATCTTGTCATCTAACCTCACTTTTTGGAAATTCCTGGCATATTTTTTAAATTTACCGCCATACTAGTGATCACGTGACGTATGTCAAAATAAATTTTGGGGTTCCTAGACATGCACAACCCATCCCTCCAAGAAAAATTTAGAATATTTTAATAATAAAAAAAAGTCCCATATGTTGCAATATTTATGCCGGTCACTGTATAATGTGCATGTATATCACTTTATATTTCATACTTAAAATAGAAGGAGATGCTTATAATTCGTTTGAATTATTTACATAATTTCATGTTGCTGTCATGAGTCTCCCCTTTACGTTCTTGATTTTCGAAAGAAAATGGCACATTTACTTAATGATATATTTAGACGTAACTTCTCTCAAAGCGAAATTTACCTACAATCTCGCATTTACGAAGAGCTTGCTAAAGGCTGTTCTGAATAACCGAATGTCCATGCTTTACACGTAGTTTCCCTTTAACTAATTCAAATCTAATATTTGTCGCATCCCTGGAAACGTTTAGTATAGACAAAAGCAATTTTCATAAAATTTTATCTCATTCCATGAAATGGAATTCGGATTGGACGGGTGGAAGAACGCGTGCGTGTTATTATCGCATGCGTTAAACCGAGCCGTGCTACGTCGCGTTACATTTGAATTTTTCGGATAAGAACAAGAATTATAGTGGGGTACTAGTCGTTCCTCCGGCCGTTATCGCCGGGATTTATTGCGTAAAAATTTCCCAACGGACTCGGGAAGCGTGCCCGCGTTAAATCCAAGAGGTCACGATGTTTTCGTATAATTTTCGAAATAAATAACGTTCCCGCGGCGCGAGCTGCTCAACAGCGCGACTTGGTGAAAGAGTAGGTTTCACTGGCGACCGATTTATACGCGCCACTCGCAAAGTAAATGACCTACATCTTATCTTTATGTAATCTTTGTCGTTGGCCCGTGAACATAAGAAAGGTGCGAAGACTGGAAACCTCCCTGTACTACAGAGTTCACTTACAATGGGCCAATAATTCTTGGAGTTAGCGTAGAAGATAAGAGGGGCGTTCATATTCATATTACGATTGAATAACAACACAACATGTTTGTTTCACTCTTTCAGCTTAGGTGCTGATAGGAACTGAGGTTGGGAGGTGGCATATGGTTGTAGTGGGTGTAATGCTGTGGTTCTGTGCAAATCTATAGCGTCTATAAGACCTTCTGTAAGAGCTATAAACATCTGTAACTGATATGGCTAGTGTATACTAGTGCTATGCAATCGAACAGATTTCATAACCGGTTAATTGTATGTACATAGCCGGATAACCGGTTATAACTGTCGTGTCTGATTAACCGTCTTGACCGATTATCCGTTTTGGTCTGATAATAGCCGTAATCGATTAAAGGAAAGTTTTATTTATTGTATATCTATCTTTACTATTTTTTATAATGTTTTTATATATACACATCTTCTAGAATTTTCAAAAATAATATTGTTATATAAATTGAGAATCTCACCTGAAAAAGTCGCGATGAAATAGGTCCATAGGCCACCCCAATCCTAATCTAATCTAATCTGTATAAATTAATTCTATTAATTAATTAATTAATTCTAAGTATCCAGTGGACGATTTAATTGAAAGGTTGGATAAGAGTAAATAAATTCGTTCTTTCGTTCATACAGCAATTTAATATATGATGACTAGTTTCGGCGTAAAATTGTCAATCATTCATTGAATGATTGACAATTTTACCTATTGACGTTGATCCGAAGATGGCTGTTAAAAGCCGAAACTAGTCATCACATATTAAATTGCTGTATGAACAAAAGAACGAGTTTATTTATTCTTATCCAACTTTTCATTCATTGAATGATTGACAATTTTACCTATTGACGTGGATCCGAAGATGGCTGTTAAAAGCCGAAACTAGTCGTCACATATTAAAGTACTGAATGAACGAAAGAACGAGTTTATTTACTCTTATCTAACCTTTCATTTTAATCTGTGTAAATTGAGACGTCAACTTAATGTTTTATTTTTAAAGTTTGCTGTAACTTTCTTTATCCTTGAACACATTTTAAGAGCTTAAATTTATACACAACAATATTTTTTTTTTCAGCATATCAGTAATTCTGGACTTTATAAATTTACATTAAATTGCGCTTCTCGTATCAGTTTATGTAAGGCCTCATATGTACACTTGCATTTACGTATAAAAAAGCCACTTTTCTCGTGTTAATTTTTCTTATTTAGCAGCATTTTTTATTTTCTTACCGATTTTCTGAATCCCCATTTTTTTTTTTTCATTACGAATTGTTATAACTAGCTCTAAGACAGTCACAAACAGATTTACTTGTTAGCGATAAGTAGTTTGAAGCACAACTTATTGACTGAAACAAAATCCATACTTTATAAATGTAATCGACACCTCGCAGTAAGCAAAAATGTATTCTGTTAACAATCGGCGAGTGCCTTACCCAACAATGCGAGTAGGTAAAATACTTACTCGTAAGTAATCATTTATGTAGGGTACAATAATTCTCTGCGGTACTACTTGTTGGTTATCAATTTATCTACTATCGCTTACTTATAACTTATATTCCTATGCTATCGTATTTATTTCCATTGTCTAAAAAATCAATTCAAATCCAGTTATGCCTAAATTATTTACTTTGCACTTCCATGCCTTGTCAGTTAAAAAGTTATCGACGGAATGTCATATAATAAAAAATTTATAGTAGATATATTCCATAATTTGCAAAAATATCACTCAACACAGTCATAAAATTGGCAACAAAAAAACTGGAAAAAATAAGGCATAGTTCTGCTGTTTCTTCATTTAAGTAAAAAATTGAGCTGATATTTTTGGAACAGTGCAACAACGCGAAAGTAAAATTACCAATATCTATTTTTAAATGGTCCGTATATTAATAGACAAGCCATATATTTCGACAGGACAAATATAAGCCAGTAAATGTTGTTATCTACGCGTAAATAAAAAAACATAAAATAAAAAAGAAGTTTAGTACAAATTTTTATATTAAATGCATATAGCAATTAAAAGATTTCTAACACTATTCCGCTCTCAATAATATCTAATATAAACTAAAACAACGGCCTGTTATGGCGCTACTTATTTATTGTTGGTTATTCCTTAAATACAGCAACGATTCGATAGATAGTAGTTCTATAGAAACGTTGCTGTTATTTAAGGAATAATCAAAAATAAATAAGTAGTTCCATAACAAGCCGTTGTTTTAGTTTATATTACAATTAGTAAGTAAGTAAGTAAGTAAGTAATGTTTATTAATCTATAATAATAATCAGATAAGTCAAAGAAGAAAAAGAAAAAATAATTTACAAAGAATTGAGAAACTATACATAAGAAAATAAATTAAAATCAAATTATCCTAAGGCCATTAACAAAAAGTAATTCTTAATTTGGTAATAACAAAAAATAAAACAAGATCCTAATTAA
This sequence comes from Protaetia brevitarsis, assembly GCA_004143645.1. Classification (NCBI taxonomy): domain Eukaryota; kingdom Metazoa; phylum Arthropoda; class Insecta; order Coleoptera; family Scarabaeidae; genus Protaetia; species Protaetia brevitarsis. Next base: position 863,060 of record RXPK01000281.1, on the reverse strand, counting down.
TAACAAAAAATAAATTAAGCACTTTTGTTCAACAAAGTAAATAATTAAAATTAGTAAGTAATTAAAAGGTGCTTAAATCATGATACATAGTACCTGGACGAATATTTTGTACACAGAGAAAAGAAAAAGTAAATTTTCACACAATTATAAAATTACGCACAACAAGTTGAATATACATACAGGGACGAGCACAATTTGTATTAAAATTTCACACAAAATTATGGACAAAATTTAGGTTGACAGAACCTATATCTTACAGTAGCATTAAGTGCAGATCACTTGTTACAAATGGTACGTTTAGGCCAGTGGTAATAGTTGCAACTAATCGTCAACAAAACATTTTTATTTTATAAAATCAGTATTTTTGCTACTATTACAAATCTGTGTAGTTAACCGACATTAAGATTTTGCATACAGATTAACAACGCTGTTGCTATAATTAATATACCTAGTTGAGAATAATTATTTACTGTGAAATGTGTTTTTTGGAACATAATGTGTAGTTTTGTTGCACAATTTGTTGACATAACCTACCTATAAAGGGAGCATAAATTGCATATGGCTTGGCGCAAATGCAACAGTGAATTTTATTGAATGAATGAATTTTAATCATTAATTTATTTTGTTCTGTATGTGACTTTTGCGGTAAATGCACCAAAATCAACTTTTTATAAACGTGTTCGAGTGAAATAGGAGAAGCGCCATCTTTACAACAATGGATGTATGTGTAACTTAGCCTTAATCATAATGCTTAGATCAGATAGAACCTGTTTACAAAAGTGTGGGCTAGGTTTGGAATAAATAATTTGAACATAATAATTACATTAAAATAACTACGATTGTGGTTAGCGTAATCCTTATTTTTTAATAATATTCGCTTTGTTAATTGAGGAGTTCTTATTGTTTAAGTGAAATTAATGAGTTGATTAAATTAATAAGCTAGAAGTAACAAAATAATATGATCGCCTTTTATTCCAATTATTTTCTTAATTTTCGCAATATCACTAAAATGAACGAGATTGTATTAGTTTAAGGGTTTGTTTGTTGATTTCATTAACGATAATACGTAAATCTCGAGGGATGTTGGCAGTTGTTGGATATAATTATTACTGTTATGTCGACAGGCCAATACCCGTCTTAACATTAGCTTTTTTTGCTTCAGAAACAGCAATTCGTAAATTTTGAGATATGTCCAAGATCTTGGCAGACCGACGTCCTTCTTAACATTAGCGAAAATCAAAATATTGCAATTATAGTTAATTAATTCGATCCGTGAAATAGTGTTTGTCTCGTTTATAACCTTTTCCAACTCCATCATATGCAATTTCATATCATCTAGTTTTACTAGTTGTAAAATATTGTAAAACATTTCACAATGTTATTGCTCCAATAGTGGCGTGTAAATATTACTATGCGGATTTTTCTCTGTGTAAACGGATGGATTGGTCGTGGTGTTCCAAAATTATAGGTCACCCGATTCTAACCGTTTGCACTTTCTTGTTTGGAATTTTATCAAAGAAAAAAGATACATATGCTACTATGCCTTTCTTAAATGCCGATGAACTGAAGGAACAAATAAGCGCATCAGTCTTAGAAATTATGCCAGAAATTCTGGAGCGAGAGTTTGAAACTATATCGCAAAGACCGCAACCATGTATCAAAACAGGTGACTTTCACTTTCAGCATTTAAGGCAATAGAATAAACTTTAATTTTAGTTCAAGTAATTCTTTAGTAATTGCAATTCGAAAACTTAGGCTTTATTACAGGCAATGAATACTGCAGGTATTTCTCTGAGAAAAATTACGTTTAAACAAAAAAAGTTCAAATTTCAAAGTTTTACAAAATTAAACTAGAAGAATTAGAACAAATTCAATTATTTAAATGTCTATTGAAATCTTCAAAATTTAATTGTCTTTGTTCCTCATTCTTTGTCCTTTCGAAACACCCTAAACGTCCGTATCAGCCTAACAATCTCTTGACAAAAACCGTGACCGTTGCTTGAACCGTACCTGCTCTAACGTAGATACCGTGCCGAACATTCGCTTGTGCTTCTACCGAACGCCATTGTGTTGTTCGATGCTTCGAGACTCTGACGCGGTGGCGGATCGCTGCGAAAAATCTCAAAACCGGCTCCCTTCGCGGCCAGACTGCAGTGTTTATTTTTTTAATTGAGGGCCGTGCCTTCCAGTCGACCTAAACGGCGACCTCGCGCGCTCACACACATATACACAGTCGCACCTAAAGACACAAACGGACGCAGCGGATGAGAGTTGGAATTCTTGCATGCGCCAGACGGCCAAGCGGTGGTTTCGGATCGCAACAAAAATAAATAACTGAGATGAGCCAAAATGAAATTTAACGAATTTTCCTGCGATGCTGACGTTTACGTTCTTAAATGTATGTAATAGGAATCAATTTCTTCAAAACATGTAATAGATATGAATTTCATGGAAAGAGCAAATATTAAGAAATACAGCACTCTTTGTATAGCGCCACTTATAATAAATCAGAGTAAAAGCTTGCCCAGATAACAGAGGATATTCCTAGAAATTTTTTTACACATGCTTTTAGGTATTCACATATCCCAATTAGAAGCAGATTTCTAGAAATACATTTGTAGCGAAAGAAAAAATGCTAGCAGCTTAAAAGATTACATAATGTTCTGACCAGTACTTGCCAAGCAAATCCGGCAAAAGACAGGCAGATAACCCGCCGCTCATAAATCGGGAGCAAAAGTGTAAATTCTGATGTTTTTTGGAATGGGCGCTAGGGGTGACTAGCAGCGAGGAAGCCAGGATTCGGCAATAAACAACACTAATATAAGTTTAAGTAACAATTTAATAGTGATGTATAAAACTGCTTCTTTACATTAGCAGCTACAACCTGCTTCTGCTACTTTTTGTAGCAGTTTTCATTAAATAGCGGTATACCTTACCAGATAAACTGTTCCTAAAACTTTGTACACCGCCCCAAAGTGTCTTTTGTTACCGCTATTCACTCAATATTTATATGTATTTATATTGCGGACGACTCTATTTGGTTCAGAAACGAATCGAAACGAGTGGAGATACAAGTACTTATATACGTACTGCTGTGTACTGATTAATTTGAATGAAAATGCAAAAATGAAATTTTAAAATGAAAAAGAAAAATAAAATTAGCTAGCTCAACGGATAAGATTTTAAAGAACACAAAAAAACTATTAACCCCAGAGTAATCCTCGCAAATTAAAACTTTAATCTAACCACGAAAAGTAAATTGTGAGTGAATGAAATCAGACTTTCTTAATGACACGAAGAATTGAAAAGGTTTAAAATAAAATAAAAGAACAGAATTTTTAAGCCAGTGACGCTATCAAACAATCAATTTATTTTTACACAACCAGTTAAATTACAATTGTGCAGAAAAAACCCTGAACTGAAGGTTCTGGCCTAAAATAAAAACTGTACTAGACTCTAATTTAAAATGGACAATGCTATTTCCTATGCAAAGCAAAAAAAGAAAAGTTTTATTTGTTCAGGAAGATTATTCAATATACACAACCTTTGAACTTCTATCCACTATCCACGTGGTTTCACAAATTAAAATAATCTAAGCGTGGACAAATGCAAGAAATTTACAAAAAATGAAAAAAAGCTAAATGCAAGAACAATGCTTCTACTCACCCAAACGAGGTGATAGAAAAATTAACTCTTTAAATATAAACCAGAAAATAAAACTAAAATAAATCTTCCTAAACAAAAAAATAATAATTGATCCTATATCTGCAAAGTAAACATTTTAATACATTAACAATTATTACAGAAAAAAAATCCTTGATTGACTATAATTAAAGAAGAATATACAATTAATTTTTTTCAATACAAAATGAATAACAAAATGGCGACAATAATTAAAGAAAGTCGAACAAGGAAGTCCTTAACAAAATCCTACAATTGTTATTCTTACAAAAATCCCATTCTCAAAATTCATACAACGCAGACGTAGAACATTACAACGACAATAGAATATGTATTAAATCAGCACAAGCGAACAATAGACATTTGAATGACTGGATTAATTAAAAAAAAAACTTAACACTACATAAATAAAATCATACAATAAACCCTTACACTAAGCTTTATTCAAAACAAAACAAAATTGTGAATATTCTCGGTAAATTGAAACTCAGCTGTTCAGACAAATAAATTACAACAACCAAAATATGCAACTTAAAATACATTTGAGTGATAATTGGATTGTATAAACCACAGCAGTACGTATGTGAATAGGTATTGTATATATTTTTGTAACTAATAATGATCTACTAATATAAATAATTGATTAATAAATGAAAAATAGTTTCTTGAACGGATAAGTATACATTTTTTTGCATTTTCTATAGATTATAAAACGATGATTGTAACAAGTAACAACAACAACTAGTAATAGGTTCTGAGGGGGTACGTTTCATAATAATCAAATTTCTATAATGATATGTATTATGTGTTTTTGCATAGGTATTTCTTAACTAAAATCGATATAGAAACTAGGAAAATTGATCAGCGAAACTTACATTGTGTGGGGTGTTACACAAAATAGCTATTATTACTTGGAATAAAATTCTCTCCGCCTGGGCTTGACAAAAACAATATTTCTATGTAGTAGTTAGAGAATTCTGTTCTGAATTGTTTTCTTCTCTTATTTACTTAAGCGGGTGCGATGTTCGTATATTCGTTATTTCTAGGTTGTTTTTTTACCGCGTACGCTTATCATTTATTTAACACACCACTAAAGTATAAGTATTTTTGGAAACATCTTTTTTACGGTAGAAAACATCTGTGGTACATAGATAGTGCCACAAAATAAACACTGTTTCTTACAATAAAATGTTTCCTGATTTATAATATCAAATAAATATAGCCTTTACGTATTTATCTTTGTTCCTTGTATTATTATCACCACCCAAATTCATATAAATTACAACACCATACACAAATTATTGTTAGTCTTTGAATTACAAGTTAGCACCAAAGTTTACTACTAGAATAACATACAGCCAACATATATTGCAATAGTTTAGTGCGAATTATTATAATATCAATGTGATTTTAATAATAAGAGAAACTATTCAAATCTATTTGACAAAAATTTACTAAATTCTTCAATTTAATAGTCACATGAAAATAATGTTTTTTTTTTATTATTACATAAGCACTGAAGTTACAACTACAAAATGCAACAAACTAATAAATTATCAAAAAATTAAAAATCTATTTATTCATTTAAATTATTATTTCCTCCATTCCTCACCGATGTTGTAAAAAAATAATTAATTTAATCATTGAAAAGAAAATTAATCCCATCTGCACCACGCGCCACCCAAAGTCATCAAGACGATCTAAGTACCCTTATACGACAAAAATTGCAGGCACGAGAGCGGCCGATTCCGATCCAAACCGAGGCACGATACTCCCTTTATACAACATATTTAGGAACATTTATCGAAGCAGGTTGTAACTGCTAACGTAAAGAAGCAGTTTTATACATCACTAAATTTTATACATTGCTTTACTGCTATATATACTGCTACGAATATACAAGTATGTAAATTTCATAATATTTGCACTTGTCTACTATATCAGGAAACTGCTACAAAGGTAGCAGCTTCTTTTGATATTGAATAGCTGCTACAAACTGTTTGCTAACGGTTGTTGCTGCTACAAAATAGCAGTTTGCTTCGTAGCAACCCATCACTACAATTTAATATAATTAAAAGAATAACCAGTAAAATTATAACATATTACAATTACCAAATAACATATATTCTTTTAATAAAAGTGAATTTAGCAAAATGTCTAAATAGCATATATATAAATTAGGACAACTGCCTACTAATTCATTCAACTTGACTAGTCAAGGCATCAGTAAATAACATGTGGTTAAATTAAATGTAAAAAGTTAATTAATATGTATAAGTTGTAAGTAAACAATGTATAATGTTATGTAACCTGCTCTATATATTGTTTATGAGTTGTTCCTTTCTTTTTATTATTATTATTATTATTTTAGGCGGGATGTATTCTAGGTATTAACAGCTGTTATCCCCTGAAGTGATTCGCAAACAATGTAAACAAGGTGAAAATATAGGTTACAGATCAATATGTTAAATTTTCAGGATGAAGTTAAATAAAGTTGTTGCAAATGGAAGTGACGTTGCCAAATAATTTTTAGATGAACTTAAAATTACTAAATTGAAAATTAATTAAAAAGAATTAAATGAATTAAATTACTGAAGTTGACATGGTATGCTAATACAACAAGGCAACAATATACAGAATATTTCACGTAAGTATTTCATTAAAAGTTCATTATGTTCTACTTATTATTTACTTATATTTGAGATTTTGGCACCATTATCTGTTCGATTGGAACTATAAATGTGAAATACTTTAACCAAATATATCACTTCGGGTTGATCGGAAATGGATGTCAACTTTGTTATTTTAAATAGAATGATCCAATTTTTTATTCATTTTTGAATTCTACGATCATAAATACGTCAGCCTTCATTAGCTATTCCTACAGCTACCTGTTGCTGTTTTTGAGTTATTTCAGTTTTTCTTTTTTTTAATAATAATTATTGCATCATTCAGAAATTAATATCTCGGTTAGTACTGCAAGTAGAGACTCCAGATTTGCTATGTTGTAAATATAGATATAACTCTAAGAAACGGTCATACAATGCCTTTACCACTTTTATGAGCTCCGCATTGATATTAGTTTTCCTAAAGGCTTCCCATAGTTTTCTCAATGAGGAATTGTCATAGATCCTTAGATCGACAAACAGTAGGAAACGTACTACTGTGGTTAGACAACGCATTTTCGCTGAGTGTATTTTAAGTTGCATATTTTTGGTTGTTTTAATTTCTCCGAACAGTTGATTTTCAATTTACCGAGAATTTTCACAATTTTATTTTTGTTTTGAAAAAATTTAGTTTAAGAGTTTATTGTATCGTTTAATTTTAATTAGTGTTAAGTTTTTTTTTTTAATTATTCCATTCATTCAATTTGTGTATTGTTCGCTTGTGCTGATTTAATGCGTATTCTATTTAATATTGTCGGTGTAATGTTATACGTCTGCGTTGTACGATTTTGAGAGAGGGATTTTTGTAAGAAAAACAATTGTAGGATTTTGTTAAGGACTTCCTTGTTCGACTATTGACGTGAGTAGACGTATTTTCAAATCCTTGTTGCCATTTTGTCATTCATTTTGAAATTGAAGGTTTAATTTTTCTCCTGTAAATATTTTAGTCAATCAAGAAATTTTGGTCGTAATAATTGTTAATGTATTAAAGTATGCACTTTATAGAAATAAGATCAATTATTATTTTTTTGTTTAGGAAGATTTATTTTAGTTTTCTCTTCATTTTTATTTTTCAATCACCTCGTTTGGGTGAGCAGAAGTTCTGTTCTTTCTTTTAGCTTTCTCATTTTTGTAAATTTCTTGCATTTGTCCACGCCTTGATTTTAATTTATGAAACCACGTGGATAGAAATTCAAAGGTTGTGTATTTTGGATAATCTTCCTGAACAAACAAAACTTTTGCTTTGCATAGGAAATAGCATTGTCCTATTTTAATTTAGAGTCAAGTGCAGTTTTTATTTTAGGCCAGAACCTTCAGTTCAAGATTTTTTTCTGCAGATCTGTAATTTAACCCATTTTGTAAAATGAATTGATTGTTAATTAGCGTCATTGGGTTAAAAATTCTGTTCTTTTATTTTATTTTAAAACCTTTACAATTTGTTACGTTCAGTTTTCTTTTCTTGTACGCGTAGCGTATAGTTAGGGTTATCGCCTTCCCGCTGTCCGTCTTCTGTATGTGGACTCTATGTTCATCATAGTAAACTCCCATCTCAGGGTCACTCGGTCCGTATCGCCTGATAGATGTCGCATATTGTGCCGTTCATGGTCATCTTTTTTTGGGCTGTTAACGCGTATGTTATCTAGAAACTTCGGAATTTTCCGTAGGCCGGACTCTGCAAGTAATTGTCGAGGCGAGCGAACGCGACTGCGGGTTGATTAATTTTTGAAGTGCCTTTTTGGAAGGTTTTTATCGCTTTTGCGGATTTGATAATCTACTCGTATTAACACTTTTGTGGTGAGATTTATCGTCTTAGACGCCGTTATCGTATTTCGATGAAATTGTTGCGGATTGTGGTTTTGTCGAGTTCCACGTTTCTTCTTGCTTTGCGTCAGCTGTGCCCTATTTGACCCCCAAATAGGTAAGTCCGTTTCGTTAACAGTTCGTTTTTTTTGGTATCTTACACTGAGGTTTCTGCGATCCTCTCGTATAGGGTTGTGGTACGGGACACCAGCGACTACACGAGCCACCACGTGTCGATACCCCGTACACCGGCAAGGAATTTCCGGCGGCTTCGCAGCGTTGTACGCCGTTTGATTCTGTGAGTGCCCCGCTGTCAGCTGAGGGACACCCAGGAGCGTCAGGTTGACGTCTGGCCTAGCCCCGAGGTAGAACAAACGTCGCCCTCGTGAGGTAGGATCGTTTTTTTTGCTCTTCACGCCATCGCGGGTTAGACGCGCGGAAGCTGTTCCGTCTTGGGGACTCAGAACTTCTATTTTTTTTTCCTTTTTTTCCTTTTTTTTTCCCCTGTGACGGCCGTGTACCGAATTTATTTTTATTACGCTTAATTTTTACCGTATGTAATTCAACTCTTAAAGTGATAGTCTCCCTGTAAACTTGTGTATTAACTTTTTTTACTTTCATTTCAATTTCGAACGTACAATTTACCGTAGAGATCGCTCTACCCGTCCCCTCAGGACAAATAGTGGTTATTTTATAATTTTATTTATATTTTCGGCCTTCAGCCTGTCAGAGTGGCTTTACCCCGTGGGGGTGGCCCCCTTCTAAACGTACGTAATCAGTTGTGTGCGCATTACGGGTTGTCCGAACCCCTTTTCATGTAATATCTTTACTGATGTAAACCGATCAAGATCTTGGTGGGGTGGTATATGAGATCACATTATATTAACCGTATTTTGTTTATTTTTTTTAACTTTGGGGTTGTCCTAAAGGAACCCGCCGCCTCTGTTGCGCTATACTTTTGTATGTCATATTGTTTTTTTTTTTGTAAAAGTCACTTTCAAGAGTTAACTATTTTAATAAATTTTGTTTCGTTACCATTTAACTTTCGTGTTTTTTTGTAAACTGTGGCGTGTGCCACGGAGGGTTATTTTTATACCTCCACACTTACCAAGCGAGGTGCGCTCTGGGGACTCCCACACCCCGGGGATTGGCCTGGGGCTCCGTGTCTTTTTTTTTTAACGTGGGTGGCGCTCTACCAGTCGCCCCAACACCTGCCGAAGTGTTATTGTCGGAACCGGCACGACCATCTGCGACTGAGCTGGCGGCCACGGAAGCTCCTTTCCCGTACATCCACCGTGGTGGTAAGTGAGGACGTTTACCCAGGTAGGTCCACGTTATCGGGTACCACCCTGGAGGCTAAGTTCGCTACCCCTCCCTGGTACTACTTTATTTACGTTATTTTGCGCTTGACAAGACTGGTGGTAGCAAATTTTTCGGGTAATTAAGAAAGTCTGATTTCATTCACTCACAATTTACTTTTCGTGGTTAGATTCAAGTTTTAATTCGCAAGGGTAACTCTGAGGTTAATAGTTCTTTTGGGTTCTTTAAAATTTTATCCGTTGAGCTAGCTAATTTTATTTTCTTTTTCATTTTGAAATTCGTTTTGCATTTTCATTTAATTCAATCAGTACACAGCAGTACGTTGTCTTTATCTCGATTACTTGAGCTTTTAAAAATAAGTAGGTATACCAAATTTTTCTTTTTTTAAAAGTATTTAGAAAATTATAGCTTTCCGAAATGAAAGGTTACTGTAACATCATTTACTTTCATCTGGGTATCTTAAGTTAGTGTGAACTCGCTATAAGGTGCTTAAGCAATTAGAAGTTGTCGTTGTCACCGTTTTAAAAATAAATGAATTTGCTTCAAAGGGTTACTCCTGTTTGCCGTTACTCAGCTTTTAAATGTTAAGACATATCCACATCGAAAATTGAGAAGTAAATGCATTTAATAATAGGCAACACAAAAAATTTATGGATTGATTTCCAAACAGTTCTCTATTTCGCTACACATATTACAAATAGAAAATGTGCTAGCATGCCGAAGAGAAAAGTGAAATTCCCTTTATCAAATGACGCGTGATTTTAGCAGAACCGCAAAATTCGCAACGTTCCGACAGAAAAAAAAAAAGAAATCACTGCGAGTCAGCCGTAAATAAAATAAATAAATAAAGGTAAATAAATAAACCCGAGACGAATGCCAGGAATTCTGTTCCACGAAATTCCCCATCCGCTCCAATCTTGGCCTGGCGAAAAATCTCTTCGGATTTAATGAAGCGGAAAGTTTAGTTATTCCGTCGGTAGGTCAGGAAGATTTCGATCGGTGGACCGTTTAACCGCACCTCCGCTCATGGAAAACAGTCGCGGTTGATTGAAGCGAAACGTTCTCGGTGAAAATTGGTTCCCGATCCGCCCACTAATAATTTCACCTCTTAATGAAGTTTCTCGTTTTGTAAAATTACTTTCGACGTTAGATGAAATTAAAGAAAGAATTCTTTCTGATGGATTCATCTAGATAAACCCCAAGATAAGTGACCCAATTAAACCTCACTTTAGGCCTGAAAAGAATTGTAGGAAAAAATCTACCAAGAAGAAGTAATAAAACTTGTGTGGTTAAATAATGAACTGTGAAGCTGTGTAATGAATATTTGATTAACAATTCAACTTGGATCGAAATACAATCGCCAGCGATGTAACTTATAGGTAATAAAAGAACAAAATACGCCCATAGCCTATAGGTATTCACACTACACATGGTATATGCAAATATATTATACATAAACTGTCCCACCGAACCGAGTTATTTGATTTTTTTTTAAACTTCTAAGTAGGAATTTGATTTTGAAACTTGTGCAGTTGAGTCATGGCCGACTGTGATCTACTTAAGGAAAATATTTCCAACTTTATAACACTTTCGGTATATGTACAGAGTGCTTAACATCAACTTTCTTATTTTAAATGGAATGGTTCAATATTCATCAGTCTAATGAATTTACTGAGTCATTTGCAACTAGTTGATATGAAGGTTCCTTATCTTTAAACTCAATATTACATGTTAGATTACATATTAGATATTTACAATTTTATTGAATTTTTGACGTTTATACTCTTTCAAATAAAATTAAATAGTTCATGATGTATTAGATATTTAATAGTTCTGCCCATGTCGATGTACGAAGTACGAAGACGTAACTATAAGGTGTTATAGCCATAATCACTAAATCACATATAGGGTGTTCAAAAACGTGTCCCCAACTGTGGATACCTTTAAACTAACATTTTTTTCTCTTTCAAATGGAACATCATGATAAGAAGTGTACCTCACTTCTTGACTTACTAACTTACTATCTACTTTTAATTTATCCCCCGCAGTTACTAAGCCGACGCGTAGTACAGCTGTTCTGGACAACATTTTTTTTTGTAATTTTTCAGGTATTTTATACAACGTTATTCCAAGCCGTATATCCGACTACTCCTACATAGTGCTTCACACTGGTTTGTCGACTTCGATCAATCATACACAGTAAGAAAAAAATTGTAAAAGACTGACAGGTGGCTGCAGAGTAACACATTGACTCCATTGACAGGTCAGAATTACCCAATTTACCTAGACTTCATTCAATCCAGTTCACCCTCCTGATTTTTGTTGGACTGCTTCCGATTTTCGGTCATTTCCGTTGACAATAATTTGTCAAATTTTCCGTTACTACAGTTGAACAATCAAAACTTATTCACTATTTTGTAAAATTATGTTTTAATAATTGAATATACATATCGAGAATTATCAAATAAATTATTTCATATTAACTGTCATTTCGGCACATTTTATTGCGCTACATTTTATTATACGTTCTGCTGTAAAAAAAAACCTTCTCTTTAATCAAAATTAAGATTCTCGATAGCTAAAGTGAAGCTGGATTCAGTTAGTTAATTAATTATTTTGTAAATTGTAACGTTGTATTTTATTTCGCAATTTTATATTTGTATTTTTTAATGAATTCTTTATGTACGTGTTATATTTGTAACTATTGACTTTTTTTTGCCTTTTCGTATTTGTTCTACTGTACCCGATACCTACTTAAAAGTTCAGATACATCTTTACTTTGGTCTCCGCGTCTACAGAGTATTCTTGACGTGATATTTTATGCTTCCTTAAGACGTGGTGGCGCGATATAAATTCAAGGAACTGCGCCTTCTCGTGAGCAGGCCGGCCATAAAGGATTACTAGTTTGACATTTATATGGACAACAACAAATTTTGGAGATTTACCGAATAATATTTCGCGTTTTGTCCTTCACGTCCAACGTTGGAGCAACAACATTGTATCATCTTTAACAAATTAAAGCTCCACAAATCTTCGATTATTTATGTATCCGAAACTACAAGTACTGAACTGTGCATTATTCAGAATTGTTTGCAAATAATTTTTAATTACTATTTCAGTGTGCTGTAGCTTCGATGGCATTAATAATCCAAGATTTATAGAGCTTAGATTCGCATTTAATTTGCTAAAAATGGTACATATTATGTTATCAGCATGATTTGCCGCAGGTAAACCGTTCAGCGTCACACAAATTAATGAAATAACTAAACTTCAGAAGAAAGAAGAACGTGTGAGCTAGATGGATTTGGATGATATAATCGAGCTATTTATTATATCAGTGGCCAAAGATAGCAGTTTGTGAAATGGAAAGTGATAGTGAATAAGTAATGTAGAAGATAAGGTTGTTTAGAACAGAATTATATACATTTGTTTGTGCTAACCCGACTCCGTAGTTTAGCTTTGTTACGTCCCCATATTTAGATTTAAGTTCCTTCAGTTCTAAGAAGTTAATAGTAAACACATCTTTCCCTTTTTCGATTCTTTCTTTATTCTGTCAGACACCCTCTTCATTTGTAATTTACGATCACTACAGTTCCTTTGTACACCACACGCAATCACTTTTGTAACCCCACCAAGGGAAAATGGTCAGTGTAACAAGGGACTACTGGTTCAAAACCATATTGTAATAAGCAGTTCTGTTCCGACATTTCAAGCGACAATACATTTGTAAATATCTTACTATGTAAATATATAAAAGTACAAAAAAAGGGTTTTGTGTGTTTTGTTATTTAAATACATCAACGTAGAAGTGACAAATCCAGCACCAACGCATTCACAAAATTCTACAAAGGTATTAACATGTATTTTTAAGGGAAAGTTTTTGTTTAATATGTATACGCTATATTTAATACATGTAAGTCTAAATTGTTGTTCGCTTGGTTAATCATATAAAAATAAGAATTATAGTAGAATAGAAACTTCAATTAAAAAAGGCACCATATACATATACAGTTGAAATCTAGTATGTTGTGTAGTTGAGGAATAAATACTATTCTGAAGTGCTTTCTGTACTTAATTGATTAATTATTTGTTTTTGTAATGAATATGTAATTAGTTGCGTAACTAGGAACTTATAAAAAATCCTAGCTAGTTTTAAAAATTTGTAAAGTAGCTTTGAAAAATTTCGTTGAGTAAGCGCGTCCTTTCATTTTACCCCTCCGAATTAAAAAAAACAGAGTATAAGCAGACAAGGATGACGGATTATCGAAGATTTTTTTATGTTCGATTTACAACATAAATTATCCAATCGCTCTCATGATACGTAGTTAATGAATCATTACAGGCGTTAAGAGGAGACGGATTGATCGTTACACTTAATTTCCCCCTTAGAAGGGATGCGACAAGTGTAGTGCCCGGATAGGATACTAGTGGACTTTATGTTTGATATGCGGGACTATCAATTTCGATCGGAGTAATCCAGAACGCGCGGTATCATTGTGCCTAATGCGCCGTAGTAAGGAGAGATAGCCGCACAATTACCAAACCAATAGACGGATTGCATATAGGAGTAGATACGCGGTGTTCTATTGTACGATTGGCGTTGCATCCCGCGATGAAACTGCTCTGAATTCGAAGCAATATTGACACAAGATTAAGCAGGGTTAATATGTAACAATTACACGGAATAGTCTACATAGAGGCAATTAATTAGTTTTAATGTTAATGGTGAATGCGAACTTAGGCTCTCCAATCCAGAAAAAAAAATTAATTATTACATAATTAAAAAAAAGCGAGTCTCATTTCAACAAACTATGTCTCTTGCGATAAAACAAGGCTTGAAGTTGTTTTGATATGCTATATGTGTAATTATTTCATATTATGTTATGCCACGAACTTTCAGCACTTCAACTAAATATTGGCATAATTGTCAGTAAAATTGTCAAAGCAATTATTTCTGTCTTTGCAGGTTATTGTAGATTCATAAAGCACCTACACAGAATCCGGCTCTCAGATGATACTGCATGCAGACTGCGTTTGAAGGACGAGGAGATAATTGACAACATCTTCTGCCATTGTCCTGTCCCCACAAGAATCAGGTTTTTGATCTTCGGGAATGTTCACCTTTCTCTAGAAGACCTGAAAGCAATTGCATTCAAAAACATTCTGAGCTTCCTTTAACTGCATCAGACTGCGTTTGAAGGACGAGGAGATCATTGACAACATCTTCTGCCATTGTCCTGTCCCCACAAGAATCAGGTTTTTGATCTTTGGGAAGATTCACCTTTCTCTAGAAGACCTGAAAACAATTGCATTCAAAAACATTCTGAACTTCCTTTAACTGCATGCAGACTGCGTGTGAAGGACGAGGAGATCATTGACAACATCTTCTGCCATTGTCCTGTCCCCACAAGAATCAGGTTTTTGACCTTTGGGCATGTTCACCTTTCTCTAGAAGACCTGAAAGCAATTGCATTCAAAAACATTCTGAGCTTCCTTTAACGCCTCGACTTTTTGGATGAATTTTAAGATAGCATTCCATGCGGATGCTATCTCTTAAGGTAAGTTGCCCCCGTCAGTGCCAATATCATCGGCAAACATAAGTTATGAACATTAAAATAAATAGTAGGCTTCATTTTCCAGTATCTTAGTTTTGGTTGTTTCATTTTTTATTTTACCTCCTTTATTACGTCATCTATTATGCAGAAAAACAAAATAGAGCTAAAAGCATACCTTTACTTAACACCTTTTTCAGTTTTAGATTCTTTCGATTCTTCATTACCTGTTCTTACTATATTTATGTCATTTCTATATATTCCGTTCATCATTTTTGCTCTTTCATCGTCATTTTTTCTTTTTACTAAAGATCTCCATATATCATCCCCACTTGCCCTGTTAAACGTCTTGTACAGCTCGACAAAGCAGATAAGTTGTTTTCCTACTCTTTCTTTCTTTGCTTTGCATTATTATGAAGATAAAATATTGGGTGCTTCGCACACATCTAAAACTATTTTGCATATTTTCAACTACTTCAAATTCGTATGTCCATTACTCTGGCTTCTATCTTTCTTGGTATACTTAACAGCGTTATCCTTCTGCAATCTCTTGCATTCCCTTTTATAACTCTTCTTAAAAATGAGTAAAATTATTCCAGCGCCTTTTCTCTTTAAATATTTCAAATTTCCTCATCTCACCACTCCATGCTTTTCGTATTTTTATTTCCTATTTTCCAGCATACATTCTTTTAGTAATATCCAATGTTTTTCCACACTTTAGTTTTTTATTATATTTGTTATATATTCAAAATACTCAATTTAAAATGGGCCTAACCTGAAGAACTGCTGAAGCTGGTCAAGATTTGCAACTCCCAGTCCACATTTCCACTCGAAAATTTAAGACCAGAGATTAGAAAATCCTTTAATTTCTCGAACATACCAGCATAACTGTGGAAAGGAAGATAATTCTTCCAGATAGACCCACTTACATCAACATGGGTATCAAGCAGACAAATCTATTGATCTTGCACTAAACAATATAGTTTTCAAGATTTCGAACTCTAAAGACTAGACATGAGCAAATAAAGCGTCTGACTTAAAGATTCCGGAAACACGGCAACCTCTTGGCTTCTTGTATTTAATTTCCCGTTTCAGAAGAAACGGGAAATTAAATACATATAAATAAATACAATTTAGTCGGTAGAAACCGACTAAATTGTACCAGCCATTCCAATATCCTGATATATTGTACTAATATGCACAAATCTTTGGCTAGTTGATAGAAGTAATTTTCCGGGTTCATTTCTGCTTTGCCTCTCCTTTACGTCCCTGGCATTAACACAGAATATGGTAAGTGGTCTCTGTTATCCTATTACACAGCCTGCAGTTGGTATATCCAGTGTTGATCTCATTTTCTGTAGGTGTCATTTCAGTGCGAAGAGACCTGTTACGGTGCGACGTTGATTCCTACTAAGCTGCAGTAGTTCCTCAGTCTTCTTCTTTGGTGCCTTTCCATGAATTTGTCTGGTTGTTTCATCCCAGTGTTCTTTGTGTTTTTCTATTGCCCAACTCCTTATCTGCTCTCATAGTGTGTTTTTGGACACTCCTAGAACAGGTTCTGAGCCTATAATTGCAGCCAATGATCCCTTCCTTTCTAACTCATCGGCTTTTTTTTGTTTCTTTCGATTCCCGAATGTCCGGGCACACAGAAAAGTGACTTTATTGCGGTCTATAGGCTATTCAGTAATCAACTACATTCCCGAACCAGCCTTAATTATATTTTGCGGTTCACTAAAGCCCTCAGTATCGTCTGGCTGTTGTTTGTTGCAAAATAAATCAGCTTGTTTTTATAAGCTCTCTGACATATTTCTGTCGCACAATCGCAAATCTTCCTAGAGGAAGGAAATCATTGTGTTTCTCTCCTCACCGAAGATTCCAACTCCATTCCCGTTCTCGATTTTTGATCCGTCTGTAAACCGGATCAATTTTCCGAACCTGTCTCTGTAACTGGTTTGATTCCACCTTATTCAATCCATGTTTTCCATTTCTTCAAATCCAATGTAAATGTAATCTCAGTACCAAAAGGTTGCTTTCCACATGGTGGACAGCATCATTAATAGTTCTTGAATTTGAGATGGCCTATTCTTGCTTTTCCAATTATCACTAAATGGAAGGGTGGGGTCTAGTCGGCATTCCATGGCTGCTATAGGAATAGTCCTCATTGCTCCTGTTATTCCTAAAGACACAAACCTCTATATCATGCTAAGTTCAGTTATACCAGTTCGTTGATGCATCTTCATCCACCGAAGCAGAGTTGCATAAATGATTATGGGTCTGACTATTGCGATGTAGTCAAAGTGCTTACTAATATTCTTGTCACAGCAATCAGAAGAAAAAAAGAGAAAACAAATTCAAGCTAAGCGAAGGACATCCGCAGGATGACTTTCTCAATTTAATTGGAGGGCTTAGATCCAAAATGCAGACCATCCGGCTGTCAGCGTAATACTTATACGAGAATTAAAAGGAAAAAACTTCTACGATGAGAAGCAAAGCAGCAGCTAATTCATCTGAGGCTATTTTAAGCTTTAATACTTTTTTCTGCTTTGTAACACTAATATGGAAAGGATGGAGCTATAGGTTGAGGTCCCTAAATTTTCTGGGCAATAAGAAAAGTTCTTTCCGAAAAAAATTGGAAATGAACCATAATTGTTTACAATGATCGTTCGAAAAGGTTATCAATTTTTTGTCTACAACTCTAAAACAGAGCTACCGCATTACACGTATTTGTATTTGTATCTCAAACACGATTAGAGAATTCAAATTGCGGTTTTCAGATATCGATTTCCTATCAAAAAAACCCCATCTCCTAGTTCTAGTCTAATGATACTGGTTTCCTTTTTTCACTTATACACAAACTCTGAAAGCAATCAAATTGTTAAAGTAGAGCCTATCTCTCTATTCTGTTAGACTTGCTAAGAGAAAGCATTGATTCCACAATAACTACATCCGTGAAAGGTTTCGCGTTTTTCAATCTAATCATTCATAATTTGCGGAAATAGCGTGTTCGATGAAACCGTAGATCATAAAAATAGTTACGTTAATAAACAATCACTACGTTTCCACGTAATTAACTCTCCTATTACCGAGTGCCCTAATTTTACAATCTGTAACGCGCATGTTAACATATAAAACACACCCGGAAATCATTCCATTAACACCCATCGCAATTGCTCCGAGAGGCCGATTCATACGAAGCATTCATCACTCAATGTCGTAGTCTTAGGTGCATTGACTTGGCTGTTCAATAACACGCGCCAACATAAAGCTACAGCACTTACTATAATAGCCGCGTCTATAGAGAAAATCGTAGAAACGCAACAGTGGCGCTACTTACTAGCATTCCTCGTGCTGGTGATTTAGATGCAATCGGGCTTGTTACAAGCGGAAACCGTCAGGAGTTGAGCCAATTTCGACATCGTAATTTTGAAGGCAGTTTGTATGTTACTACCTTATACGCGTATTTTCATACATATTTAAACCGTCACCCATGATAACGCTGGCAACGATATCTATTTTGTTTCGTATCGTTGCTGCTGTGATAGGAATCTCTTGGCATGTGTCATAAACCTGGCCCGTATTAAGCAAACAAGTTTACGAGGATCACATATACATACGGTATTACAAAACTTATTGCTGTACTGCAGGCGCTTCATACCTGTTTTATTGGTTTAGGAATGCGTGGATGGTGTCGCAGTTTTGTATTATACAAATTTCAAGTATTCAATTTCAAGAATTATAGCCTGAAAGCGCAATTCTGCAGAGAAATGGAAAACAGCATGGGTTGTATTCTAAAATTTAAAAGAAAAATATTATGATTACGTTAAAGCAAATAATTCTTCAAGGTTGTCTCTGTGTGAGCACATGTTTATTACGTTAAAGGAAATGGAAGTAGGTCCAGAATCACACAAACTCTTTTTTTATTAGTAATATACTAATGGCTACATGTTTCGAGTGTTTTAACACTCACCTTCAGGCCAAAGAGGTAAGCACGGAAGGATTAGATTAGATTAGATTAGGATTGGAGTGGCCTATCAACCTGTTTCACCGCGACCTTTTCAGATCTATTGTGATCCTTTTTTCCTAGAGGACGCTCTCTAATTTTGCCCTCTTAATTAGGCCTATCATCTTTGAGAGCGGCTTCTTTATGTAGCTACTGGCTGTGGGGTTCTCCTCCCCCATTACTAGAAACCTTGTCCTCGCCAGGCCTTCACATTGGCACAGCACATGAACTGGTGTTTCTTTCTCCTCTTGACAGTATCTGCAGGTTGCATCATCTGCCAGGCCTATGTTGTACATATGCCTATTCAGTCTACAATGACCTGTCAGCAGACCTACAATCATTTTGACAGTCTTCCCGTCTTGTTTGATAGTTGATAGATATTCAATAGATCTCTCGTGAATTCAGGCCTCTGCTACTTTAGAAACTCTTTTGCCTGTCTTTGTCCCGGTGATTTTTGCCACCACCCTCTGGACTGATTATGTATCCATTCATTGATGGATTTTTTTAATTTGCGATTTGGTAGTGCCGAAAGAGGGGTCGGCTCCAACGAATGGCCATGACGAACCTCGCCTGGCCAGCTCGTCCGCCGCCTCATTTCCTCTCACACCCAAGTGGCTAGGGACCCCGGCCAGGGCTACTTTCCTTTGGGTGCCCACCTCATTTGGGGCGCTTACGCAGTCCCAAATCAGCTTAGAGTCAACGCTTCTAGAGCTAATCGCTTTAAGTGTGGACTGACTGTCAGAGAAGATAGCGACGCTTTTACCTGGCTCGGTACATCTTTCTATCTCTCGGACACAATGATGGATTGCAGCAACCTCAGCTTGGAACACAAGCTTACCGAAAGAGCCTTTTTAGCCTTCTCAGCGTATATTCCCGCTCCAACGCCGTAGTCCGTTTTAGAGCCGTCAGTATACCGGTTTGAGTCCGCTCTTACCGGAGTTCCTGTCTCCCAGTCCTTCTTTCTGGCATTATAACCTGATGTTTTCTATCTAGGTTAAATATCTGAACCATGGCATCACATGGCATTCCTAAAAGGGGTGCCTCCTTGAGTTCATCTAACAGTTTTTTATAGTCAGCGCCGTGCGATTTACTTATCGGTACTTGACTATGCAAAAGTCTGTGTACTGTAGACCTTGCAGTTGCTTGTATATAAATATGTATTGGTGGCCGGTTCAAGCACGGAAGGATTATGTCAAATACTAAAAGTGGGGCTCAAATTGTTCAAAATACTAATTAGATGTAATAGAATGTTAGTAATAAAGTTGTAAAGAAAAATGCAATTGTAAATAGGACAGAACCACAAACATATTAAAATTAACACAATGAAATCAGACAAAGTACTCTATTAAAATATTATAACCAGGTGAGTTCGCTGATACACCTCCCTCTAATAATTTTAATCTTTTTTGTAAACTTGCTGTTTCACTTCCCTAACTTTTCATATGGCGTTAATAAGAACCGTAATGTGATTTTAGGCAGCGATTTTAATATAAATTTCTTAAAGTTAATAACAATTTTGAAACTATTCTTTGAGTTTTGATCTTATGAGTTCCTTTGGACTTGGTTCAACGGTAGATTCCTCAAATAGGATGAGTCTTCACAGAAGCAATTGTTGCATTAGATCACTAAACCAATCAATAAAGATCATTCGTCATCATTCCTTAAACAGAAAGAAACAATTTAACTTAACACCAACTATCAAACAAGGCTGGTTTGGGAATATATTCGAGAACTGAATAGCCTGACAAACCGCAATACCGTCATCTTACTGTAAGTGCCCAGACATTCAGCAATCCAGGGATTCGAAAAATCCGATGAGTTAACAAGTAGGGATCGTACTTCATATAGAGGCCCAGAACCTGTTCTAGGAGTGTTCAAAAACACAACTCGAGAGCAGGTAAGAAGCTAAATAAAAGAACACTACCTCTCTACACATCTCCAAAGCTAGTCCATTAACTGTACGTGATGGTAGTACGTCCAACCATAACCTATGGAGCAATAGTTTGGTGCAAAGGGCACAACAAGCCAGAGCCACGGTAAAACTTACGCCCATTCAAAGGATTGCAAGCGTGGCAATCACGGAAGCAATGTCATCTTCCCCGTCATTGACACCAGAAGCTCCTCTGGACCTACTATCCAGAGCCAGTCAATCTGGCCTCCCTTTGGAAGCCAGATTGACATTTTGCATATGGCAAATAGTAAATCAATCGGCACATACTCACATCTGTGTGGCCAACAAGCGGCCAGAATAGATTACTTCCGATGGCATACTGCAAATGCCTTCGGACATGATGTGTACTCCACCAATGATTGACGCATACTTCACTACCTTCTCTTCAAACAGAGAGGAATGGAGATGCAACGACAGAACACTGACGCGGGCGAACATCTGCTGGTTTATGGTTTATCGCAGTTCAAGTGTCAGACGGCCAGAACGATCTCTCAGGATAAAATCTATGCCATTAAGGTAGGGGCTAGAGAGATTATAATAATAGATATTAGGGAAGGAAATCCCTAATCTGGGTACCTGGGCGCTCATTCATCCTCAGAAATGACGAAGCGGACATTTTTGCAGAAAATGGGTGCTGCGGCACAATTTCAGGAACCAGAACTTACCATTGGCATAGCACCTACGGAGTAGTACAGTAAATCAAATTCGGGGCAGATCAAAAAGTGCTCCAATACTGGAACAACTGTCCTAGTTTGGTGCATGTGAGAGTGTATTTCACCTAGTCATGCCAAAATCAAGAAACTGCTTGAAATTGACTGTAAACGTGTCAACGTAATTATCTCTGTCTCTACAAGTCACTATAAACTCAGAAAGCACTTACACAGAACCGAGATCTCTAACTGAATGCCGCCCGTGTTTAGAAGACAATGAGGCAGTTGAGCATATTTTCTGCCAATGCTCTGCCGCTACAAGAATTAAGTATGCAAACTTTGGGAAGATTATGCCTTCCCTACAAGACCTGAAAACAATCTCATTCACCGAGATAATGAGCTACTTTAAGGGCCTGAAATTGTTGGACGAAATTTTATAATAAATCCTAATAGCCGTAGTGGACGGGATGATTAATCAAACCATGCAGATGCTAAACTCTTGCTAAACTATACTAAACTAAACTAAATAGAAAATCTCAAAGAACACCAGGATAAAGCAACCAGGCATATTAAGTTAAGGGACCATCGAAGTAGAAGACTAAAAAACTACTTCAGCTTAGTAGGAATCATCTTCACGTTGTAGTAGGTTTCCTTAGAGGACACTGAAAGGACATTTACATTGAGATTAACAGTGCGGATGCCAATCACAGAATCTGTATGATGACAGGGAACACCTACCCCAATCTGTGCGAATGCAAGGATCTGGACAAAAAGTTTTTGGAAAGCCCAAAATGAACCCATAGAATTATTTGGATCAACTAACCAGACACGTGTACAGCTTACCACAGGATACCAGGATATTGGAATGGCTGACATAATTTAACAAGTAAAAGAAATGGGAGATTAAATAAAAAAAATGCCAGAAAACTGCAGTGTTCCCACCGACTTCTCTCACAAAGAAAACTTCACCCCATATACTTATAGACAGTCTTTTGATAAAACAAGTGTTCTCTGAAATACTTGAAAAATGGGAGCTGGAATTGTGTGCTTTTCGTTGCGGCAATTTTGACAAAACCAGAATCAAGTTAAATCGTTCCATATCTGAAAATTAAGACTGCTATGGTGCACTAACTAGAAACTACCCCAAAATCAAGAATCTTAGTATACGAAGTCAAACAATAAATACTGACAAAAACTGCATTCAATAGTCCTTCAAATGAAAATAGAGCTATATGGTGTTTAATATAATAATATAACTACTATGAAAGATTTCAAATAACAATAAATGGTGAAAGAGTAGTAGATTAGCAGAGATATATGATATATCAAATGAACTCAAGATTACCTTACTTCACTTAAAAAAACTTCTAGTAAATTAGTAGATTCTAAATTCATGAGACAAGATATTTCTTTTCGCCATGACGCCTTTATACAGATACAATAAACAAATTAAAATTAACAGAATCGCGTAAATTGAAATATTAAATAATCTTCTGAGACGAATTAGGTTTGGAGTATATGACGCATTAACATATATTATTAACTCATCATTTCAGTTTCGACAATTCCCTAGTAGCCTTAAAGTAGGAGTTGTAAAACCTTTATTATAAGAAGGCGACAAAAATTCCCTTGACAATTATAGAGCTACTAGTTTACTTTGAAATATTTGCAACGTCAATGAAATAATTGTTGCTGCACAACTTTTACCATTTTTTTTTTTTTCAAAATATAGTTTTTAGCGACTTGCCAGCATGCTCATTTGCCTATTAAATGAAATCGCACTTTGCGATTTTTATTATCAGGTGTAAGAACTTGTTACAGGTGTGTTTGACTATTCACGTGCCTATGATACTACTGACCACTCCGTAATTCTTGATAAACATTTTAGATACGGTATCCGTGTTAACACTTTTAAGTTAGTAACATTATATCTTTCAAGCAAAAATAGAAAGGTCGAGTAGTAATATCAATAATTTCATCAAGGGAAGTGCTCCAAAGGCTCATTTTGGGACCGCTTTTATTTGCAAAAGAATCTAAAGTATTTATAAACAGCGATATTTTCTGTAAAAATGAAAAGTATCATTGCGTGCATCTATAGACTCTAATATTTAAGCAAATATGTGTCCTAAAACAATTGAAGACACGAGTGCATGAAGGTGTTATGTTACAAAATCAAACTTTTTCCGAAAATAAGTTTTTTTATGTTTTTCTCAAAAGTAGTGTAACATAACTCCTTCATACATTCACAAGACTCGAGTGTTCTTGAATGTCTGGAATTTTCGATGGTGCTATGTGAAAGATTGGTACAAAACACCTTGATTCATGCAAAAAAGACAGTTTTTAAAATGCGACATGGCACCTTCATCTACTCGTATCTTCAATTATTAACCGCATTTTATTACATGTGAACGATAGAAGCAACACGAGTCATTGCAAAAAAATTAAATTTCTCTGTTTTATAGCAGACGCTTCATTTTTCATCTTTTTTATAAAAGTAGTAAGGAGTTAAATGTCATCAATCCTACTATCGAACGTTGCACGCCATACATATAAATCTATCCTATAATAGGATTTGTAGTACATTATGACACCGTATTTCACGTCGCTCAGCCATTTCACGGTAATATACGATTTCCAGGGGCAATTCTAATTTAATTAGCGATAATAATGAAATACATTTACGTCTGGCGGAATGTTACATCTGCCTATCAATTAATAAACGTTGATTAATGAACAAGTTGGGGAAATTAGAATCCATGCAATAACAGAGGCTATTCAGAATTAATCGTGAATTAACAGCTAATATCCATAATAAAGCAGCTAATTGCGATAGATAATTAAGTTTCAAAAGTCTGGAACTAATAATACTAAAACCATTTTGCCACAAAATTTTGATTATTAGTAAGTATGAGCACAAAGCCGCTTCCATATGCTGCAATTTCTATAAATTAACTTGTTAATAATAAAACACACAACAGAATCAACACACACACACACACACAAATCTGCAACCTCATACAGCACGATGCACAAACCAGTATTTGAGCCACAAAGCTGGCCAAAAATCGAAATTACATATAAACATTTACGCATAGGGATAGTAGTGTTGGGACCTAATCCAGCTATATTACTACTACGATAGGTGGCACAACCTTCAGCTCATACAGTTATTTTAATCAGAGAACTTATTTTCCATTGTTATTTTCGGATACTCGTAATTAGATGACATCCATTTTTTGTCATTTTTTTGGTTGAAGTGTTTTTGTGCAAAAAACTAATATGGATAGTTAATACCAACGTATTGCCGTGTACTGATAGAATTAAATGAAAATGCAAAATGAATTTCACAATGAAAAAAAAAAATTAAATTAGCTAGCTCAACGGATATAATTTAAATTGAACAAAAGAACTATTAACCTCAAAGTTACCCTCGCGAATTAAAACTTGAATCTAACCACAAAAAGTAAATTGTGAGTGAAACGAAATCTGACTTTCTTAATTACCCCAAAAATTGAAAAGGTACAATATAAAATAAAAGAACAGAATTTTTAACCCAAAGATTAAAAATTAACAATAAAATTTATTATTCAAAAAGGGTAAAATTACAACTTGTGCAGAAAAAAAAACCGTAAACTGAAGGTTCTGGCCTAAAATAAAAACTTGAACAAGCACTTGACTCCAAATTAAACTAGGACAATGCTATTTCCTATGCAAAGCAAAAGATTTGTTTGTTCAAGAAGATAATCCAAAATCTTTCAATTTCAATCCACGTGGTTTCAAATTAAAATAAATTAAGCGTGGAACAATTTCTAGAAATTTAACAAAATTGAAAACTAAATGCAAGAACAATGCTTCTACTCACCCAACCGAGGTGATTGATAAATAAAAATGAATCAGCAAAAATTGAATAACCAGAAAATTAACACTAATAAATCTTCCGGATGAAAAAATAAAAACGATCTTATATCTATAATGTGCACACTTCAATATATTAACAATTATTACGATAAGAATTCCTTGATTGGCTATATTTTTACAGAATTAATTTCAATATCAAATGAATTACAAAATGGCAACAATAATATACAAAAATACGTCTACTTACGTCAATAGTCGAACAAGGAACTCCTTAACAAAACTCTACAATCGTTTTTCTTACGAAAATCCCTCTCTCAAACTCGTACAACGCAGTCGTATAAACAATACGCCAAAATTGAATAGAATCCGCTTTAACTCTACATGCAAATAATAGACAAATAAATGAATGGAATTAATTGAAAAAACTTAACACTTAATTAATTAAATCATACAATTAACTCTTTAACTAAATTTATACAAAATAAAATTATTGTGAAAATTCTCGGTACATTGAATTCAAACGAACGGAGTAATCATAACAACAAAACTATGCAACTTAAAATACACTAAGCGATAACGCGGGTAGTCTAACCATAGCAGTATGTAGGGGAGACTGGGGTGTGACAGGGGTAGCTAGTTCAGCGGCAAGTGCAGCTAAAAACAGAGAACGCTATATTAACGTTAGGAAGTGGTAAATGATCACACTACCATCGGCCAATGCATCCCTGTCACAACCAGCCCCAGTCTGCTCCACACAAAACGAAATTTATTTTCACTAGTTTTTTTACTTTAACTATATGATACTACAGAATTTCTACATATTACTTCTTATTAACAAGCTTGTCCCAATTTGTTCCTTCAAAAATAAGGTGGAAAGGAGGCCATTGTGGCTTTTTGGTTAATTTTTTTCTGTTTTCTCACAGGTTCTGGATATTTAATTGTAATCATCCCCTCAAAAGTAAGTGTATCATCTGACGAAACGATACACGGAGACTATTTGCGCAGGATTTTCAAAAGGATTTAGCAAAAAACAAGTAATGCTAGTTAAAATACGTCCTCCTGAAAAGTTCCACTAATTGCATAATATTATAGAGTTTTAACATTGTCTACAAATAAAAAACATACACGTCTAACGGCAAGGAGTCTCTGGGAAGAAGATAAAGAACGGCCAAAAAGAAAAGTTTTATGGCTGTTCGGTCAGTCTGTTCCAGTAATATTAAAAAGCAATAACACTGATATACAAAAAAAAATATTATTTGAAAAGGAGTTCCGGTCACCATGTCCATGACACACTCTGGAGCGTGCAATCTCGGTATAGCTTTTTTTAATAAATTACCAGCGCCAATAAGGGAAAGTAGGTCTGTTGTATGTTTTAGAAAGAGTTTAAAATCCTTCCTTTTACGAAAATTATTTTATTCCCTTAATGAATTTTAATTTCCTTTTTTGCCGATATATATTTATTATTATTTTTTTTGTCTTGTAGTGTGCTCACTCGCTTTTTTTTTAAATTGAATTTTAAGTTAATAGAATGTATTAGTTTAGTCTTCAATTTATATTTCTTTTGCAATTTCTTTTTTATTTGTTTAATAGCATTAGAATATTTGTTCTAATTTGTTTTTAGCTTAGAATCACTTTAGTTTATTAGAATGTAACCTGTTTTGTTTATTATTGTCACATTTCTTTTGCTTGATTTTACTTTTTTTTCTATTAGTTGCTAAGCCGTGATGGATTTTCTTTTCCTTTTCATTGTTTTTTTACTCTGTTATATACACCATTTAAGTGTCCTATAATAACTCACTATTATTAATTATTATTATTATTATTATTATTTTATTAAGGAAATAAATAAAGCTAGTATGGGTAATACGGTGTGAATAAAACTACCTTAATCACCTCAATATTTCGTCATATATTTTATTACTTCTTCAGGAGAAATCTACAATATTACAAAAGGATATAGACCAATAGTAATGAAAGAGTGTGAAAATAATACTTACAAATTCAATTACAAATAATAAAATTACAAGTTTTGAATTAGAATTTTTAAAAAGTCACAAAAAAACATTTTTTTTAAATACTTGTATACAAAAAAAAAATAGTGTATCCTTTTTTTTTTCCTTCGTGAGGGTAGCGGCTAATTTTTATGATGACTTAAAAAGTTAAAACAATCATTTTTTAACGTTTCGACAAATCCTTTATTTTTCTTGTCTTCCTCAGACAGATATTTATATATTTAACTTTTATTATTATTATTTTTTTTTTTAAATATATATCTATGGACATTCACAAACATTTTTAAAAGCATATTTAATAGTTACATTTTAAAACAATTTTACAATGTTAACAACAAACTATTTTAAATCAAACTGTCGAGGACAGTTGATGTAGACAGTTTGATTTAAAATAGTTGTTGTTAACATTGTAAAATTGTTTTAAAAATGTAACTATTAAATTATGTCTTTTTAAAATGTTTGTGAATGTCCCTAGATATATAATTTAAAAAAAAAAAAATAATAATTAAAACAAGTTAAATAATAAAATATACTGTTCTGAGGAGACAAGAAGAAATAAAGATTGTCCGAAACGTTAAAAAAAATGATTTTTTAACTTTTTAAGGTCAATCAAAAAAATAGCCCGCTACCCTCACCCCGAAGCGAACAAAAGAAACACAAAGGACATAACCATACATAATTAACGGCTACGAACAAAACATCATCAAATACAAAAAAAAATATATAGAGCCCCCGAATAGAAATTTTTACAGTCCCTAACTCAACGTATTAGGCGTAACAGCTCGCATCTCTCTGTGAGCCTCTCAAAACTAAAGTTTTAGCATGGTTAGGGTATATAAAATAATATTTAAAATATAAGATCTTTAATTTAATTTACTGTTGGTTTAGAATTAATTATGATTAATGTTTTGTTTGTTTTTAGGTCATTACTTCTTTCTGTTCAACTTTCCAATTTATGATGTCGTGAGCTGTTATTAGTTATTAGATTTCGCTATTACCTATTTTTTGACGTTTTTGCAATAATTTAATATGTAACACACATAATGATTACCAAGTGAGGTATTAACAAGAAAGAAATAAAGTACAAAAACTCGCTAAAGATCGTTCCTTTTACATCCTAAAATTACGTAGGTATGATTTTTCTGTACTGGAATTAATAAGAAAAAAATAATCTCTCTTCCGCCGTAGAATTTACAGCAAAGATATATGACACTCGAGACATCCAGGAATCTACGTCTTACAAAATGCCTGTAAATTACGAAACTTTTTCTGTGTAAAATAAATGCTAAAATAGCTTAGACATAGGTAAGATATTATTTGAGGTTACAATAAAGTCTAGCCTCAGCGCCGACGACAGCTCCTGTCCGACTACTTACAAGCGGAACAAACCGGAGGAACCGGGAAATTCCGGTCGACGTACATAAATTCCCAGTCCTTGGGTCAAAGTAGATATTATCGTCCACCTCGAACTTCGAGAACTACTTCTGCGCCGTTCGAAGTCAGCCGCGCGCAGTGAATGCAAATAAAGGGTCCGGGTCACTAATACTTTCCTGTAGATATACGATCACGGCGTAACGATTAATGTTGGGGCGAAACTAAGGTGTTAGTATAACACGTTTTTTTTTTTTGTAAAAAAAAATCAATCGTCGATTATTTAGAGATAAAATAAATGTTAATAGATAACTTTACAGCAAATATCCACTACCGAACAACGTATTTCAATCAATCGTACGTCTGAAAGAATGGCAGAACAAATTCATCTTTTAACGCTGAAGAACCCGATTTCCGAGTCTCGAAAGCCTCTGTCCGGTCTACACGTTTATTCATTAATATACCCAAAAAAACACCAGCAGTGATGCAAACTAATACATATATTTGGTGTTAAAATTTTTACAATCAGTAATAGAAAATAGTAATATACTACAGGTGTCCCACCGACTGGTCATATAGTTTTTTTTGAACTTTAGTACTAACTAGTAGGAATTTATTTTAATCATGGCCCACTGTGGTCCATTAAGGAAATATTTTCAATTCATAGGCACCTTCGATATACAGGGTATTTGATATCAACTTTCTATTTTTTAAATTGAATGGTACAATTTTATCGGACACTGAATGTATCGGTCATTTGCAATTAGTTACATGAAGATTCCATATCCCCTAAACTCAACCGTTTTTGAGATATTTTGCAATTTTGTTGATTTTTGACGTTTGCACTGTTTCAAGTAAAATTAAATAGCTGATAAAGGTATCAGATATTTAGTGGTTTCTACTAATGTCAATGTAAGTACAAAAACGTAGGTAGAAAGTGTTATGGCTAATAATGACGAATCACATACAGCGGTGTTCGAAAAACCCATCTCCAATGTGGATATTTTCAACCAACAAAACTTTTTTATTTCAAATGAACATGGTTATTTTGCATTGTTTGGTTTCATACCTGAGATATTTATCATTGGAAGTTTTCCCAATTTTATCAAATTTTTGTAATTGTATTATAAAATATTAATAATGCCAATAAATTCCTTATGCCGATAGCAAATTACATGTTAATATTTTTGCCTGCTAATAATATACATCGAAAATAAGTCAAATTAAAAAAAAAATAAGAACTATTATTCTGAAAAGAACATTTATATTGACATTTTCAAAGACTTTTAATAGTTTGTTCCTGATTTATGTTATCTGCTGTATCTCGTTAATATCCTAGTTTAATACAAAAAAGCCCAAAAGGCTGCATTGTTTTCGGAGACTCTATGTCAGACGCTCCCCTACAAAGAAAGTGCCGGTCTAGTGATGTTAATAATATTTGAAATATTATGGGTGTAATTAGTATATCTGCTTTATTTCCCTTTGTGTTTTATTTTTTTTTTGAGGTTTTATTCATGTGGAAAGTAAGTGTAGGTATCTAATCATTGTTCATGAATGTAGAATAAGTCTAAAATGTTATTTGTATCTGTAATTTTCAATGTTTTTCTTATTTCTTTCGATTTACTATATTTTACTTGTTAGATGAAAATGTGTGAAGGAGTTGACAGCATTAGGACTTACTATAAAAAATATGACTTATTAATACTGCATAGGTTTATCACTGCGCAATTGTTTAATATTACCACAATGGATATTCACTTGTTTTTAGCACATCTCATGGCTTACTAATATCTAATAATGAAAGTACGTTCTCTATGACTAAAAGGCATCACTATTAGTAAGAAACTAGTGAACATCTATTCAGTTTTACGCCGGCGCGACTGGTATCAACACTCGCTTTTTTTGCTAAATTCTATGGTATTTTTTTTTTACAAAACGTACATACATATCTCAGCCTTGGTCACCTACAGGTGACTGAAACTTGATCAATCTGACTGTGGTTCTTTTCTACTATTCCTTCCACCACAATGTTGAAAGGGCTAAGATTACTACCATTTCAATATCTACTGTTGGGCGGATTTTTAGAACCTCGAGGAGCAAAGATTAGCATACACATGCTAATATTTTAATTTGTAGGTTATTCTCTGCGGTGGCCAAATCAATTCTTTTGCTCCAAGCTATATTGACTTATAAGTGATGATTGGTTTCAGTACAGCTGTTGCATCAAAGCAGTATTTTTGGGTTGCACCCCAGTTTCTTCCTGTAAACTTCTCTTTTTCCCTTTCTTCTTTCTTCCCGTCGGCCTTATTGGTTAGTTCAAGTTCGTGTTTTTTCCAGAGAGAGTTATCGTCTAGGATTAGATCTAGATACTTAACCTCCGTTCTCCAATCTGTGTAGTATCCATCATTTTTATGATCTTACACTGTTGAAATATATATCGGTGTTGGCGTTAATTTTGCGCTAGCCAAATATTTTAGTGTTGATTTTTACAACTTTGCAGACGAGTTGACTACGCGTGTTTAATAGAACAGAAATTACTAGAATTTCGTGGTGAATTTTTTGTTCAGATATGAGGATTACTATTTTTCTAGACATTCAGAAGCGTCAACCAATCAAATTTTTTCCCTCGGATAGAAATATAGAAACCCCACCTAATCTAATACGGTATTGCATTATACGCACCACGTGCATTTCACGTGTATCTGTTTTCGAGTTTGTTTCTGCGTATTAACATACCCAAAAAGAACCACCAAACGTGTACTGACCTGCAAAGTGTAACTTTATGTTATTAAATGTTAATTCCAGTGTGCATAAAAAATTTCAACATCTTAAAGTGTGAATTCTTTGTTCAGATATGAGGATTTACTATTTTCTCTAGACATTCAGAAGCATCAACCAATCAGAATTTTTCCCTCGGATAGAAATATAGAAAACCGCTACCTAATCTAATACAGTATTGCATTTAACGCACCACCTGCATTGCACGCGTAATCTGTTTTCGAGTTTGTTTCTGCGTATTAACATATCCAAACAAACCACCAAATGTGACTGACCCTGCAAAGTGTAACCTTGTGTTATTAAACGTTAATTCCAGTGGGCATAAAAAATTTCAACATCTTAAAGATGTATTGGGAACATCTATTTACGTAATTAATTCAGATTTGAGTCAAATAGCATAAACATGCACTTAATTTTATAATCGTTCTCAAAAAGTCATTTTAAAATTGGCACGTTTAGTTGAAACCAAAACTTTTGAATCTGCATATTTATAACTGAGAAAACGTCTTAAAGAGAGAATATTACAGTACTAGGAAATAGTAGTTGCATATAAAAAGACGTCGTGTTTAGAAAACGATGTTAAATCAGCCAATAGACCGCATTGATTTAGTTAAACAGCTAGTCAATTTGTCTAGTCTAGATCAAATAAAATGTGACTAGAAGTATTTTATAATTCCACGTGTCAGTTGGGCAAAATAACCCCTTAGTAATAGACAATACTTGACTATCTTGCTCGTCAAATTTGAACTAGTAGTTCTCGACAAAATAACACGAAAAGAGTGTAGATCTCTCCTGACCATTAAATTAGTCAAAAAAGTGTTAAAATTTTCAACAGTGTAAGATTGCATTTCCTTTTCTTTGTGAATGCTACCAATGTAGTTTTAGCAGAGTCAATGTCAAATCCCACTGATTGATACAATATTTTCGTGATGTTGAGTCCTCTTTGAAATACCTCGCTGGGGGTAGTCTCAGATTTTCCTGTTTCAGATATGACCATATCATCAGTATACCCTGGGCAAGACATGCCTAAAGTTACCAGAACAATTATTGGAGCATTGGACCTCTTTCAAAAAGTATTCAATGGATTAAACAGAAAAAAGCAACAATATCCTACAACAATTTTTTTTCAGCGTAGGACTGGGATCTTGTAGTACTTTTCAAGTGGTTATCCAAAGATTTATTACAGTAAAAAAGATTTAATATATATAACGTAAGAAAATGTTGCTTTTCTGATAGCAAACTCGGTACCTTTAAAGACAATATAATATTGCATTAAATACGACGTTTAAGTTTCGTAAGCATTCCTTCTACTTGTTGGTATTCTTCAGATAAAGATCCATGATTTGCAATATATCTAGGAATTATCTATAGATTTCGCAAGAACAGAAATAAATATGAAACCTAACAACGCTTTCGCTATTTATGATTTACTGAGATATTATTACAGAAAACAAATATGGTGTACCTAATGTAAATTATCCAATATAATATTTACTATACGCGTAGCAACATATGAGTATCGATTGATATCTTTTTATTGCAAAAACTAAATACTGCCAATATTACAACAAACGTTTAAATAAACACACTGTTCATCATTTTCAAATAGACAATCTCGAAGTTTCCCATAGCGCACACTTCGCGTAATCCTTTCTCACAACCAGTTTGTACGAATAAATATTTACCTAAAATAGAATAACCACGGTCTTCCGGTGCTACTTGAGTATCTCGCAGCAATCTGGAGGCTAACCAGAGACACCACTTGAACGCTTGATCTCTTACCTACGGTCTTATTAGATGTTCTAGGCTATTATAGCGAGAACCTTTACAGATCCCGAGTACACCGCACCGGTAGCGGCGAGTGCCCGCCTGCCCTAGAGGCAGATAAGAGAACCTGCTCCAACTATTTATAGCTTGCGCACTTCCCGCGTTACGTTCGGCCGAATAGGACGAACATCGGCGTCCGGAGAACGCGTGTGATAGGTTACAGGACGTCGCATCTGTTTATGATCAGTGTGCATCGTAGGAGGAAAAAATAAATTAGTAGCAAGAGAATGGATACTCTTAAATAAACTACGCAAAACCCAGACCACACAAAACGTACTTGGTTCGAATGCGAGCGCTCAGGGGTATTATTTCAACCGATACATGTTTAGATATGCTTCGAAATGACGCTACCGGATTAAGATAGGAGATAAGTAGGATGTTTCGGAGACGTGTCTGGCATTCTAAGAGAGCTATTGATTTATTAATAAGTTACATTTAAAATACATATGTGGTACGCAACAGGTACACTCAAGGAAATACAATCTGTTCAATTTGACTAAAAGGAAACTCGCTAAGGTGTTCATAATGGGGTATTATCTTTTCTCTTACTCGAACTGGACGGGTTGTTTTTTTCCTTAGGCATACATAAACGAGTATTAAAGTAGTCACAAGCATCTATAAGTTAAAATTAGTATCATATTTTCAAGATCTACTGTATTAATAAATCATATTAAATTAGACTGTCTGCTACAAACATCATAAGCATTCAAAACACCAGACCTATCTGTTATTTCTTAAATCCTTCTATTTTAAGGAATATCACCTTTCTCATTATAACTAAACATACAATTAAAAAAGTTACTCGGATTTTCTTTTGACTACAATATATCCACTTCTATTCATTGGATTTTCATATATTTATTGCACTTTTTTAGTGGAGTAATTAAGTTCTAGTGGGCTCCAACTTTAAGTACCGTTTTTTGTAAATCTAGTTGATAGAGTTTACCAATTTTTTGTTGTATTTTTATAAATTGGTGTTGTATTCGCCGTAGTGTTGCGATGGACGTAGTTTCATTCGCCTGTGCCATAGCTATGAGTAAATATTGCAGTACGAAGCCACTTAACGAATGAAACAAAGGCTCAAGGTTGCTTTCACGATATGAAGGAATATATTTGATGAAAGCCAGGATCAAACAGCTCCGTTCGCGGCGTGGCTTTTATAATAGGTTGCAATTTAGTATTTAGGCAAATATCTTATTGATAATAACTTACTGATAAAATAAATAGTAAATTGTTTACATACAAACATTATGAAGTGGACGATCTACCGTGAATGATGATGAAAGTTTCGTTGCAAACACTAATTCGTAATCTGTGATTCTTAATACATTTAATAATTAATTTTTTTATCAATTGTAATGGGGCGCCTAATATACAATTTATTTTAATTTTCATTCATCATTTATTTCACTAATAAAAGAAAATTGATATCCTTTTATTTATATGACGACCGTACACCAGTAAAATTAGTCAATTTATGTACTCTCTCTAACATGCAAACCTGCTTTACTCCTATACAGTCTGTTTGATTTTAGCTGTCACACCAGATATCTCGGCTGTTGTTAGAGATACGACAAAATATTAAACAAGAAAGGTTGTTCTACATCTAATTTCCTTCTACATGCCTTAGAATAAAAACAATTGAGCATCAAATCACTTGTCAGATATAGCAAACACATACAAAAATTTAAATGGAATGTGCCCAATTTTATTACGTATTTTAAAACTCTAAAAAATTCTCTTTTCAAAGATATATCATATGTCATAGTTATCTAATCATTTAAAAACATAAATTGAAAAATTTGTTACAAATGCCCGCATAGACGAATTGACACATCGCTTAAAAATATAGGCGGTGAAAACAATGACTACAGCTTTAGTGTCAAACTAACTGAGGAAATTCATACATATTATAATTTTCATCAAAATTAGCACGAAATGGGATGATCATTATTCTAATAATGAAAAAATTGATACGTTATTTGTGTACATTAAATGTAATGGCAATAATAGGGAAGCATTAACTGGCCAGCGGAAAAGCCAGATCTCTCTATTTTAGATTTTTTTGTGTGAAGTTGTCGGAAACAGAAAGTTTATATTTTTTGTTTATATTATCCACAAGACTTAGACGATCTTAAAAATCCAAGTAGTAGGGTATGTGGCGAAATAACACAATACATGTTGCAAAAAGCGTTGTAAACAACCGGAGGTCATGTTGTACAGACACTAACTTTATGAACTGAAATTTTAAACTTAGTTAACAGATTAATTTATTGTTATTCTGTTCATGTTGTTATTGTGTTATACATACTTATGTATGTAAACAGCAATAGCATACGTTGTCAAGATAGTATTATGTCGAAAAGGAAGCTGACAAAAAATTTCATTTGTTTCACCGCCTATTTTTTCGATTAAAACTTTAATCTACCAAAGTGTGAGTTTGTAACAATTTTTTTTTAATTTATGTTTTTAAATGATTAAATAACTATGACATATGACATATCATTGTAAAGAGAATTTTTTAGAGTTCTAAATTACGTAATAAAATTGAGTACATTCCATTTAAAATTATATATGTATTTGCTATATCTAACACATTTGATGCTCAATTATTCTTTATTCTAAGGCATATAATAGGGAATTAGATGTAGAATAACTTCTCTTCTTTAACATTTTGTCGTATCTCTAACAATAGCCGAGATATCTGGTGTGACAGCTAAAATCAAACAGACTGTATGGTGTGGATAAGGTCGACGTTTGCATTAGACTGATTTGTTGTTAGATTAGATTAGATTTTTATTAATCCTGGGATCTACTACATAGATATAGGACAAGTCAATATAATACAGAGTAATAACTAACGATGGACATTTCAGTTTATGAGTAAAAGGACCCAACTGGCTGGTAGTTTGAATATCTACAGATATAACTGATAGATACTTCGGATATGTTGCGTGAAGGGGATATAAAACTTTTTTGGACTAGGGTTCATGTAGGTACAATTGGTAATGAGAGGGCAAATCAAGTAGCGAAAGAGGCAGTGTCTAGGGGAGATAGCTCGATTATTAGATTTGGGTTAATATCGGCTAGTGTAGTTAAGAAAAAGTTTAGGGATAAACTTGATAATGATTAGCAGAGTAGGTGGGGTAATACCTTAAATGGGAGCTGGACTAGGAAATTTATCGCTAGCGTTACAAGTTTTAGGGAAATGAGGGTTAATTTATCGTATCAGGCGGTAGAATTAATAACGGGTCACGGTAACTTTAACTAATATTTATATAGAATTGGGAGGGTTAATGATTCGCTTTGTGATTGTGGTGGAGTAGATACAGCGGGTCATGTCTTATTTGAATGTCCACTCACTGATGAGTGGCGGTCGCGTACGAAAATTAGGGCATTAGCTAGGGGGTTAAATTGGCCAGGACGCGAAACAGATATTAGGGATAATGAGTCGGTGGAATGGTGGGAATTTTTTAGTAATGTTGCTAAAGAACTAGATAGGTTACGGCATGATATTTAGATAGTTAGCAGGGTAATCACATTTCACATATTTCATCATTTCACAAAAGCAGTATTCATATGGTCGCGAGACTACTGTACTATATTTTTGTTATTAAGAATCATAGGGAAATTATTTAGTTAGAGTGGAAAAATTTCAATTGTTATGGAACCTACATAGTACTTAGAATAGGTAGCCTCGATAATACCTTTTAAGTGGAGCACGGGGTTGGGAGGATTTGTAATAATTTAGTTTTCATAAATAAAGAGTCACTCTACATATCATATTTGTATAGAATACATACCTAAATAAATAAATGAATTGTACTTACATTATCAACGTACATAGCAAGCTCAGTAACTTTAATTGCGTCGCGAATGTACACAACATAATCCCATTTCTTCGGAGGAAATATAACTAGACAACCATCTGTAAAGGCTTAGTTTCTCAGCAAGAATACGAGACATAGTAAATCTAACAACTCGCAGTGCGCCATCACTCTTACTATACATACATGCCGCACCATTTTAGAGCATAGAATATTATATCCACCTAAGCTTATCTGAGAACAAAGCAGTCATTCATATTTACTCCGCAGAATAAGGGATGAATGTGTACACGAGGGGATAATTCTGAATAAGCTTTTACAAGTTTCTAAACACAGTCCGACACACCATTTTCATATATAAATAGCACCAGAGAAACAACTAATAGACAAGGAAATAAAAAAAAAGTATGTGATTCAACGAAATGCATGACAAAAAAGAAACAGCTATTGTAAAACATTAGAAAATTGTTCACATTTACTTCAAAAACGCTTATGTTTACACCGCTTCGCTTCCACGTATAATTACCCAGCTATTGTCGCTAACGCCGAGTTAGTTCAATTGCTCCTCGATCGCTTCAGACTTTAAAGGCTCCAGAAACGTAAATTAAATTTCCAGTGACCGTGGTAATTAGCCGTTATCCGCGCGGAATGCGACGTATTTTCATTTCCAGGGCAATATCGAGCAGATTTGGCGTTAAGGTAAACGCTCGGAAAACGGGCCGCTGCGGTCAGACGGGCAAATTTCTACTAATAACGTTAATTACTGCGAGCTAGTAGGATTTACCTCTTGCGTCGCAGATTAAGAGCGGATTTATCGTCGAGTGGACTTACGGAATACTTATGTATATTAGGCGGTGGTAGTAGTAAATGAATTTAGCTATTGTTTACTTACGAGAAGAAGTTAAATAATTTGGTAGGGAAATATTATGTTTTTGATATCTAGACTTGTTCTAAGGCCTCCATTCTTGCAGATCTGGTAAGAAGCATTTTGTGGTAATTTTTTCAACAAAATTACTTTTGATTAATAATCTTGCTTTCTTGGCCAATAATAAATTTAAATAACTCTTCAGATTAGTAGCCATTTTTTTTTAATTCCTTTTAATTCATTTTCATTGTTCCTGATGTTTTAACGGAATTCCGTCTCTCTCAAAGATATTTTTTTCCGTCTATTTAGTATTTCATAGTTTTTTCCATATCCCGGCCTTATATTCAAAGGTATTTTTTTCGGTGTATTTAGTATCTCATAATATTTATTATAATTATTTGTTAGCAATTATTGCTGCAAAAAAAGTGATCTTCAAACTGCGCTTAATCTTAAACGTTTCTACCTTTTGGCAATATTCAATTGTTCTTAGTAGATTCATTATAATTTCCCACAGCCGCTAGCATTGCAATAGTATTAAATTTCTTTCGTGTTCTTCAAAACGCAAAATAAATGCTGGATTTAGAAAGCATATTCGTTGAGTATTTATAGAAGTTAGGGCACTATAAAAATGTGTGTAACACTCGATTGATATTAACATACATGTTTCAGCTTACCAAGAATATTCATCAGTGCTACTGGTCAACCTAATATATTATATATCATCCGTATAATACATTAGGCTGACCAGTAGCACTGATGAATATTCTTGGTAAGATGAATATGATTACAGCTATTACATATTATGTTATTATATTGTATTTCCGTTACACATTGTATAAGAGTGGACGGCGAGGCTTATTAGTAATTCTGGCGAGTTTTTATATATAAGTTTATCTATTGCTCTGTTCTTCAGAACACAATGCCCGGGAATTCCAATTTTTTTTAGTTCAATACTAATTTAATATTATATTCAAATTTATATTATTTTTATTTAGCTTGTCCGTTTACGATTTTATTTTTTTTTTCTTTTTTTTCAATAAAAATCAAATTAATTAAATTAGTGGTTTCAATACACCCAGCGACCTCTCTAAGTAAGTGAAAGAAAACTGTGGAAAGTGACTTCCTACCTGCTAGGTGGCACGGGACGCTTCAAAGGGGACCAGATCGTCTGTCAGAATGGTACTCCGGACGCTTATTAACGAATAGGCAGTTATTTTCTCACCTAACGGGCGCACCCTCAAAGCCCTTTCTCGGTTTATTAAAATTTGAAATAAGTAAATATTGAAAATCGATGTGAAACACTTACTGTACAAATAAAAGAAACGTTTCAAAGCAAACAAGCTAAATCTTTATTTATTACCCAAATTCTATGTTTCCTTATCAATTGAGACTCTATGATCACAAGGTACGTTGATTGGAATCAGTAAAATACTATATAAGATAATATTTAATACAAAAACACGTCTTCAAACTCTCCTGGCATTTTTAAAGACTAAAATGAGGTTATCGAAACGTCATATAATAAATTAAATATCAAATAAATAACGGCGCCATCTATCTGTAAACGGCAAATACTAAATTTTTAAAGAGATTATCTATGATTATCATTTGTTAAAGATAGCTATTTTATCAGAGATCAAACTCGGTGATATTTCTATACAACCCTTACATATAAAATTTACTAAACTAAATGGCGGTTCTTATAAACTAACCCCAAATTATCGTATGGTGAAAAAATTACACAAAAATATATAATGTTTCTGATTAAATTGAAAGGAACTGAATTAATTCCGTTCTGTTTTAGGTGAGGTGATTCCTAACTTGAAAAGACACGGACGCTTGGCAATCTCTCTGGTACTGGACTGTAGTTTCTAAAGGAACGGCCCCGGTCTCGGTCAAGGCATGGAAAGGCAAATCTGGTCGGGAGATCTTCGTAGGATATTTTTATAGGATATTTTCTTGGCAAATTTCAGGTATTTGACAAAGATTACATAATACAGGAGTTGTATCGATATTTCTTTTAGGTAAACATTCTTGGAACTTTGATAAATTTTTTAAAATTGGTGCAAAAAAACGTTATAGAAAGATTAAGACAACCGTCTGTGTCGGTAGCCACCAACAGAATGAGAATTCAAATCACTATTCAACGGTCAACAGCCTTCGATTGTTATCACACAGGTCGACCAACCTGAATTTTGAAAGATAAAGCTAACCGACATTAAAATACGTTATTTTCTATAGTTTGAGAGGAATGCGCCAAACGTTTAAAATAAAAACACCCCGAAAGACTGAAAAATCTCTCGAGCAAAAATATAACATACATAACAAAGATATCAGATCAAGTTTGAATTAACACAATATAATAAAGTTTTACATTATAATAAAGCAATATTTAGCACTAATGCTAATATTATTCATTTTAAAAAACGTATCTTTAACAAATTCATAATTCGCCCTGTAGAGTAGGCAACTGAGTTACACGCCTCACTTTTGAATACTAGAATAATTTAGGTTTAGAACCTTTTTGTTGAATGCCTTTTAAAATAGATTCCATACCTTAGATATCTATAGCACTAATATACTATTTAAGGGTGTTCACGTTTCGATGCAGTATGTCATTAGTAAACTAAGTACTTTACATAATTCTGAACGTTAACAAACCATCAATTTCTGTTTTAATAATTTCTTTGTAAAATGAATTATTCTTCATTTGGTTTTCATTAAAACAGTTTTCTCGTTTCCACCCTAATTGTAAGTGAATTAAGTGCACACTAACTCAATAATACATTGTACAAACACAATATTGGACTTAACTGTAAATAATGCAGTATATATATATGACTCCCACGCCCCAGCTACGCGAGCTTCGCCGCTCGTTAAAATTTCCAGATTCCTTATTGGCCGAATCACGATCCTGACTTAAACCATCCAGGCGATCTCTCTGCTTTCATCCCTATTTCTTCTCCATCTCTTGCGATCCTGCCACCAATTCTTCCATCTAGATTTTAACTTCCATTTCCCTTCAGATCATCTTCCACTTCGTCATCCAT
The DNA here is from genome assembly GCA_004143645.1 of Protaetia brevitarsis. Taxonomy (NCBI): domain Eukaryota; kingdom Metazoa; phylum Arthropoda; class Insecta; order Coleoptera; family Scarabaeidae; genus Protaetia; species Protaetia brevitarsis. The sequence goes on along the minus strand of RXPK01000281.1, from coordinate 821,852 downwards.
CTCAATTCTCGGTCTGTCGCTCGCCCTTCTCCAGTCCATATTCCACTCCGTCAGTGCCCTCACATTTTCCTCTGGTTTTTTCCTGTATATATGTCCCAACCATTTTATCCTCAACATTTTTATATGTCCTAATACATTTTTACCACCCAGTTTTTTTTCATTATTTCATTATTAGTTCGTCTTCTATACACTCCACTTTCCAGCAATACTCCCCCAACATTCTTCTTATTATTTTTCACTCCTGAATTAACAACATTTTTGCTCCTTATTTCGTCATTTTCATGGTTTCAGCGGCGTACGTTAGTATAAGTCTTAACAAAGTCAGATACATTTTTAGTTTAGTTCTTTTTGAAAATCTGCCTGATTCATAAATGTCTTTTTATTTGCGTATCTTTTCCCTTAATCTTCTTCTATCCTACTCCCTGTTCTGGATACAGTTATTCCCAGGTATTTAAATTTACTGACACTTTTTCAGACACATTTCCAGACATTTCACTTGGATTTCACTGTTTCGTATATCTCATCCAGTATCTTCTTTTGCTTTGCTACTATAACTAAGTCATCCGCGTGTCCAATTATTTTGTGCCCCTCTTATATTTCCTTTGTTTAGGTTCTTTGTCGGGTACTCTATTACAAGATTGAATAATGTAGCCGATAAAGCGTCTCCTTGTTTCACCCTTTTATCGATTCGGAATTCCTCTTTGGGCCAGTGCTGAATCTTATTTTTTGCTCTTGTTTCATTGAGTGTCAACGCTATTAATCTTTTAAGCTAGCAGGAAATACCTAATTCTTCTAAAATTCTCATCTAGCTGTTGTCTGTTGATTGAGTCAAAGGCTTGCTTGAAATCAATAAACATTACTTCCAATCCTACCTTGTATTCGTTTCCTTTATCCGTCTTCTCTTGTCTGTTTAAGACTGTGTATCGCATCCACAGTGGATTTTCCTTTTTGAAAACCGTACTGGTAATCCTCTATTAGGTTTTTAACGTTTGTTAGCCTTCTTTGAATTAATGTTGTTAGTATTTTGTAGACCGTGCTTAAAAGCGTGATGCCTCTATGGTTATTGCATACCATTCTATCTCATTTTTTTATGTATCGGCTGACATTTTTTCTTTTCTCCATATCTCTAGTATTAGGTGATATATATTTGTCTTCCCAGCGAATCTCCACCATATTTAATTAACTCGACACATTCCATCGTCTCCTGGAGCCTTTCCGTTTTTACTTTCACTTATTATTTGAAATATCTCTTCTTTTATTGATTTTTTGGTTACTCTTCATCTACTCATGGGTGACTTCCGTTAGCCGTGCTTGGTTCAACTTGAGTTATATGTTGCTCTGTTAATAGTAGTTTGAAATGTTCCACCCATGCTGTTTTCGTCTGCTCCTCATTTTCTGTCACAATGCCTGACTTATTTTTTATATTATTTACTCTAATCTCGTTATTATTCTTCCATTTATTTATCAATTGATAAAACTTTTTTGAGTTCCTATTGCTTCCTTCCATCTATTTTTCTATTTCATTTCTATTCCATTTTCTCTCGTGTTTCGTATTAGTTTCTTGGCTTCTCGTCTGTGATCAACATATTTTTTTCTTTCGTCTTCTACTCCGTCTTTGAACCACTTCTTCCTCGCCTCGTTCTTCTTCGCTACTGCATCTTCGCACTCTCTGTTCCACCATTCATTCCTTATGGGTTTATCTCCGCTACCTAAATGTTTCTCTGCCGCGTCGATCACCCCTTTTCTTATTTGCGTCCAGCACTCGTGTATGTCCAGCTGTTCATCCATCCGGCTTACATATTGTTCTAGATGTTCTATATATTGCTCCTTTACTTTCCCTAGCGTTTAATCTCTACTACGATACATATTTCTATTTCCTGTGATATTCCTTGCTATATACAATAATACAGTGCGTTGGAATAATCTTTACTGTAACAGATCTTTGCGTCCGAATTGTGAAAATATGCGATGCGCATATTGAATCTGGACAAACGATTAAAAAAACTTGTAAAATAATACGGTGATGAATTGCGAATATGCTGAGAGAAACTATCAAATGTTTCCTTAACACGCATAAGCCGGTGGTACGTCACCAAAATTGCCGGCAATTGGTTAATTAATGAGGACCCGCCAGCGCGAGCATTTGACTGTCGAACCAATGCGCCGCCCAACGATTTGAACTGTCGCGTTAGCGCCACTACATGCATACGGCCGCAGGTGGTTGATTAGCTTCAGTCCAAGCGTTCACGGTGGTAGGCACAATGACGACGCAATTCGCCAGCTAAACGTACTGCGTTTACGTACTTACATGAAACGTGTAATGTACCTGTACATGCGCTCACATCCGTATGTTATTCCGGTTAGGAAATTAAGCGTTAATTACGGTTCGATGGGCGGAGGAAATAGACGAGCACCGCAAACGCTCTGATCGTCCATGCTCATTTAAATCCCGTCCTAAGTTATGCGTACAGATGTGTCAATATAAAGCAGGCGTCTAATTAGCTTTGGCTTCTAACTTTTAAAAAGCGTCTCTAGAAAACCTTTGAATACTAAATATCGTCGTCCAGATTTTTATTTATTCAAACACAAACACTAGCTTCTAAGAAAAGTATAATTAAGAAAAACCTAGTTTGTATGAAGCCTGTTACAATACGCAGTGTATATATGGTCCTTGATTGGGTAAACCAATCAGACAAAAGTTTAGGACAAAATTTACGAAAATTGAAATGTGTTGTTCTATTGGTTCACGTAATCGAGAAGCGTACAGAAATTGCATGTTGGAACAAGCCTATGATTTGCAAAAAAATATGAAAAACATATGAAAATCTTTTAGAAATGTCCACAAGACCAGTTATTTCATACTCTGGATCTCCTGTGTAGGTACGCTCTTTCTAAATGGTGTTCAATAGTTATAGTACCTAATAAGCCCAATTTCATTAATCTTCTTTATGAAAGTAAAAGTGCTCTGCTTAAAATCGGAGCAGGGTGAATGAACACCGTTGCCGTGAACCACTCCCCCCTCGCCCGAGCTGTTGTGTCGTGGCTAAGGGCTTACACAGGGTTCTAAAACGATGCCAATTGTTGCTTTCGGCTACCGAAAGCCCAACTGTTAAACCAGGCCTCGAAAGGGATGGGAGGTCTTGGCTTAACTGCACGGACCGAGAGGAGACAACCTCAACAAAAACCTAAATCTTAAGGTGGCGGACTAGGCTGCTGGGATACGTGGCTGGATAGAAGACCAGTCTACTAGTCCAACCTTGGGGCACCTGGCGCACCCCATTATATTTAGCCTTTGAGTAGGTTTGAATCCTGCGTGAGGAAAAAAATTTTCTTGGGAAAAATTCCTCTTAATCATTACAGTTATTAGCAGAAATACATTAATTTGTTGTTTTCACAAGTATTCGAGTATATAGTGCAAGCGTAATCTAGAACGATCTTATATATGCACTCAAAATTTAGTGTTTTTCAATCTAAATTATCCTTTTTGATTATCCATCGGAGGTTCGGCAAAGGCATAAATCGTGTGTTTCTATTGCAGAAACGTTCTGCGAATTATTTTTGATCTCCCTTATCATAAATCTTGTAGAAACCTATTTAAGGTGCAGAAAATTTAGAAAGTGCATGACATCTATGTACTGGGGGTGCTCTGTTTCACTTTTAAGTACAAATCAGAATGTTCAACTGACATTTTACATAACTACAATACCAAAGGATGCTATAACTGACCCATAGAACCACATCTTTTCAAAAATTGTTGTCCTTCCTATGATGTAAATTATCTAATAAATTGTACTACCTCTAATAGTTTTAAACGAAGTGCAAAAACTTGTTTGCACAGGATGTATCTTGTTACTCCGTTAATGGTTTTTTGGATAATTTGTAGTTTTTTTTTTTTCAATTTTTTTCAAATGAGTAGATAATCTTTTTGTCCCTGACTTTTGTAATGCCATAGATCGAAATAAGATATATTATTATCATTATATAGGCTTTATAGATATTGGTAGAATTACTAAAATCAGTACCCCATGTTACTCTCATTAGGTTAAGCATATTCTACTCCATTTGCGATTATTGTCAATATGAAAGCCTCGGTATTTAACACTAGATTGAATTACCTGTAGGTATCTTTCTTGCCTTAGAGAAGAACACACAACATTAGTTTATTGAGACTTCAACTGCATGGTACTATTTTGTAACCGCTTCTCCAGCTTATTGGTAGCGTTTGACATATTCAGAGTAAGCTCATTAGCCGTTTACTGGCCATATAAAGACGGTCATCTGCGTATTGTATAACAATTAATAGCCCCACAGATATTCGTAAGTGTATATATTACAAGTAGTGCGCCTAAACTTGAACCTTGCAAAAGTCCTTGGGAAAGAAATCTGGGAACAATTTTTTCATTAGTATTTGACATATTAAACGATTGATTTCTTGGAAATATTAGCTCAATAAAAACAACTAATTACATGTGGCAAGACATTTGTCTTTTTTCAATTGCTTAATATTGTTCCATGACTCTAATTGCCAAAATACATTTTTTTTAATATTTATATATAAAATTTATAATAATAACGTCATTTTTATTTCGTCAGTAATTACACATTAAAATTAAGTACTTAAAATGCATTACAATTTAAAAAGGTCTGTTCCACAGACCAGAATCATGGAATAATATTAAGCAATTGAGAAAGACAAATAAATTTATCGAAACGTCTTGCCACATGTAATTAGTTATTTTTATTGGGCCAATATTTCCAAGAAATCAGCCGTTTAGTATATTAGAAGATGGCTAGAAACATGGAGAATGTAAAATTAGTATTTGACTTAATAAAAGTCCTATTATCCCTATTTTTATAGGTAATAATCCGTAATACGTTCCATAGCTCATCAACACATCCGTACGCATTGTTGAGGTCCAAAAATATAGCACATGTGGTCTCATTCTTAGAAAGATTTAGGTGCATATCAGTAGTTAGCTTCGTTAAGGCATCAGTAGTGTCACTAGCTTTCTTAAATCCATACTGCCCACTTGGAAGAACCTTCGAAGCTTCGAGCCACCATTCCAACCTATTTTTAAGAATGCGTTTGTATACTTCAACTACGCAAGACATTAGAGCTATAAACATAATAACATTTAATGATAAAAAACAACAACAGCTACAATACTCAATCAATAGTGCAGATTTATTGGCTTACTAGTTTCGGCTAAATAGTCATCTTCAGAGTCGTGTCAAGACCAAAGGTAAAAAAACAATCTTGACATGGTTCTAAAGATAGCTATTTAGCCAAAACTAGTTGGCTGATAAATCTGTACTATTGACTGAGTTTTATACCTGTTGTTGTTTTTTATCATTAAACATTAACTCAATTTGTTCATAACCATGAAGAATAACATTTATGTATACTAAGATGTGTAATAATGAGCGTAATAATAATAATAATAAATGCCTTTATTGATAATGATGAGTTATAAATGGTTTTATTTTTATAAAGCTAATTATAATAATTAGACTGTTTTACAGCCAAACCTTGTATTAAATAAAACATTATATATACATACATATGAATTGCCTAAACTATATCTGCAATGAACAGAAAACCTTATGAATAAAGATGGCAATTTGACATTACCCAGAAACTTGATACATGTACTGAATAGTAAACATTTTGGGGAAACAAACTTTCAAATCTGGGCTTATATGTAGTGTCAACAATTGGCGCAGTTACCTTAATGCAGAGAGGCATCTAGACACTATGTGTTATTCCTCTTCCTACAGTTGTTAGTAGTAATAATTCTGCGGCATCTCCAGCATAGCCTATTGCCACAGAAAAGTGGTAAACAAAATTCTCTAACAGACCAAAATCTATTTTTATTAAATTTTTATATAGAACGATATATCATCCACGAGTAAGCACAATACCAAGATCCGTATATTGTGAATACCTAAATCCTGAATTAACTGTGTAGGCTAAATGTAGGCGCATCAAAAGAAGTCGATCCGCGGATTCCATTGTACAGCCCCGAAAAGAACCCATCGTCGCAGCCTCCGTTTATTATCTACGGAAGAAAACGATTCGGCAGAAACGGTGATTTTTATCGCGAAACGGAAGGACGCAGTTCTAAAGAAAGACGACAGTCGAAAAGTGGATAACGAGAACGTACGATGGATAGTCAATAACTTACGCAACGGTGGAAGGTTGCCTTCTTCTTGTAAGTGGCTCCGGAGATTTTTGCCATTGGCGTACTTCCTTCCGTGAAATTTGGACGGGAAGCTCAGTATTGTATATTAGATTCTCTCTGTGGTATTATATATTTCTTTTATTGACGAGTAGACGGAAAAGCCCGATCGCTTGATTAAATTGGTAGAAAATAATCGTCAATGGTGTTATATGTATCTGAAGGTATTGGTATTATTGATAACGTGAGTAAGAGGTCCTTTTATCGTTTGCAATTAAGGAACTTTATCAAAGAAATTAAATGGAGAGATAGGTAGCGATATTATGAATACATACGGACATTTGTGAGTTGACGATATAACTGAATATAATAACGAAAATAATGAATGCCTCTATTTAGATAAATTAATCACTACACAGTAAATCTTAAGGAGTAGGGTGGGTAACAAACAGTACCCCTATTTTTTAACCATGTAATTACTTACGCTAACAAACAAAACAATATTTTTTTTTCCTAATGAATCAACTTAAGATAGTTCTATTAGATATAATTATAACAAAATAAATAAAACTAACACAATGCTAATAAATGGAATAGGTTTTCGGCATGCTCAATCAAGCTGCTCCCGGTGAAATCTAACTCCGTTTTATAAATACACGGTTAAAAGTACTAGTTCGATGACTGTAGGTTGAAGCGACAGTTAGGGTAATCAAATACGTCGACGAATTCAGTTAACTGACTTGCAGATAGAGAAAGTTTGAAAACATGAGAGTTAAGTTAAGCATTTTCATTGGTCGATCTCATCTTGAATAAAATCGCGATTGAGGGCGGGTCTTCAAAAAATATATACAAATTTGTTGCCTATGTAGAGCATAGGATCCATGTTAGTGGTCGCCTATAATCAGAGCGCACAATCCGGATTATCACTTCGTCAGTATTCAAGTATTATTGGTTGCATTGCTATTTATTGTTGTTCTCTTATTATTATTATTTTTATAGAAAAGACGTAGTAAAACATTATTATCGTCAGACATATTACTCGTTTTTTCAAAACAAAATTTAAGAAAATGCGATTGGTTATGAAACTTTACGCCGCATATAAAAATTTTGAAATAATTGTTCATACTCACATCGTCATAAAAAGACCCTAATACCACAATATGAGATTTATATTATATTTTATATACAATATAAATCTATAAATAATAAACTAAGATGTATGGGCAATGCGGTCTATTTAATAAAACTACTTTATCACCTCAATATTTCGTCATATATTTTATGACTTCGTCAGGAGGAAATCTACAATACTACAAAGGATATGAAACAATAGTAATGAAAGATGTAAAAATAATACTTACTAATTCAAATAATAAAATTACAAGTTTTTTTAATTTAGAATTTTTAACAAGTCAAAAAAACATTTTTATCAATAAGGTAATGTTACTAGATATTATGTAAAATGTTGCAATAAATATGGTTAAGTTAATTTGTATCTGTTTTAAAATTAATTGAATTTTGATTACTGTTAATATCAACCAGTTCTAAAAATAACCACTTTTTGTAATTATTTTCAACATCAAGGATTTCACTGTTATCATAATTAAAATTGTGGTCTAAATTTTGTAAATGTTACCTACCTATACGACTATCACTTTTATGTTGAGTTATTCTATTTTTTAACATTTTTTTTTATATTTTTGTATTTTTGAATGTGGAATTAAATTTCACACCGATTTGCTGTAACATTCCCTGTACCCATCTTCAGTAGTTTTCTTTTAAATTACTCGATTGTTTATTACCGCTTTCAAATGGCCGAATAATTTCTTTAACGTCTTAATGCTTCACGTATACTTCCTCTCACTTCAACTGGGTCTAATTCATCAAACATTCTCGTCACACGAATCATTAAATCTTGCTTGGTAGTACCAGAAGTTGTGTACAGTATGTAATATATGTAATGTATTATTTCAAAGTTTTCTGAATTTTACTAGATATGTTAGCCGAAAATAAATTCCTCGTTTTGGTAAAACAATGTTAGTACTTGTTAATTTTGAAGTGGGAGACTTCTGACACTTAAACCAAGTGTGAATCAATCAATTACATATAACGATGTAAATGTCAAAATTTTATGAAAAATCGCAATATCTCAAAACCAGTTGAAGATAGGTATAGGAAACCCTAATAGTAATCGTCACAAAATTTTATGGTAAATTCAAAAATATAATAATATATAGGGTGTTCTATTTAAAATAACAAAGTTCATGGCGACTTCCGGTTAACCGGAAGTGCAAAAAAATTGGAAATATTTTAGACAAAAAGTAAGTGCCAAGTTGTTGCAAACCCCAAATTTTTAAAACTGAGGAATTTCGTTAAGCCGGAAAACTTCTAACTAGCCACTTCCGTGGAAAACCCTGTATAGTTTCACTTGCTCCACGGGCGCAGGCATAATAATAACTCATGGCCGCCGATGCCCCCTGTAATTGACGAAAGCTGTTAGGGGATGCTAAGACATGAATTATTTAACTCAGTAAATAACTTGACTAGAAGCAAAGCTACTTTAAACTTATCCGATCCTATTTGGTCGATTTTCTTTGGATGAAACAACCCTTCTATCAGTGTGGGTGGCACAAAATTACTAAAGCAGCCGTTATAAAAAAACATAAGCGATTAAATATGTTGTCTTCTACCCTGCCAATGATAGACTACAAGAAATTTTACTTAAAGTTAATTTTATTGTTGTACACCTGACTGTAATAGGTACTCGCTTGAGAAACCGATAGATATCAATAGAAAATAATCGACACTTTCATAGAGCTGTAACTAAACCTAAAGAAAATGAGCCAGGCGCTTGTCATAAACTATATTACTACTACTAGAGACGTGTTTTGAATTAGAAATACACAACTACTGCATTCCCGTAAGTAAGCTTTATCAAATCCAGTTGTTCCTCTTTTACCGTTATGAATTAACACATACAAAAACTACGCGATGAGATAAGTAAATGAACGCATTAAAGAAAATTAAGTAACCGTAACAGAAATTTCAAGTATGTACTTATATGTTTGTGTTATAAATTCATACGGTAATGTTAACATTACTTAAAAAAACAAAACTGTAAACAATCCGGTAATTAAATTAAATACAGATATGTCTTACTTAATTCAAAACTGTTCGTTAAGAGTTTTATTTCTCTAAGGTATGTTACATGTTTTGTAGATTTTTACAGTGGCGGCTCGTGAGTTATGAAAGAGGGTGGGCACAAAATAAGAATTTGCCTATTTTTTGTACATAAAATCCATTCCCCTATTTTTCATGCTGGAAAAGACATCTATGACTTTGTTGTAAAAATGCGTTCAGTCGATCTTCAGACATTGTGCTTCTCACAAAAGTCTTAATGCGTTTGAGGGTGGAAAAACATCGTTCACATTCTGCTGTCGACATGGGGGTTGTACAAATAATATCCAACAGTTTGTGTTTTCGTCAAAACTTTTTTAAGTTGTTGTGTGTTATGAATACTAAAAGTGGCAAAACACCACCTACATCTATGTCACACATGTCCTCGCCCTCATAAATTACTGAAAGTTCACTTTTCAATTTTACGTTGTCCAACGTAGGATAAGATTTCATATTTTTTTATACACATAATTAATTGACGCAAAATATGACGATTTTTTTCCACATCTTCGCTGTACTTAATTTTATGTCGCAAATAAGCACTGTCTAACTATTGACGTATGTCCACTTTACCTAGAACATTAAAGTCCACGCATGCATTCATGTGAGAAACGGAATTTTCGTTTCTTTGCCCTCTCTGCGATATGCTTTAAACTTTAAAAATCATTTAACCCTTGTTTATTCCACGCACTGAGTTCTTTCTTAAAAATTAAGCCGATAAAACAAAATAGTTTATTTATTAGTGAACATCCGCACACCCACTCATATTTTTATTAAATATTCTATTGTAAGTTCGAGTTTTACTTGTGGAAGTGTAGTTTATTTGAAGATCAGGAATAGGCCTTCCTTTCTCGTTAATTAAAAGTTTTTCCTCAAATGAGAGCGGGTTTTTTTTAAGATTTTGCACTCAATTAACTTCTATCATTAATAATAAACGTCACTTCAAGCCTTTTCGAATCACATATGCGCGATACGCGTTGAAAACGATGCAGTCGCAACGAATGCAAGACGTTAACTGGAGACACGGCTTGCGTGCCCCAAAGCGACCGTATAAGCGCATATGGCGAAAATAAACGGAGTCGTCCGATTCATACTCCAAATAGGTACATCATAAAACCATTACTGGGTTGGTAACTGGACACTGTCCTCTGAAAAAGCATCTATACAACACAGGCCGTGTAAGCGAACCGTTGTGTGGAAGATGCGAACTACAGGAGAAAACGAGTTTACATGTAATCTGCACATGTGAGGAACTAAAGGTACTCAGGCAGAAATATTTCGGGAGAGATTTATTGGAGCCCTCGAAGGTCCTCAAGTTTCCACTGGGCAAGATACTGGGCTTTATAGAGCACACCAAGCTGCTCGAGTGGAAATAAGAGAATCAATAGGGATGGTACAATGAGCATCAAGCTCAAGTGCCCGGACATCAAGTGCCCACCCTAACTTGAATGAATGAATGAAATGAAATAGGTACATCGGAAAGAGTGCCCCGCAACATAGTTCGCATCGCATAGCGCTCGCATATGCGCTAGCGTCTGCGGTGGGGAAGGAAACTTTGATACCATCGTTATAAAAATACGTAAAAATAATAAAATAAAATAAAGCACTGAATTACATGCGAATTTCTTTCTGTGTTTATCTTGGTGGTTGGGTGGGCACGTGCCTTTGTGCCCTTTAGTACCAGCCGCCACTGGATTTTTATATGTGTTGTGAAGATTTGCATATGTTTCCCTAAAGGTACAATCAAATTTATAATACAAATAGTAATCTTGTAGAATTTTTTGTATGCGCTTTTTTTATAGATAGTTAAAATAAGGTTTGTAAGAACTTGTTTGCAGTATCTATTTATATCTGACAAAGACGTTGTGCGACAAAACAGTTGTATTGTATATATATATAACAGCATACTTTAAAAAAAATTGTGTAAATCTATACAATAAAAGTTGTTTTTAATAGTTAAACTTATTATTATTTACTATTAAGTTTGAGACGATGGTGAACTACATCACTGCGTTCACAAAATTATTCGAAAAAAAAACGTGCATCTTAAATTAAAGCCCCACAATTTCATCTCGAAAGGTCCCTCATAAATCCGCGATGCAGCTTCGCAAAACCTGTCAAATTTCGTTCCAAATGAATCGCGCGAGGCACGTAGACACAACGCGACTTCTACCTAATAAATCCACGTCGAAGAAAATATTAAACTTGCATACTTTCGCAACCATTCCAGCGCCCCCTCGCGTTAAAGGCGATAAAACAGGGCTCCCGTCAACCCTCGTAAAAACCGAGGAAGTTGCGTGTGAAAAGCGATGGTTTCCGTGCGTTGTTTGGGGATAGACGTTGCAGGAAGGGGATGTTTCTAAGACGCAATCTAAAATTCCATCTCTCGCGTCGGTATTCAGTCACCGAGTGCACCGACGTTCCGGGTTATTCCGAGACGATAGGACATAACTTAAGCACCGAATGAATACAAAGTGAAATGCATAGGCGGAGTTGTATTCGTCCGTTGAGCCGGAGAAGACTGATGTCGAGCCTCCATGAATTTTTTAAACTGCATTTTGCTAAAGCGCGTGTAGGTATTAAGGAGTGCTGTACTAAAGAAAGGACGACAAATTATGATTATTATGACGCGCTTTGGGAACCACTGCTGTACAAGCGGTAATTAACCACCATGGAATGTGCTTCTGATACTTTGAAAATAGAGGGGAATTCGCTTAAATGTATAATGTTCCAAATTTATTAATCATGAAGTATTATTAAGTTGCTCATTGTCAGTTTGTTTATTTTCCAACAGATTACGGATAACAGGACAAGAATATTTAGAAAGTACATACATATAAATAAACACGAAGTAAATTTAAAATAATACAATATTAATTTTATCATGAAAAATATCATTACAGTGCAGATCACCGGACTGATCACCGATTGACCAATGGTAAAAGCTGGTAATGTAGGAATACGGAAAGTAAAGATCCCAAAAAAAAATAGGACTATCGATGCTCCCATGGCCTAATTCAATTAAATGTAATCATCTCTATCATTCTATTTATATTAAATGTACGTTATTGTTGGAGTGAAATAGGACAAGCGCCATCTTTACGAGAAAATGTTTAAATCAGAGCAGTGGTTTAGAACTATGAGAACTAGGTTTGGGAAAAGAGTGATTTCAGCATCATAATTACACTAAATTAACCGAAATTTTGGTTAGCCTAACCCTTACTTGTTTAATATCGCTCACTTTATTAATCAAACAACACATTGCTGAAACTTGGGAAAACTGTCTTTATAAAAGCATTTTAGCTAGTTCTTGCGTCAAAATTTTACTAATAATATAACTTTTTAAAATTATAACAAACATATACTAGATATATATTGTTACGCTACACAGTAGCATACAGCCCGGATTAAAAAAATAAATTTTAAAAGAAATACATTAATTGAATTAGAAAAAATCAAGTTTTATATATACCAGTGTCATCTATTTTTATAATTTTGATTTAGAAGTGTTCTGTCTCACCAGCCAGATGGCATGCAGGGCGAGAAATTTCCGATCGAGGGGCGGTGACATAAAAAAAATATTGAATAGCTCGTTAACTCTCTTATATATTAACTCAGTACGCATAGAGATGTGGTAGGATGATGTTATCAATTGTCCTCTCCCTCAAATTCAATGTTTAAGACCAGTTTAAATGATCTCATAGGCATGATAATGTTATGCCTCAATCGTATTCAATCCCTTATGTGTAAATGAAACATTTAAGTGCGGATAAAAGTGATTTTATTTAATAAAAGAAATTACTAAATGTGAATTTGTTTATAATCAGACATAAATCTTGGATATTTATCTCAGGTAAGTCCGTGAGTCCGTTTAATTAATAACACTAAAGTTTCATTAAGTAATTCCACCTTTTGCAATTCAAATTCATAGTTTCGTACTTAAATACGTTTGAAATAAATTTTAAAAATCCCGCGTTTTCTGACCGTTCAAACGGAGTTATGTTAGATTTGAAAAGACGTGTGATACAGAGTAGCCAACCTTGATGGTAAATCACTGGATATTGGTTCGTAACGTAAAAACATAACAAATACTTATAAACCTAATTACACAAATTTCCCCAAAGTAACTGGAGACCGCTTAGCTATGTTACAAACGATTTTCTAACCTCAAATTTTTGCAGAAAGGATTAAAATAAAATTTCTTATAAGTACAATTCAATTTATATTAGAATTGAAATAATACGTTTATTTTTTAGGTAGATTTGACGAGGAGTACCTTTTTACAGGGCCGAATTCTGCGATCATCGATGGTCAGGACTGTTCAGGTCGGATATGGGCCCTCGTACCTCGTAGATACATCAGGTCAGAGAGGATGGGTCGCTCAGGACAGGAACATTACTCGGAAAATCGTCGTTGAAGAAAAATTACCCAAAATCGTGTGTAAGTTGGAATAAAATTTATGTGATAAACTTTGTTTAACAATTAACAATTATTTTTTTAGATTGAAATTTGGAATAAATTTGGATTTTATCGAAATAGCCGTTAAATTTTACAAGAACAAACTGAAATACGTCTGCCTCGAACAAGGCTCGGTTAGTGAATGGTTCGAATTGAAAATGTTTTAACTGACTTGAAAGCGATTGTCTTCGTCAAGGAGACCAACTGTCTGTCAAAATCCGTTATTATAACCGAAATGAGGAACCTCCATTGTTTTACATATGAGAATGGCCATGTGATCGCAAGAACAATCGTATGTTTCAACGAAGTGAAAATAAATAAAATTACAAAATCTGGAATCACCTTACACTTTTTATATAACAAAGGTATGAGTCTCTGAATTATGAGAAAAATACATTTGAAATTTTTAAACGCTTATTACTATATAAAATTAACAATCTTAAAATTCATTACTGTGCCCCCAAAAGGTAGGCAACCATTTATACACATAGAATTGTTACAGAATCCAATTTCCAGCAATTCCCATGTCTGTCTGTTGACATATCAAAGCAATTGGTCTGCCAATGCATACAAAAACATTATTAAACAAAAATTTAAAGAAATAAATACTCTGTAAAAGAAATTACAACTGTTCACTTGAATTAAAGGTGGATCCCAAATTTGATCTGTCAAAATCTATTGTAATAATATACTATACAAATTCTAATATTCATTTTCGTTGTGTAGGTGTATCACTGCTGATCATCTTGCTTCCTGAAGGGAAAATTCTAAAGGAAAATGCCTTGAAGGACCTGCCAAATGCAGAGATTACCTACATCACCTGGACATCGTCTAGCTGTCTGCTGCTATATATTATATCCTTTTTCTATTATATCTAATAAGTTTTAAAATATAACTAAGTAAAATAGAAACATTCCCTTTTCAAAAAATAGTAGAATATCAGGTACTCTCTCCATAACAATATTATATCTTTATTCGTCTTCATGTCCTATGTTCTTTACAATTTTAACGTGTCAGATTATTATTGTAAATTTTGACGCGTGGACTTTATACCACAATTTTAGTTTAGTGTTATAAAATACTTATGAAACACAAAGCTAAAGGAAACCGTAAAAGGTGCTTGAAAAAGTTGCCAACAAGACGTACGTAGCAAAAAATACAACTAAAGTGTCTTTATAATTTTAATTTAACCTAATATAATTAAAAGATAAAGATTAAACAAAAAGGAAAAAAGAAATTATTAGATAACTATAATTTTGGCTAACTCAACAATATCTTATCAATAAAATCTGATGTATTGGTTAATTTAACATATCTCGTTCCCTCAGTATACACTTAGTGCCTAATTAAACCTTTCCTTCAGCAAACTAATTTCAACCTCAGCTATAAAAATATAATCCTTTATATGAATACATTATCTGAAAATCGAAGAGAGAGTCATCAGTATTTTTTGGCACATTTCTCGAGCAATTTGCTGATTACTTTTTTTAAAATTTGTACACCAAAATTAAAGAAAAAAATCTGAATATTATATGTAATTAAAAGATTGCACTGTGACAGATATCATTCACGCGGCTGAGGATTGCAATTAAATAGCAATATGTGTTTTGTGTTACAAACCTATTTGTAAAAGATATTTTCTCCGGAAAAATAAAATTTAATTTCGGCTTATCCAAAAGCTAAAGATCTTTTATTAGGTACCCTGTTCTTTTACATATTAGACAAAATATTTTCGATCAAATTTTTCTAAATGTACTCAAGTCCATCCATCATGGCAATCTTTACTATACAAAGCATAAAGCCGACGCCTTAATAGTTATCTTTGTTACAGTAGGTGTATTCGTTTTAGGTGTTCCGTCATTTTGGTTTGTTCAGTGTTTAAAAAAATCTGGTCGGTTATGTTTCTTTGTTTTAATAAAATGACCAAACTGAATTAACCAGACTCACCTCCTGCCCCTCTAGTAACCGAAAATCTAGGTTAATTGATCAGTTCAAGAAATGGGTAGGAAGCTAACATAAACCATGTGAATTGGTTCGTTTTCTTAATGTCGTTGGTTCGATCACTTCAGTTTTTTGCTTTGTTTCGCTTTGTTCACTTTAACAAAAATGAACTAATCAAAGGTGAAAAATAAATACAGCTAATAACTTCCATAACAATTTCCAAATACACATTCAAAAACTGCATGTTCTAATAAGAAAACTTAGAAGCGATTTGAAGGGTTTTGATAAAGTCCAAGCATTTATATGCACAGTAAGAAATAGCGCCAGTGTTAATGTTCTTAGTGTTAGGGTTGATCATGTAGAGTTAAAACTGTAGTGTATTTATACACATTGATTTAACTCTAAAAGAATAATATACATAATTACACTAAAAAAAAATTAGTGTGAAATAATTACACTAGCAGACTACTTAGTGCAATTCAACACTGGCAGAGTAAAAATATATACTCTGCCAATGTAATAATAGTTAATTCTGGAGTTCATATTGTGTTTCGCGTGCTGTAACAACATATAATCAGTTACAATGTATTCTGATTGGCGAGAATAATTGTAACCGTTCAGTGTTCAGTGCTTCAGTGGACCAGAGGCACACTAGACGCCAATACGTTTGTTAGGCTGTGTATTTAGTATTTTTGTACATACGTGCTGCAGTAAAATGAAGATAAATAATTGTCTATATATTATAGACAGTACATTTATACATGTAGTTTTATAGAAGCAGAGAAATATTAAAAAAAAACTTGTGGAAGATACCATCAAAATAGAAGATAGTAAATCGGTCAAGATTTTTACTAATTATCTACTTAACAAAGTGCCGCATTGTTGAGTTACTGCATCGTCAGTAGAAGAACACCTGATAGCAACGATGATAAGATGTTCAACATGTTTAAAAGCTACTTTAATGTGTTGTCCATTCGTTTACCTAATTTAAATATTTGAGTTTACGTTTATGCTATATAAGTGCTGTATTAAGAATGATTTTATTTCGCTTTAATTATGTTTTACCCCAACTAATACGGTCATTGCTTCATTTATAAGAAAAGAAGAAACTTGATTTAATTTTCTTCCGTTACAGATAAATTGATAAAACATTTAATAGAGAAAATTACCTCTTTCCAGAGTTAACAATCACTATAGATGTTGTTTAATACACACTAGTAGTAGCCTGACCATCTACACTAAAAGTTTAGGTAAGCACAATGAAGTTATGAAGCAGTAACATTCGTCACAGTAGTGACGAATATTTACACTAAGGCATAGTAAATATTCTCTAAGTATTAACACTAGTCTGAGTGTTAAAAAAACTATCATATTTATAGGGACCACCATGAACTCGGCATAGTGTAGTTCTAGTGTTACAAATTTCTTACTGTGTGCTTATCAGTTGCTGTGCCAAATATAACAATAATAATAATAATTTTATTTAGTTATTGAGACACAAATAGTGTATGTAACAAGTCAAAGAAAAAAAAAAGAATAATTATAGACATAATTAAAAAAAAAAGAGAAAAATACAAAAATGCAAAAACAACAAGAATTATTGAAATGCAACTGCGGTTAAACCACATCTAAATTATGACTAAAAAAAACTCTTTTCATTATGTAAAAACTGTGAGATGATAGACATTTTTTCAGGCTACTCAGAAACCGTCTAAAAGTAGAGTTTAATTTAATCTCTCTTGGCAATTGATTAAAAACTTTAATGCCCATACTTTTCAAACTCAAGCCCGTAACCGTGAGAGTAATACCAGCGAATCTTCCCTACTTCGTGTAAAATATTCATGATACTTTGCATTTTTAACAAAAGCGCTCTTGTTCTTGTAGACACGTCCTGCAACTTCTAATATATAGATACAGGCAAGGGGTAAAATATCCAAATTACGAAATATTAGTCTGCACGTCTCTGTATAATTAGCACCCACAAGGGATCTCACAATAGCTTTTTGGGATAGAAACACTCTATGAGCAGCTGGGGATGAGCCCCACAACAGTATTCCATATTGCAGCATCGAGTACGCTTCTGCATAATATAAAGTAATAAGGCATTTCACGGCTACTTGTGATCGTAAGCAGCGGAAGACATAGCATTTACTGGAGAGAGTTTTTGTTGAGTTGATACAATGCTCATTCCAAGTAAAAGTATCCTCAAAGGTAAGGCCCAGAAACTTGGTAGATGTCCTAATTATCATCATGATAACGGAAAAATCCGATTATCAGATGTGCCCTTTTCACAATTTTCCTCCTGAGCAACGTAGGATGTATCACCAGCATAAAAAAAAATCAGGCCAGTGATAATGTCTGGTAGGTCATTTACATAAATCAAAAAGAACAATGGTCCAAGAATAAATCTATGTGGAATACTCCATCATACGGTCTGCCATGGCGATGTAATCTCAACTCCATATACATTGGCTAAGGTACGACACCTAAGTACAACGTCTAAATTCAATGTTTTCAAGCAATAATTAATATTAAATATAAATTAATAATTTCATGATGCAGACTATCAAAGACTTCCATAAACACATAGGCTGCAACACCTGTCATCCAGACAAACCATTACCATTACCTCCTCCAACATTTGGAATGCTCTATATACAGGATACGGCAATAGTACATCTACAATTTTTTATTAGTCGTTAACATGATAATCTATTATACCATAAATTTTATTAAGGACTTTAAAATTCTGATTTTCCTAAATTATTATAGAGACTTCTAAAAATAGGTAAAGGGAAACCTAATATGGATTATTGCAAAGTGTAATTTGCGTCAGTTGTAGCTATAATATAGAAGGTAAAGACATAATGATTATGATACATTTTATTTATAACCGCAACTGCAAGTAAACAGAAAGTGATTAACGTTGCGGAAATCTGCGCTAAACCACTTGCAATAATTAAACACAAAGTATAATGAATGTAATCTGTGGTTACCAACAGAATGATACATGGAAGATGCACAAGAGATGTTAAGCAAATATTTAATTTTAACACATGTTATGCATTTAATCTTATAATAAACTTGGGGACTCTCATGCATCACAAACTCCCTTATGTAATATACCCAGTTTTGTTGATATTTACAACAACTTTTGCGACTACTACGCTATTCATAATAAACAATCGAGTACAAGAACTTCTGGATCTAAATAACTTTTATAGGAAATGAGAAGGAAACATTTCAGATATCCCGAAATTATAAAGCGAAACATTACCTGAAAAACAACCGCGTGTAATTCAAACTCACAAATAGAATATATGTATAATTGAACTACATTAGTTTTACAGATAATCGCTTCATATATTTTTCTAACGCCACCAGAATTCACCAGGTACTTAGTAGGTGTTTGCGTAAAGTTTGTAACCAATACCCAGTCGAAGAATCACTGTTTATTAACACGCAAAGGCAATTAATGTGAACTGCAACTAGATCTCGATTCAGAACGGCAAGGCGGTAATAAAATCCAGCTTTGACGACGGCATAAAACACGCGTCAGTCTAGCCGCGACATCTGGCATTAAGTCGTTTCAAAAAAAAACACCGTGTTTGCGGAAGAACCGAGGAGCCTGTGATTTATAAATAAACTTCTCCGTTGTTGCGGATGCAGCTACTAGATCGGTGGTTGTCGATGAGCTGAACTTCAAACAAACAAAGATCCAAATGCTCTGAATGCTCAAAATTTAAATAACCTTTATATGCATAATACAAAGCCGCAATAATTGGAATAAAAACCGCAAACACAAGAAATATGCTTGAATGTCAGTACAATCATCACTACAAAATTAATCTTTTTAGATGACTCAGTTGCGCTGTCTTCAATCCAAGGCGCATTTTCTAGATATTATCTTATTCCTTTATTCCTTTTCTGTAGTTTATGCTTAATACCAGCAAGCATGTGACAAAACAAAAAGAGCAAAAGTATATGAAGCACTAAAGGAGCTAGGCATTCAGGAAAAGTTGGTAAGGCTAGCGAAAATGACGCTAAGGAAGACAGATTACAAGGTGCAGGTGAATGGACATATTATTTTGGCATATGCGGATGATTTGGTAATTTTAACCAGAAACAAGGGAAAGTTAATGGATGTAATAAAAATAATAGAGCAAAGAGCAAAAGAGCAAGGATTGAAAATAAATGAAAAGAAGGCGAAATACATGAAGCTACGTGAAACCCAAAACCCACAAAATGGATCGCTTGAATTTATAGCAGAGGATGGGACACAATACAAATGTGAAGAAGTTGGGCAAATTAACTATCTGGGAGTAACCATGACAAATAAAGGAGAAAAAAGAATGGAAATACAAAAAAGAATATCAAAAGGAATGAGATGTTTAGCAGGGGGAGGAAGAATGTTTAGATTGAAGTAGGTAACGAGAAAAGTAAAAGTAAACATCTACAAAACAATTGTCAGGCCAGTGGTGACATATGCTAGTGAACTGTGGAATATTAACCAAAGAGGGTGCTGAGGAAAATATATGAGGGGAATGGGGGAGGGTGAGAGAGAATAATCAGTGGAGACGAAGAACTAATAAAGAACTCATGCAAATATATGGTCAACCCTCAACAGTTAAAGTGATAAGGGCCCAAAGAATCAGATGACTGGGACATGTCGCCAGGCTACCAGACTCGAGGCCAACAAATCAGGTTCTGGAGAGAGGCATATCAGGCAGAAGATCGAGGGGAAGACCAAGAACGAAATGGTTCGAAGCGGTGGAAAGAGATCTGATGGAGGTGAGGGTCAGGTTGGAAGAAACCGGTATGGAATAGAACGGAATGGAGAAGAGTTTGCAACAAAGCCATCGGCACAAGAGGCCTGTAGAGCTGCTATATATATCATACTTCCATGGGCAAAACTTGGACATTTTAAACAAAATGTTAAAATTAAGCAATTAGCCCTCATCTTGACTTGTAGACTACTCATATAAATAAATAATCTGAAAGAATTCGTTCTAGAAGGAACGAAGTACATTTTTCAATATATCAAAACCGTGAACTTTAATGGTTAACTTACATGGGTTATCGTTATTGTTCAACATCAACCACAAAGTGCAGCTTACCTGTAAAAAAAAACCAAAATCAATAAACAATCAATAACTTTAATCACTGACATTTTAAAAACGTTTATTTGATTTTCATCGACAGAACGAAATGTGTCATTGTTAACACAAAACATTATTGTTTACCACCTTTGATTAAGTCATAACAAGATTCGTTAGTAAGATAAAATAGTTTTTATTATTATAATAAATCATTGTACATTAGTCCATGGATATTTGTTATGGTAACTATATTTTCATACGTTCAATAAATAATTTTGTTAATAATATGAACATGAACGAATATCTATTGTTTGTTTTTACGTACAATTTTCGTAAAATCATTCGCGAAATGAACGCAATAAAGTATTAAATGATACCTTCTTCATCGTTAGTTCAATGATTTGCAATTTATTGCAACAACGAACAGATAACATGCTTGAATGAATGCCACGCGTACGGCGGTAATTGACTTACCGCCGTCGCTGAGTGAGATTTGTTGTATGACCTCTAAAGAACGTGCCTCTAAATTTGTGATCTCTTAGGGAAAAATCGAAAATAATCTTGAGGCGCGATACTGATGAAAATGAATTTGCTCTTGAAGAAATGCTAAAGACGCTTGCTAGGCGGAAACTCACATTTTTATTCCCTCTTCTATTTGTATGATGATTCCTCCACAATGAACCATGAGCCCCTGTCACAGTGGCATTTTTACGGTTAATTGTTTAGACATTTTTCGACGGTTTTCAATTTCCTTCCCTAAATTAATTCGTTTTCGAGATACTATATTTTTTTACATGGCATTTTTAAATTAATTAAATTAAAATAAATTGAAATATCTCATAAAGTATAAAATTTAGGCATAAGGAACCCAAATAAAATTGTTCTGGTTTTTAGACTACACCTTCAAAAATGCCATAAAATACAGGATGTTCCATTAAGAAAAACATAACTTGGATGCACTGCTAACTTTTGGAACACCCTGTATATTCCATATTATTTTAAAATTATAGATCTAATCCGCCTACATATATCCCAATATACAACATTTCAAAAATTGTGACCATTTCACTACCAGAGTAGAATAATAATAATAATAGTGACTTTATTTCTCCTGTACAGCTTTTTACATATAATCTAAACAAAAGTAATATAACAAAAGGAGAAACATGGTGGAGTTCAGAATGCCCCCAAAAATTGGGAGGCATCTGCTCTCATCAATAAATCCTACTACTAAAGAAAGAGAGCAAGAAAAAGTTTATTCAAACATCGAACACTAACAAATATGTAAAGTAAAACGAAACAGCAGAAGCACAAGCCATCAGACCACCATTGCCAGCCCGCTCAACCTTCAATTAGGCTTTAAAGACTGTATCGGTTACAGGATTTGTCTTTGGAAAAAATGCAGAAATGTTTTTCTTTTGAAACTAAGGATTGATCTCGAAAGCTCACACTGCGTAGGGATATTATTGTAAAGACGTGTTATTTGATAAGTAAATGATCTCTTAAAGAATTCCGTGTCGTGTGGAGGTGGAATAAGTGTACCCTTGAACCTAATGTTCAAATTATGCACGTCAGTCCTGTATCTTTGTTAAATAAATACGGCGGCTTACATGAAACTAAAACGTTATGAAATACATGCGATACATGCTCAGGGTGTCTAATTCCAAAGATCAGGCGAATGCACGAGATCTGAAGCTTCTGTAACTTGCGAATGCAAGCACTTGAAACGAAAGGACCGTAGAGCACATCGCAATTAGCATTCGACAAAACCAACGCCTCGCATAATAGTCGTTTTGTTCCCAGATTCAACATATCTCTGCTCGAATAAATCGAATAAATTTTAAATCCGAATCAATTAATACTCCCAAGCTTTTCACACAATTTTTTAAATGTATTTTTTGGCCATCAACGCCAATATTAATTTTATTACGAAAAGCTTCATCATATCGAGTTTTTCTCGGGCCAAATAGAATGAGATCAGTTTTGGTGGGATTCAAATACAATGACATACTCTTTGAAATTTGGTTCAAATTATGAATATCAGCGTTCAAGCGGTCAAAGGCATCACCCACCGACGACTCACAAAAAGAATAATAAATTGGTGTATCATCAGCATATTAATGATACCTGCTGAAACTCAAACATTTGCATCAGTGAGAATGTATAGAGTGAAAACAAAATGGGTCCAAATACTGACCCTTGGGGGACACCGGCAGTCAAGAGCAGCGATTCAGAGCGAGGATCCACGACCCCAACAAACTACCTTCTCTCATCCAGGTAACTAAACATCAATTTAATATTCCATTAAATCTAAATACATTTTAGATTCTCGGACACAAATGGTAACATCTTTATGCTTTTCTATCTCCACGTTCTTAAAAATATAAAAATACAATAGCATCTTTATATGTTAAACCGTCCAATACGAAATTAACTCCAAATTAATCCCATTAGATTTTCGGATCGTATCCACACGAACGACTAAAACCGCGAACTCCCGCAACAACGTCGCATTACCCGCCCCATCTGCGTGCCACAGTATTTATAAATCGACCTGATCCTAATTTGTCAGCGGTGATAAGTACAGATTGTCCGGTGTTCGGTTTTATCGAATTTCGGACAAAAACGGGCCCATTTATCCGAGCAAGGACCCGGTCCCGCGGCGAACCACTTATCCTCGTTTTGTTTGCCCGCAACGGTCGGGATTAATAATGTCCCATGGACCGACCTCTTCCGAACCCGAAGGCCCTGTAAAGTACGGTGTAGATTTCGAAATGGAGTAAATGCAGCACATATTGCAACGGGAAATTTATCTATCTGGGGAATATGTCGAGTGGAATTTATGCAAATTATAACGGCATTTATTATTAAAGGAATCGTTGAAATTGGACAAATAATTCCTTGAAATAAAACAAAAAAAAGGTTTAATTCTAATTCCGGACAATTTAAATAGAATAGCACAATATATCTTTTAAGCAATCAGAATTAATTGCCCTATCATTTAAATCAAGCCTGAAAGTTCAATCAGACATAAATAACTTGCGCAAATACAGACAGTAAAATAAATCACTTTTTAGCACTAACGTGTATGCCTCCGTATATTATTTTTTTCACATTTCGAAACAAATTTTAAATTTGTTATTCACCCTATTGACTAAAAATATATTAAATTTTATTTTATGGCAAACCAATTATAAATATTTTACCCGTTTAGATGTTGAAACTACTGAAAACTTAATACGGGTATACATGAAAATGTAAAGTTTTTAATTAATAAAACACAATTATTTCAGATCTACCACAACTTCACTTTTATTTCTTACCTCACTAACATTCAAATTCAACTAACTAAACTATCTAATATACATAACTATTAGAATTCTTAGCATACACTGTTGAAAATATTACGGTGTTGGCGTTAATTTTGCGCAGTCAAATATTTTTAGTGTTGATTTTACCAAACTTTGCCACACGAGTTGACTACGCGTATTTAATAGAACAGAAATGACTAGAATTTCGTGTGAATTCTTTGTTCAGATATGAGGATGGACAATTTTTCTAGACATTGAGAAGCGTCAACCAATCAGAATTTTTCCCCCGGATAGAAATACAGAAACCCCACCTATTCTAATACAGTATTGCATTATACGCACCACCTGCATTGCACGTGTATCTGTTTTCGTGTTTGATTCTCCGTATTAACAAACCACCAAATGTGACTGACTTGCGAAGTGTAGCCTCGTGTTATTAAACGTTAATTCCAGTGGGCATAAAAAATTTCAACATCTTAAAGATGTATTGGGAACATCTATTTACGCAATTAGTTTAGACTTGAATCAAATAGCATAAACATTCACTTAATTTTATAATGGTTCTCAAAAAATCATTTTAAAATTGGTACGTTTAGTTGAAACCAAAACTTGTGAATGAGTGATTTTGCATATTTACAATTGAGAAAACGTCTTAAGGAGAGAATATTATAGCACCAAGAAATAGGAGTTGCATATTAAAAAGACGTTGTGTTTAGAAAATGGTGTTAAAAAACCCAATAGATCGCATTCGTTTAGTTATACAGCTAGTAAATATTTGTCTAGTCTAGATCAAATAAAATGTGACTAGAAGTATTTTATAATTCCACGTGTCAGTTGGACAAAATAACCCCTTAGCAATAGACCATACTTGACTATCTTTGCTCGTCAAATTTAAACTTCTATAGTTCCGACAAAATAACACGAAAAGAGTGTGGACCTCTCCTGACTATTAAATTAGTCAAAAAAGTGTTAAAATTTTCAACAGTGTAAACACAAACGGCCAGACGGTAATATTCGATACCGCTAATGAATGATTTGTACACAAGGGCTGTATAGTAAATCTCTGAAGTAATTGCAGTGCATCTAACTCCAAGAATAACGACAGAGACACTGAAATGTTAACACGGCCATCCTGCACGTTGTGCGGCCTTCATGCTCTTCATTCTATGAGAAAGAAGCACAGAGAGAAATAAGTCCACATTTACCATTGAAAGCACACATTACTGATCATTTAGGTCCAAAAATTGAGCATTTAATGTTCAATACAGACCATTTAAGGTCCAACAACTGGTCTTATGACTGACCATTAATACCGATCATTTAAGGTCCAAAAACTAGTCCAATGACTGACCATTCAATATACAAAAAGGTCCAACGGTTGGTACACGTGCTTACACTTAATTTTCTGTGAGAGCTATTGCAGATCTCTCCTCTGGTCAACTTCTCAACTGGTCGTGTGCCATTATCTTCGTAATTTTCGATTCGTAAGGTCCTAGGAATTTATTTCCTAGCTTTTGGGAACCAGCCTTCTAAGTATTATGTGCTATAACATTATCACCAACATTTAAATGTTTAGTTTGCTTGGGTTTTTCATTAAAAGCTTTTTCTTGTTTTTCACCGCATTTTTTCCAGTTTGTGATTTGCTTAAACATGCATATGCTAATCGCCATGGACAAAATACCAGAAGGATGTCACCTCTCAATTGCATTTGCAGTACCCTTGTTGTCACCGCGTTAATGGATTATGATGATAATCTCCAACAATGTTACCAATTTCTTCTGTTGCCACTCGTCCAATCCTGACAGATCAGTTGCAGGTTTCACAATTCGGAACTGTGACTTCATTTGGCAATCTTGCTGGTCAATTTTAGTCATGTTTTCGTATAACAACCTTTATTCCGGGCTGTGAAATCACCGGTGTGAACTTGGCAAGCAACTTTATTATAAAAAAATAAACGTAGTACGGTTCGATTGTACCTTCGTTTTGTACCCGTTTGTACCACCTTCAGTTTTCGTTTGTACCTCAAAGGTTAAAAAAATAGAAAGGTTAAAAAAAAATTTAGCAAGCAAGTGCAAGATATTCAAAACGGACAACGCCATTCGAAAAGAGCATTGTTTGTACCGTTTGTACCACCTTCGTTTTCGTTTGTACCTCAAAGGTTAAAAAAATAGAAAGGGTTAAAAAAAAATTTAGCAAGCAAATACAAGATATTCAAAAACGGACAACGCCATTCGAAAGAGCATTGTTTGTACCCGTTTGTACCTCCATTTAAATCGTTTGTACTTCCACAAACCGGAAGTAGAAACATTTGAAAATAAGTAAGTTAGCGAGAGAAATTTCGCTAATTTTTGAGATAGCGGAAAACGGCCAACGCTATTCGAAAGAGCATCGTTTGTACCCGTTTGTACCTCTTTTTACATCGTTTGTACTTCAACCAAACCGGAAATAGTGACAATTCAAAATATGTCAAAGAGAGAAATTTGGGTATTTTTTAAGATATCAAAAAACGGCCAAGGCTATTCGAACGAGCATCGTTTGTACCCGTTTGTACCTCTTTTTACATCATTTGTACTTCAACCAAACCGGAAGTAGTGATAATTCAAAATATGTCAAAGAGAGAAATTTGGGTATTTTTTAAGATATCAAAAAACGGCCAAGGCTATTCGAAAGAGCATCGTTTGTACCCGTTTGTACCTCTTTTTACATCGTTTGTACTTCAACCAAACCGGAAGTAGTGACAATTCAAAATATGTCAAAGAGAGAAATTTGGGTATTTTTTAAGATATCAAAAAACGGCCAAGGCTATTCGAAAGAGCATTGTTTGTACCCGTTTGTACCTCCATTTAAATCGTTTGTACTTCCACCAAACCGGAAGTAGAAACATTTGAAAATAAGTAAGTTAGCGAGAGAAATTTCGCTAATTTTTGAGATAGCGGAAAACGGCCAACGCTATTCGAAAGAGCATCGTTTGTACCCGTTTGTACTCTTTTTACATCGTTTGTACTTCAACCAAACCGGAAGTAGTGACAATTCAAAATATGTCAAAGAGAGAATTTGGGTAATTTTTTAAGATATCAAAAAACGGCCAAGGCTATTCGAACGAGCATCGTTTGTACCCGTTTGTACCTCTTTTTCATCATTTGTACTTCAACCAAACCGGAAGTAGTGATAATTCAAAATATGTCAAAGAGAGAAATTTGGCTATTTTTTGAGTTATCAAAAAACAGCCAAGGCTTTTCGAAAAAGCATCGTTTTTACTCGTTCGTACCTCCTTTTAAATCGTTCGTACCTCAAAGGGAACCGGAGTAGAGACATACGAAAATATGTCGGACAGAGAAATGTTGCTAATTTTTGAGATATCGCAAAGTGGCTAACGCTATTCTATAGAATATTGTTTGCAACTGTTTGCACCTTTTTTAAAATCGTTTGTACTTCAGCGAAACCGTAAGTAGTTCTTTTCAATGTTTATGTTACATTTTTGTTCCCATCCCCTATTTTAGAAAACATATAAATACAGATATTCTGCATTTTGCCAAATTAGGTCAGACAACCTAGTAATATGACCACTATTTATTTATTAACTATGTATTTAATTTTTACTTTGTGAGACCTTTAAGTATATTCTTAAATATGTATGTTGTTTTTAAACCATCTCCTACTATATATTTCTATATCTTTGGTTGCAGATACCGGTTGTAAATGTATGCATTTAACACCAATTATACTTTTCTTATTATCTAATTATTATAGGGAGATTATAAAGAAAGATATTCAATTGAGTCGTGTAGCGGCATATTCAACGCATTGAATCGAATGACATTGCGCGTTGTGCGATATCTCAAAGATTGCGAAATTTCTCTCTCATACCTTCAAATGGTTCCGGTTTGGTTGAAGTACAAACGATGGTAAAAGAGGTACAAACGGGTACAAACGATGCTCTTTCGAATAGCCTTGGCCGTTTTTTGATATTTTAAAAAATACCCAAATTTCTCTCTTTGACATATTTTGAATTATCACTACTTCCGGTTTGGTTGAAGTACAAACGATGTAAAAAGAGGTACAAACGGGTACAAACGATGCTCTTTCGAATAGCGTTAGCCGTTTTCCGCTATCTCAAAAATTAGCGAAATTTCTCTCGCTAACTTACTTATTTTCAAATGTTTCTACTTCCGGTTTGGTGGAAGTACAAACGATTTAATGGAGGTACAAACGGGTACAAACAATGCTCTTTCGAATGGCGTTGTCCTTTTGAATATCTTGTACTTGCTTGCTAATTTTTTTTAACCCTTTCTATTTTTTAACACTTTGAGGTACAAACGAAAACGAGGTGGTACAAACGGGTACAAACAATGCTCTTTTCGAATGGCGTTGTCCGTTTTTGAATATCTTGTACTTGCTTGCTAAATTTTTTTTTAACCCTTTCTATTTTTTAACCTTTGAGGTACAAACGAAACTGAAGGTGGTACAAACGGGTACAAACGAAGTACAATCGAACCGTACTACGTTTATTTTTTTTTAATAAAGTTGCTTGCCAAGTTCACACCGGTTGTGAAATCATTTCCCAACCAATCAACGCCTCAACTCATTGTACCATTACGGATCACCAAGAAGTCAATATCTAAACCGATTTCTTATAACACTACATACACACAGTACACACCGTTCTAAAATTTTCGATTCCTGTCCAAATCCAAAAAGTTTCTGCTGCGATGGTGTAACAGCTGCACCAATAAATTTAACCACGTGATGGTGAATAACAGGCCAATTTGCTCCAGAACCCACCATATAAGTAAATTTATTATAATAGTGTCCCATTGGTGCTCTCGCAGTTGGCATTAAATCGAACACATTATATAGTACACACAAGTGTCATACATCATACCTGCGGCTTGCTTAGATTTTTAAAACAAGTTGCCTCCGTATGACCAACACGTTTACAAAAATTACATCTAGGTAGTGAATCGTTGTCCGCTATTTGCTCAGAACTTTGCGCTTTATCAATGCTTGTAATTGCATCTCGACATTAGTATTTATTATGCCCCTTTCTCCTACAGTTGAAGCATTTTCCAAAAAATCCCTTTTCTTCCATCTTATATCACTCTTGGCATCGTATCATCAAACCTTAGCACCTACATATTATATTATTATATCAACAAAAGCATTAATTCCTTCTGGTTTTTTGGCTGATGCAGTCTAATTCCATCTGGCACAGCATTTGATGTGATACCTCCAATTACAGGTGACAAAACACGATCCCAATGTAGATCAGGACAGTAGCAGAATAGGTTACGAACTTTCTCTAGACCGTATTCGCTAATACTGCTAAAATCCGAACTTTTCATATTCGCAGCTCACTAAGTCTCATGATCTGGAAATGTGGTCAGTACATCTTCTTCGAAATTGCTCCATTTTCTCATTAAAGATATCCACCCGTCGTAGAATTTAAGAACTTTTCATTTGCACATTTATTTTCTATCCAATTCTTATATCAATAACATCTTTCAACCACTCACCTATCCAATAATTGTTTTATCCGGATTATATCGGATTAATTTGAAATTAATTCTTTCTACCTCGTTGTTTGATTTTTTCTCTGCACACTGTAGCGGGATTCATTTTAAATAATCGGTTAAGAAAGTGGTCCATCATTTGCTACATGTTAGGAGGTTCACTTTGATCGCTACCAGCATTGGGTGCACTATCACTGTCATTGTCCGACATATCGACAGTTCCAGGAATTTTCGTTAATTCAACAAAATAAATGGGGAAAAGAAAAAAAAATGCTTAAAATTCTGCGCTAACACTTAGATCCAGATTATCCCACTTCTGATGTAAACACAATTATTTCAGATCTACCACAACTTCTCTTTTATTTCGCATCTAACATTCAAACTCAACTGAATTAACTATCTAATACATTATACTATGTGGGATTACTAAGGATTCCGCAAGAAGGGAGATCTGGACCTGGTTAGATAAAGAAAGTACAAAGAAATGGAGGTCGACTCAAGGTCAACTCCATACCAAAGCGCTAATAGGGGATGGGAATGCTAGATTCTCCGATAACCTACTCAGGCACAGCAAGAAAGAAGCTAAAATTATTACTGGGCTGGCAACTGGACACTGTCCTCTGAAAAAGCATCTATACAACACAGGCCGAGTAAGCGAACCGTGATGCAGAAGATGCGAACTACAGGAGGAAACGAGTTTACATGTAATCTGCACATTTGAGGAATTGAAGGTACTCAGGCAGAAATATTTCGGGAGAGATCTATTGGAGCCCTCGAAGGTTGTCAAGTTTCCACTGAGCAAGAGACTGGGCTTTATAGAGAACACCAAGCTGCTCGAGTGGAAATAAGAGATTTAATAGTGTGTACCATCACTATTAAATGAGCACCTAGCTCAAGTTCCTGGACTTTAGGTGTCCTCCCTAACTTAATGAAATGAAATGAATGAATAACATTATACTATCAGAATTCTTAGCATAAACACAAACGGCCAGACGCTAATCCTTCGTTAGAAGACCTGAAAACAAGCTCATTCAGCAAGATACTGAGCTACCTTAAATGCTTGAACTTCTTAGATAAACTTTATGATAACATCCGCTCTGCAGTAGCCCGCACTAATCGGAGTTGACGGGACGATTAATCGAACCATGGGGATAATATATCCCACTAATTTAATCTGAACTAGTTGTGAGAAAGAGAAAATATAATTACACTCACATAAATAGGTCAAAACGTCAAAGATGCCAGCCTTCAAGGTTCAGCCTCAAATAACTCCCATATTTTAATTGATTAATAGACCTCTACTGTGAAGTAAGTAATAAAATTTATCATGCAGATCAAGATATATCTATAACCGTCTTCTTTGGGGGATACTTTAAGCTTTCAATAA
This sequence comes from Protaetia brevitarsis, assembly GCA_004143645.1. Classification (NCBI taxonomy): domain Eukaryota; kingdom Metazoa; phylum Arthropoda; class Insecta; order Coleoptera; family Scarabaeidae; genus Protaetia; species Protaetia brevitarsis. The sequence continues at coordinate 790,790 of RXPK01000281.1, read as the reverse complement.
GATAAATTGAACCTTAACATTAATATTTGGATTAAAATAATATCCATTATAACATGCTTAGTTAATTTTCCAAAAATGATAATTAACAAAAGGTAAATATATGTATGTGGGTGCTAAGATTTCAGGATGACCTAATTCTTTTGGAATGGATAAGATGCCGTTTCCTTTTCAAGATGGATTACCTAACAGTGAATAGTTTTCTATTTTAATGCTTCAGTTTATATATGTAACAATTAAAATTCATCATTCTTCCAAACACTTCAACAAAGGATGGATTATCTACTCCAATTTCTGAAAAAAGTTAAACAAATCTCCTTTGATTCATGCAATAGCTTATTTTAACTAGCCAAATTAAGTGATTCGAAGCATTATAAAACGCAGATGATAATAGCTCATTAAATAATTAGCAATAAAAGAACTTCGATCTATATATTAAACTATCACATTAAATGAAATTGGTATATTTAAACATCCAGAAATTTGGGTCATATTATTTTCTCAGTTAGAAGTGTAATATATTTTCCTTTCCCTTTTGCAGACACATATGTGTTCCAAGTTTATCTCTATTGATTATATATATATTTTCCTCTTCCTTCCTGCTTTCTTTCACGTCCGCCCACGCGCATAAATTGAGACGTTGATGCTATCTTGTTGATTTTGCATCTTTATTGAATGTAAATTAAGCCAGAAAGTTTCCTGTTCTAATATACTGTGCCCAGAACGTTGTTCAGTCGAGCTACAATGTCAATAATTCTTTGTTTGCGGAAATAAAACGATATAAATAAACAAGGTCCAACTTTGGGCGGAAACACGCGAAGCTAACAGAGATTGAATTTTGGAGAACGATCAAATACTGGAACCACAGGATTTCCTAGAAGCTATGTGACTATTTATATTTTTGGCGCTAGATTAGTTTCTCTCCAATTATAGAAATCATTGTTAAAAAAAATTAGTTTTTTTAGCATTAGTGATATTTTTTTCTTTCTACAAGTTTCCAATTATAAACTTTAGATTCGGCAAAAGATTTTTGAAAAAAATCATTTTTTTTCTGTTTTTACTTTTCTAATCAATTTTACATCGAAGGATGATGAAGTTATATACATTTTTTAGTACTTTGAACTTAAGATGTGTGCGCATAACCACTTCAGGGTTAGGTATTCTCAACCATTGAATGAAAAATAAATTAAATGCATCTTATAGTTTAATTACACACTTATTTTAACTGTATTACAAAATTTTAGTACCATCCGGAATGCTATTATAAATTGGAAAAAGAACTCATTTTATAACAAGTGATGCATTGCACTAATGAAACGCATGCAAAAATGTTGAAATCCACGAAAGTTATCAGTTATCACGCCATCGTGGACATTTAACCGCGATGTAAGCAATACAACGAAACTTTTTATTGGTAACCTTTCCTAGACTAATTATTATGCTTTTAATTAAACATTTTATTCAATTACAACATAAATGATATAATAAATATTACATTACGAAAATATCAGAATGTTAACATCCCTAACTACGCGATAATTGATATCGCATCTCTAGTGATTCTAGAAACCATATGCAAATTGCAACTGCAAGCGATACGATTTAAGATTTTGAAATTAAGGACAGAAAGCGACTTTAGTTTGAGCGCATCTTAACAAAATGCAACCAATAACTTTGAGGACCTCATTCTGAAATGCAGTTTTCGCACGTTAAATCTCGTGGACGATGACATACCGGGTGAAAAGTTGCGAGGTGTCGATTGCATTCTTGGCGACTGGAAATGGAAAGGACTTCAACTGTAGGCGTAGAAAGCCACAGAACAGATTTATTAACGTTCGGCGAATTGTTGTAGTTCAGCCGAATTAAATTGAGCCCGATATTATTTTTCTCGCTTTATTTATGAAGTTTGAAAAAGTAATATTAAGTCACACTCATACATCAGTATTAATGAAAAGGGAAATAATAAGACAATACTTATTCAATAACCAAAATCTATTCATGCTTATTTTCTATTCATGTTTACTTTTATATCGAAGTATCAGATAATGTAAACTATAAATTTCAGTGACAGAGCTCATAAACAACATTAAAAGAAAAAAAAAGAATGAAAAGCAGTTTTAGAAGACAATAATCAAATAAAATAACAAACATTGATTATAAAACCCCTAACAATAGTAAATAAAATACCTATTCGTCGGTAAATATTGTATTATTGAAAAAATATTGATGTTCGGGATATTTATTAATTATTCATTCATAAAATTCCAAGCGACAGTAATAATCGTCGAGTAAAAGTTCTTGGGATGTGTTAATTTTGTACGTCTTTCTTATATAAAAGGTTTAAAACTTTTGCACTATTATTAAATCCACAAGCAATTTGTTTAAATGTTATATTAGGATTTTGTTCTACTAATGCACAAACTTATTTCGATATCATTGACATTTTTCGCTAGGACATTTTTATTGTTGTTATTTATTAATGTAAACGTTGTTTCAAAACATGGGACTGTATTACGGGATAATAGTCACGCTAGGAATTGATCTTTCGGGATAATTTGGTTCAAATACATCCTGTGTAACTTCTGCTGAATTGCCATCGTAAAATTATTTCACAATTTTCGAGCCGAATCAAAACCGCCATCAAAACTTACTAACCGTTATAAAATTTGAGGACCGCATCCGTACCCTAATATCCACCAATGTTAAGAAATGAGCGAAATGCATCGAACGCTGGCTAAACTGAAAGTGAATTTACGCCTGTGTTTACGCATGCCTTGCGAAAGTTTCCCTCGCACCGTAATAGACGAAATGAGGGTTATGTTGAATTGATTTCAATTGAAAAGATCGATGTGATGATAGCATTTTTTAGTAGGCAAAGGTACAGCATAGCGGTGAGTGCTTGCCGTTAGACAGCCATAACATGCGGATTGCAGATGGTAAATCGAAGCGTATATCCGAAACACAATCGCCCAGCAGAACAGCGTGTGACTTCGTTAACTGATAGAAATCATATTTTCATCCTCCTTTTATTCATATAACGGCAATCGACAGGTCGAAAGTGAGCTATTGGAAAGATGCAGTGCGTATATGCACTTCTCGTAGAAAAAATGGCACACCAGCAATTGAGAAATTAAAAAAATAGGTGTCAATAAAGCTTTCAAAGGAGATATTCCTTCGTCAAATTAGTCAAACTAATCCACTAAGCGCCAAGACCCTCAAGCGAAGCGCAAGACAGGGGCTCTTATGAATTTTATAAATGCAAATCCAACTGCAAAGCTTCAGGAGGCTGTATGGGATCAGCATTTCTAGCAAGTTTGACTACCGTAAGAAAAAGGCTCAAAAGTCATCACGTTATTTTATTTTTAAGCTAACAGCTAAAAAGAAAAATAATTTTGAGCTGTTAGCTTAAAAGAAAAAAAAATATTGTTTTTTTTATAATACGATTATTACGATCTTTTTGAGGTCCGTAATTAATACACTACATCGACATTTACATATAACTTAAATTACTAACAATTAATGACATGGTTGAAAAAATAGCTTCAATCATTCGGACAAATATGTATACTTTATGCAAAAAACATAATCTAATTTTTCAGGATATCCTATCACATTAAAAATCGCTATCGATTCATATTAAATCAAAAAAATATATGTATATATTGACCTATATAGCATAACAATTTTAGAGCAACTAGTAAAGACAGCCATAAAAATCTAATGTTGCCAGACTGAACTGACTAATAAGAGTTTATCTCACTTTAAGAAATTTTATAAAAAAATGAATAAAATATTAGCAAAACACATTATCCAAGGCAGCTTATGTAAAATGACAATGTGAAATAGGTTTTCGTTGTTAAGATAATTAAACGCTTGTTGACATTGACAAATAAGAACAAAACTTTTCATATAAAACATACGCATATTACTAATTATTTCTTAATTGATCATTATGCCACCAGAATATTATTTGTTGTTTATAAACGCTAATGAGTAGGATACCAAGGTCATTGCGTAACATATAATCAAAACACACACCAAGCAGCAGTCCTTGTCTGAGAAATTCTAAATTAAGATCACGTAAAAAAATGTATTCCTACATGAGTGTCATTCTTTTATGAATCCAAATGAACTAACAATGTCCTAATTCCTCATCATTAAGGAGTAAATATATAATATAGAGTAGGGTCTTTTCACACCAAAAATATCGTATGTAAATTAGATGCATATTATCTAATTATTACTGCTAAATAATACGTAATTTTACTTTGCAGTGCCAAATAAACTCTAATAGGAATATAAATTCTTTTGACATCCAAGAGTCAACTCTCTATTTTTTTTTAATATATCAGATTCATCACATGCACTTGGATAGAAGGCAGTAGCACTTGGATTGCTAACAAAATCAAACGATCCTACACTACTACCACAAAACACACAATAATAAAAAAAATGGAAAATTTTGATTTAAGTTGAAAAAATACAATTGAAGAAATAAGCATTCATAAAAATTTAATATTATTAACGAATACTTAGTATTTTTATTGGTAGCTTATATTTAATTTTACATATATGTAAATTATCATATTCTTTGACTTATTTTATTGGGCAAAAAAAAATTTCATCAAACGCTTAACTTTCTTTAGTCAATCAGTTTTAAAAATTTTATTTCACTATGCAGTACAAACTCATAGCTTAATGCGAATATTAAATACTTTTTTCGCCACAAAATTTTAATACTCGTAATAATAACTTTGAAATAAACTGCTTCGTTAACTTATTCATTCCTTAGCACTAGTTTCCTTAAAGAAAAGGAAAAGCACTATCCACAATTAACGTATTGATTGGATACTAGATTGGTATTTTTGAGCGATATAATATAATATTTACAGTCACTTAGAATTATAAAAATAAGTAGAACTTCATTAAAAAGTTCTTTTTGTTTAAAAAAAAATGCTACTGTTTGGAGATAATCACTTCCCTGGAATAAAAATCTATTTTCTATTTATAAAATATAAATGAAAATAAAGACATTGAAATTAAATTATAATTCAAACACAATTTAAAATGTGTTTTTCTTATTCCAAATATCCGGGATGATATGTTAAAAAAATTCAGCTTTGTGAAGGAATTCATCATAAAGCTCAGTAACAGGAGCGAGTGAGATCATAACATCATCTTGAACTTGAATAGAAATGCCATCAGATGGTATGCTAATGGCTCCAAAACGGCAGAAGAAACTGGAGTAGGAATATATGGGCCTAGAACCACATATTTCGAAAGCTTGGAAAAATATCCAAGCATATTTCAGGCGGAAATACACGCTATTGAAAGATGTGTTCAGTTCAATATTGACAGATATTATCGAAAGCAGGAGATTATCATCATGTCTGATAGTCAAGCAGCCATCAAGACGCTGAGCTTATATGAAATCAGTTCCAAGATGGTCTGGGAATGCCTAGGGAAATTAAATGGGCTAGGCAAAAGGAATAAAGTAACCTTCCTGTGGGTTCCGGGTCACACAGGAGTGGAAGGAAACGAAATAACGGATATCTCGCAAAAAAGGGGCTGGAATACCTTTTGTAGGGCCTGAACCCTTTTGCGGGTTAAGTAGCAGTACAATACTGAAGAAACTGAAAATAGAAATGGAGCAGAGAAAATCCAGTTACTGGGAAAATCTCCAGGGAATGAGGCAAAGGAAACTGGGGAACTGGGAACTTATAACCAGAAGAGGTTTACAGAATGCATTAACCAGGAATACTTTCAGGCCATTGTAGATTGAAAGGATACTTGAGTAAGCTTGGATTGGAAAAGGAATCTGAATGTAGATTTTATGGGAAACAGGATGAAACACCCATCCATCTCTCAAGCTGCGCAAGGCGACCATAATAGGAAGATAAAGCCCGTTAAAACATCAAAATTTGCAATTTTTTCAATGATATCTGCAAAAAGAATTGGATTTAAGCTCAATCATTTTAAATGCATTGATTTTATGCAAATATTTGTTGAAATGATTCATTTTATCATTCACTAGTATTATCTGTTATCTTCTAACGCAAAGCTTTAAATTTGAATTGATGCATGTTTCCTTCCTCAAGACATGCAACAAGACATGTATACCATGATTCTAATTCAAATCTTAATATGTAAAAAATGACAATTACGCCTTTTGACAGTAGACAATATGAAAAGGAGAAAAGTTTAGTCGCATCGTATAGCGTCAACTTTACAACATTCAAAGAACCAGGCCGTTTTTCAGTTACTGCGTGCACCCGAAAGCGCTTTCCAGTGTTTTATATAGTTCGTTGGTTTCGCTCAATAGAAAATTATATACCTGTTTCTATATTAAGTTCATTTTCAGGAGAAATTTAAGAAAGAATTGCTTCTACTCAAACATCAAACGTATTTGATAAATACAAAAATATCGCACCCGAATTAGTACGGATTTGTAAAACAAAAGTCAATTGAGGTTGCTTTCTTTAACAGCTTAGAAGGTACGTATTTAGGATGGTTTAGATTCAAATGACTATATAATTGATTTTTTCTTAGATCTGACAATTTTAATTGTGTAGATAGAGACAATTTAACGCATATACTGTATGATATGAGACTTTGAAAGCTTCCATTAGATAAAGGAGAATATTTCAAATAAAAATAAATCGCATGAAAAAACTTACAGGAGTGCCTTAAAGAACTATATTTGCGATAAAGCACAAAATAAAACAAGTAAAGTACAGTTAGTTATATTACACTTCTTTTTCAACAGTATTTTGGTTTGGTATACTTTAAAATATTAATTTTTTTAAGGTAAATTATATTTGGCAGATATAGTATGCAACCAGTTATGCATCATTGCATATACACAGTTTGAATTCTAATGATGAACATATAAATCAGTTTAAAGTAGTATTAAATAACAGTAAAATTAATTTTAGAACTGATAACCGAAAATAACATAACAATACACAATGTTTCCAGAAACCCTTATCACAAACAACATTTCCATGGTTCAACTTCATTTCAGCCTTCTCTCACACAATCTATTCCGCTCCTCACAAAACCGTAAGAACTACCATAACTCCAAATCCCACACCCACTAACTTCACGGAAGAAGCTTCATTTCTTTAAATTAGGAACTGCAAAATAAGGTTTCTTCGCGTAAACCCTGCAAGGTATGCACTGGCTATATATAGAACGGTGACAGTGACACACATTTGCTTTTACGGAACGGAGGATTCCGAGTTATTCTGGGAATTAACTGGAAAGAAAGGCTACCGTAAGATTTCCCAGCGTTCCATGTCACATCTGCAGGACAAGCGAGCAACTTCCGTGTCGCTGAACTGGATGGAGTACGAGAAAAAGACGCCCGTATACACATATTCAGTAGGAAGAGAGGAAATTGTGTGTTTTTTGTTTTTATTTTTCGTACGCGACATGCTTAGGTATTACAAATACCAGTAAATATTTCTAAAGCGAAAGGAAGGAAATGAGAACAGGAAGAAATATGTTTCGAGGATGTAATGTGCGTCGGCGGTTTCTGTGGACTATTTACACCGAATCATGTAAGCAACTGTGAAATATTTTGATTGAGCCAATGATTTATATACATACTCAAAGAAACATTACGTTGTAGGTATTTTGTTGTTCTTCTTTCGAAACCAAACTGAAAGTAATGTTATACGCAAAGGAATAGACATTAATTAGAAAGTATTTGAAACAAAAGGACGTACGTACTCTAACGTTTCATTAATGATTTTTTATAAATTAAAAAAGTAATAGTAATAACAACAATAAAATAAATAAAAACATTTTTTTTTCGAAAATTTTTGTATTTGAAAATAGTTTTCATTGAAAAGTAGTTCACATAGTATATTAATCAGCGTCACTTTTGTACAGCGCAGGGTAGCTTCCCTGACGATTTAAAATATATTAAAACAATTCCTGTATTCAAAAAAAGTAACCATCGAAAAGTAAAGAATTATAGACGCATCTCGTTGCCTTTAATCTTTTCTAAAATTTATGAAAATATTATTAATGGTAGAAATGGGCAAAAGCCGTTGTAGGTGAGTGTGGGTTTAAACATAATATAAAGCACGACTTGCTTGATGACTTTTTTGACAGTTTGTTTTATACTTGTCAAATCATTCAAATTTACATTGAATTTGTAATATAATTTTATACCAGAATTTTTTAGGTAAAAGATTAGGAAAACTTGGACAATACTAAATGTGCGGCGTCAAATTATATGAGCCACCACCAACATGACCATCTGTTTTCCTAGTGATAACAAATGGATGAATTCGTATTTTGCAACAGTTAATTGGCTTTGACTATTTCGTTTAAAGATCAGTCAACCAACTGATTTTTAAACAAAGAGCAAAACGCTAACTAGGTGCCCGCTATTCTTTCTAGATACAGGGGAATAAACTATAAAGAATCAAACACCTAGCTCAAAGAGAAGGATATAAATTCCCTGAACATAAACCCGAAATCAAGCTTTGGATTAACAATAAAATAATAATTTTATATTTTCAATAGCAGACATGCACGTTATTGCGGACAGAATTCCTATGATATTTTCTATTCCTTAAAACTGTTTTCAGTGAGCATTAAATTAACTAAATTTAAATATAAATGACTAAAATTAACATAGCAATTTAACTCCTGTAGGTATACAAAGTACAAGATAAACCGTGTTCTGGGAATGAAACAGAGAACTATAAAAATCAGTTATAGAGTTCCTCCTCACCGACCTTCAGTGCCTCAAAGACATTCTAATTAGAAACAAATATCCTAAACAATAATCCTAAAGGTTACTTTCCTCCACTAGCAAGCTTCATATAATTTGAGTTAGTCCTGTAAAACGTCAGAAACTAAATAAATGCGTTTCATTAAATAAGAAACCTAATTCTTGGTTTTATTGATCAACGAATTAAAATTAAAATTTCAGTAATAGGGAAATGATAGCGTCCATATAGCTGTAATATTTCAATTTTCATAAATATTATAATATTAATAATTACTAATAATAAGAATAATAGTTTGTTTATCCAACATTAAGAGTTTACTTACTACAGGGGAAATCTTAAATTAAAATAAAACCCATAAATGAAGAGCAAACTTAAAAATCATTATAGGTAACATTAAAAGTAATTAAAATTTTTATTACTTTTATATTTACGATAATTTAATAATTTATTTAATGTTAATGTAATTATGTTCTTGCAATGATTGTTAACACTCCTGCGCATGACAATTGAACAGTATTCTATTAAATATTTCTAACACGTATTCGTTAAACGTCGGTTTAGAGCCAAACAGAATACCTAAAGTCCTTAAAAAATTTAAATTAAAAGGAAATGTTTACTTCCTATCAAATGTGATTACTTTAGATTTATTTATATTTAATTTAGGCAATTACGCTCGCTCCAACAATAAATAGCTGCTAAGTCTTCCTGCAGACTATGTACATCAGTTAAAGAATTGATCTTCTGAAGAAAATTTAAATCATCTGCATACTTAAGGCAATTGGAATAATTTAAAACCCTGGTAATAATATCATCAGCAAAAACAAGAAATAACAATGGCCTCAAAACAGATCGTTGGGGAACTCCAGATGTCGTCCTATAAGAATGAGATTTGTAACTAGAGTATTCAATATTATTGTTCCGATCATACAAATGGGATTGGAAAAGGTAATGATGCCATCAAAAACTCCATAATGTAATTTCCCGAGAGTTAAATGATGCTGTTCACGATCAAAAGCTTTTGAAAAGTTCGTAAATCAATCTAGTATTGTTTATCCAGGCTTCAGAAACATAATGTGTAAAAGAACATAAGTTTGTTGCAGTTGATCTATCTTTTACAAATGCATGTTAGATTATCAGAAGAACTAAATTTTATACAGGGGCTCAACTCCAATATTTTTGTTTTTTTTTTTTTTAATGTAACACAGTATTTCTTGTGACTATGGAATGCGACGCCTTTCTCCAACACAAAGTACCAAGAATTGGCATTTCTATTTTCAACTTTGTTACGAAAATTTCTCGGAATTTTTTGCAGTAAGCCATATTAAATTGACAACTAATTCTACAATAATTATTAATCAATTATCAAGTCAATATACCGCATTCAGAAAATAATAAAAGTATTTGCGTTCACGAACAATATTTCTAATTGTTTTTATTGATCTAGAAACTCAATTTTATTAACATTATAACATAATACCTTGTTTTTCTTTATATGCTTATAATGCAATAAAACAAAGTGTCAAACTGTCAAACTATATTACTTTGTTCTCTTCTAATATAGGGCTTTAAATTTTCCAAAAGATAATTCTGCTTTTTTTCACCTCCAATACTCAGGTCTGCGCTCAACACTTTAGCAATTTTTTGGGCAGTTATGAACTTTCCGTGGGTCATAAATCACCTTCCTATGGTGCCCATGTTTGCATACGCACATAAAACGTGAGCCTTGTTTATTTTTTTCAGCTCCGCGTCCAATATCATTCCCGAACAAGTTGCTTTATGTTTTTCGGACGTGATTTTCACACAGAGCCGTCCGACCTTTTTATATCCTCGTCCGGTTGGTCAATTTGGAAGGAAAAAACGCTGGGTAAAAAGTGTTCGAGTCTCCACTCTAAATCCCTCCCTCTAGCCTTTTTTATGTAAAAAATTAACTAGTTAAATATTTTTTTTTTTGCCCGTTTCCGCACCGCTAATTATTTTTCCGCGATGCGCTGTTATGCGATTCCGGACGGATACGGTAACTGGGCCTCGTTGTTTTGTGTCGCACTTGGGTCGTTCATTACCACGTATCTACGTGGCGCTAACAATACATACTTCGGACTTTTCGCACAGCTGTTACTCGGTCTGGATGTCCCTGTCATATGAGCATACGGGCGGATGTGCAAAATTTCGCTGTGTGCGGTCAGTCTGGAGTCTGTATTTGCTCAAATGTGTTTATAATTACACCGAATTCGCCATCGCTGGCTTAAACATCGATGTCGATTACTTAGAATCGATACTTAGAAAGCACCGAAAGTTCTCCAACATCGATAATTTCTTAAATTTTTTTTTTTGCCAGTTTTCTTTCTTTTTCTCGATTTTAGAAAAAATATAGAAATATATAACAACGTCACGCCTTTATTTCAAAAGTTTTTCAAGTTATAAAAATTACATAAAGATATAAATGGTGAAGGGTTAAAATTATTTATAAATATTTTTTTTTGTTTAACAAATGACAAAATTATAATGGTTTTGTATACTATAAGTTTTTAATATATGTTTTTGTTTTATTTAAAGATTACGTTTCCATATAGTATGTTGATTTGATTACAGTCAGTTGGAGTAACTTTGTATATTAGGGTAACTTTACACCACTAACACTAGAAATCTTTAGACTTAAATATTTCTTAGAGAAACCTATGCTACCATGTTTATCTAGATTATAACGAATTTCAATAGGCTACTGCCATCTTATGCGAAATAGTAGAAAGACTACATTGTTTGTAAAATTAAATATGGCTGCGTTTTGAAACTGCTTCGGACATGTTTCAATCACATTCATACTTCAATTAGTGCGTCAAGTAAGAAAAACATTCAAAAAGACGTAAGTGATGCAAGAGAAATTAATGTTATTGTATGTGGTTTTATGCTTCAATACATTTGTGAAGAAAGTAACACTTTAAATTTGTGAATAACCGAAAATTTAATTCGTGTTGTATATTGGAGTAAATTAGGGTAACATTGGACCGGTTCAAAGTTACCCCATGCGGCACAATGTTATCCCATTCGGTGTAATGTTACCAATACAATTTTAGAATTATTTCTTATTCTTTATGCTTAACTAACGATATTAGAGATATTACATACTCAATGACCAAATTAGGAACAATTACAACTTCCTAAAAGGATTTAAATGCCGAGGAAAAGCGGGAGGCCGGGCTTCTTACGCGCTGGGCTATGCCGATGACATGACCATGCTTGTCTGCCGGAAATTTGATTGCGTGGTATCCGAAAGGATGCAGGTGGTACTCAGGCTTTTGTAGAGAGGTGGTGTATAAGAGAAGGTCTTAATGTCAACTCTAGTAAAACGACTATGGTTCCGTTCACATGGAGGAGGAAGCTTAACAAAGCCATAAGGAACTTCTGGTCCTGTAGAGACATGTTCGGTGAAACGTGGGGGCAATGGTACACTGGCTGCACACGAAAGTTATAGTACGGTACTAACGCCTCGCTAGTCTAGTGCACAAAGCAAATCTATGCTATGCTATAAGTGCGCTTAGTAAAGTCCAAAGGATTGCCTCTTTGGGTATCACGGGAGCCATGTCCTCGACGCCGACGGCTGCTATGGATTGGCCACCATTCTTGGGCTTCCACCACATCAGCATCTTCAACTACATTGAACAGACATTACCACTGTCTATAAAGGCGGATAAGATCTTGCCCGTTTTCAGCTTCTCTGGAGGATACAGCGTAGATATCTCCAGCATGAAAACTACAATAGCGTACATCCGCAAACCAAATTGGGGGACCTTCCCGCTGGTTTGTCGATGCCTCGAAAACGCGTAAACGCACAAGCATTAGAATCTGGAGGTACGGAGAGCGAGACGGCGAGCTTTCGGCCCAGTGGCCTCCTTCACCATTTTTCCAGGCCGAAATGGGCGTCAGCGAGCTGCCGTTCTTAGGTCCAGAATCGACATGTGGTAGCTCAGATGTCAGTCTTTGTTGCCGGGGAAAGGCAGTTGCTATGTTAGCTCTCAGCCAGATTGCGAACTTTTTTGATAGGGTACAACCTGACTGTGAGGGCTAAAACTGACATGAGGATACAATAGATCTTTCTGGCCGAGTTACCTTCTTCGGGTTACACCCGCCCATGGCGGGGAAAGATGTTTTATTTTTACTTTTCTTATATTTTACACATCAAATCTTACCTGCTTTCTCTACAAAGAGGTCGTTTAGTGCTTACCAAAAACTCTAATTTGTCAAAACGGGCCTCTATGTTCTGCATTCGTGGACATCAATAATTGTATAATTTAGTAGGTATAACTAAATCGGTTTTATATTCCTTAAATAGATAATTATGCTCTAAAATTACCTTTCACATTTCGTATGCTAGGATCGACATTTGTAGGTAAGTTATTTTTGATATAGTTGCAGCATTTATAACGAGATTATGCTGCTGTAGAATGTTAATATGGACATTAAAGTATGGTCCAGAGTTACCCCAATAATAAAATATCGATGAATGTGGCCAAAATAATGTAAATCGTAAAAGTGGTGTAAAATTACCCAAGTCATGTAGATAACTTTAGACCACCACTTTTTTGCCTCTTAAAAATATATAAATAGACGAATTACACAAAATAATTATTGAAATATGTGCAAAATGAATTACTTTATATACTTAAAATAATTTTAAAGGTATTAGATGTGTAGTTTCTTGAAAAAACTTAAAAAACTATTATTATTGGTGCAAAGTTACCCCAAATGACTGTATTTATTGTTAGTTAAATATGTTTTGTCCAAGTAAATCAACAGATACAGCTATCTTTAATTTTCTAAATAGCATATACAACAATTTGGATTGCAATAAACAATGTCTGGGATTATTCCTCGATCTATCCAAAGCTTTTGATTTAGTTAATCATAATATCCTTTTACATAAATTAAAACATTATGGCGTAAATGGAGTGGCGTTGAACTGGTTCAGATCCTACCTTACAGCTTCCTCTCTGTGTAATAGTGAAGAATTGCCAATCGTCATTCTTAAATCCGAATGTTGGGGTGCCGCAAGGTTCCCTGTTTGGTCCAACACTCTTTCTGGTTTACATTAATGATTTTGCTGCTCATTTAAGTGAAACGGAACAAACAACCATGTATACAGATGACATTAGTATGATTATAAACCCTCATAATATATCTGAACTATTAGTTAAAACCGAAATCATTTACAACAAAGCGTGTAATTGGATGGCATATAACCATTTGATGATAAATAAGGAAAAAACCAAGTTCATATACTTTCACAACAAAATAAAGTCAATTCAAGAAATTAACATTAATCAAATTACCTGGAATACTCACGTATCAAGTAAATTTTTAGGAATATTTGTCCATGAAAATTTGAAATGGTCACATCACAGTGAATATTTGTCGAAAACGTTATCTAAAACATGTTATGCTTTGAAACAATTGAGAAAGAAACGTGTAATATCGAGACTTCAAAAACTTTTTATTATTCTAACTTTGTTGCATGTATGCGTTTTGGAAATGGGGAGAAACTGGGGAACGTCATATGAAGCAAATAGAATATTCTTAATACAAAAACCAGCAATCAGAATTATTTTCAATATGAAATGTGATGATTCCTGCAAGAAGATTTTTAAAGATAATTTAATTTTTACTTTGTTTGATTTATATATACACGAAACATTATGCTTTGTTTATAAACATAAAGAAGAATTTTGTGCGTATAATTATTCCCACGAGCATAACACGCGTATCGATAATTATCTGTTGCCACTTCCACATCGAAAGACAATGTTTCAAAAGAGTCCATATTACATTGGCTGTAAATTCTATATTAACTTACCCCGTAATATAAAAGAAATTTCAAATTTTAATTTATATAAGAAAACCGTTAAGCAATATCCATGGGATACATTTATATTTTTAGTTAATATAATTATGTTTTTTTGTGACTTGTTTCAGGGATGTATTTTAATATTATGCTTTTGAAATAAATGATTATCTATGAGTACGTTATTAAATGGATTTCTAAAAATATTATTGTATGTAGTTACAAATCTTACTTCAAAAGATACACAGAAAAACCGATTTATTTGCTGCAACAGAATATATTTTATGTCGAAATGTCCATAACTAGGTATTAAGAATAAATGATAGTACTTCCCAATTTTTTTTTTTATTTGCTATGAGATTAAATGATTCCAGCTACTAATTTCGACAATAGATATGTCTTCAACAGATTGTATGCATGAACTCATAATGGTTCGTTATTTCAGATCTACTAAGATTAAACCCAATATTGCAGCAACAAAAATATTTCGTCAAAAAGTTTAATCATCTGAACCAAATTATTTCGTAAAGAAATGTAACCACGATATCACTTTGTTGTTTTAACAAAATATTTTAAACGTACAACGCTCTCTACCTAATTGCTGAGAACAACTTCATTGAATCGCTGTAACACCTTTTTTGGTTAAATCAACAAAATATTGCCAATCATGAACATCTTGCTCATTTTGTTATAGTAGTTTTGTTCCCATTCAGTATAGCAAATACGAAAATACTTGTGTGCTTTACAGAAATTGTTGCATAGATGGCGCTTCTCTTATTCCATTCCAGTAACAGAACATATCTGGTATAAGTAGCACATGATTACATGATTATAACATAGTATTTGGTAATAGGTGCCGTGATCTGTTGATGATGTTCTCCATACAATGCATTCAAAGAAGTGCTTTGTTAAATCAAAAATAAAGATTATAATTTAATTATAATTATAGTAATAAAATATTTATTTAAATGGAATGTTCGAAATTGAATGAAATGATTTGATTATTTTGAATAAAATTTTAGTTATAACATGGTGAATGTGACCATATCATTTAAATCATTGAAATATTTCGTTTAGTTATACTAACAATATATGCAATCGATTTAACCAAAATATGATGTCCAGATAATTTGGTTCAGGTAAAAAAATATTTGTTGGCCCATATTTAACTCTACTATTTAGTAACCGTAACCAAATTTTGATACCGTCAAACAAATCGGTTTTTCAGTGTATGTAGATGCCTGCATAACCACATCAGAAGAAAAGATATACCAGTTTTACTTGAAAATGTTAATTCTTATTATCTGAGATTAAAATTTACAATTGAAGTAGTATTACCTGTTTAGACCTCAAACTTATTAAAAATGATAACATAATTCTAACTAAATGACACCCTAAACCAACATGGTCTGGACGTTATCTAAAGTTGCTAAAGTTTTCGTAGGCTTTTTTACAAAAAAGTGATTAGTCATTAGTTTAGCTGATAACATTAACAAGAGTAGCTTTTCAATTTGATGGTATTAATAAAGCAAAACATATTTTGAAACAAAATAATTGTTCATATTCTCTTATCAGCAACATAGTCAAACAAAGGTTTTTTTTCTTTTTTATAATAAAAGACAAAAAATATAAACAAAGCGTATAAAATAGAGAGTCAAAATTGTAATAGTATATATATTGGTAAAACCATTCAATTTTTAGAAAATAGAACAAACATCTTCAAACAGCTTTAAAAGAAAAATGAAATAGCTTAAAATCAAACAAAATCATACATTTAGTTTTCAAAGTATAACAATTTTAAACAAAAAAAAATAAACACACCTAATATACTCGAAATTATTCAAATTTCTTAGCATAAAAACGCAGTTAATGATAAAACAGACGTATAACTCTGGGCCGACACTCTAACGTAACTAACGGAGAACGAAAGTCGCACGAGCAACAGCCGTGGGCCGACGCTCTAGTGTAACAAAACGGGAAACTAAAGTTGCAAGAGATTCAACCGCAAACCGTAGTTCCAGTAAAACAAGCGGAGAACAAAGATGTGAAAATGACAAAAAGGTACCTAAATGTCAATAGTGAAAAATGTGATGATTATTTTGAAGAAGAATTGAGATTCATAATAATTTATTGAAACGTAAAGAAATAATGCTTAAGTTAGAAAATTATTATTTGAAACAAAAATTATTACTTCAACAATCAGAATGGGATGTTGTATGTATGTATGTATGTAAATAGAAGGGTGATGTTACACTGCGACCTAACAGATCTATTGTGTCCCCTATTCTTGCTGCTTTACAGCTGGCCTTCCAATCCTATTCCTTTTAAAAAGTGTAGGATGTCAGAGGGCCCCAGTCTAGGGAAGTCTCCCTCTTCGATTTCACATGCTTCCAGGTGCAATGCCCTCGAGTTTCACAGTGCTACGCAGTTTGAGAGGAGGTGAATGGGTGTTTCATCCTGTTCCCCACAAAATCTACATTCAGAATCTTTTTCCGATCCAAACTTACTCAGGTGTCCTTTCAGTCTACAATGGCTTGAAGGTATTCCTGTTAATATGCAAACGTTGTTCTTACTCAGGTTGATGCATTCTTTAAACCTCTTCTGGTTATAAGTTCCCAGAAGAATTTTACTTAGCCTCATTCCCTGGAGATTGTCCCAGTAACTGGATTTTCTCTGCTCCATTTCTATTTTTAGTTTCTTCAGTATTGTACTGCTACTTAACCCGCAAAAGGGTTCAGGCCCTACAAAGGCATTAACCGACCCTTATTTTGCGAGGTTATCCGTTATTTCGTTTCCTTCCACTCCTGTGTGACCCGGAACCCACAGGAGGATTACTTTATTTCTTTTGCCTAGCTCATTTAATTTCCCTAGGCATTCCCAGACCATCTTGGAACTGATTTCATATGAGCTCAGCGCCTTGATGGCCTGCTTGACTATCAGACATGATGATAATCTCCTGCTTCCGATAGTTCTATCCATATTGAACTGAACACATCTTTCAATAGCGTGTATTTCCGCATGAAATATACTTGGGTATTTTCCCAAGCTTTCGAAATATGTGGTTCTAGGCCCATATATTCCTATTCCAATTCCTTCTGCCGTTTTGGAGCCATCAGTATACCATTTGATGGCATTTCTATTCAAGTTCAAGATGGTGTTATGATTCCACTCGCTCCTGTTATTTAGCTTTATGGTGAATTCCTTCGCAAAGCTAAATTTTTTTAACATATCATCCCGGGGCATATCCCAGGTTTGATCACCGTCAGGAGATTGAGGCCTATGTCTAATCATTCCTTCCTTTCTCCATTCTCAGCGCGGTTCTTTTCGCCACGCCCTCTACTACAATGTGGAGGAGGGTAAGATCCAATATTACTTCAATAGCTGCTGTTGGGCAGGTTCTCATAGCCCCCGTTATGGATACACATGCTAATCTTTGCACTTTCGAGAGGTTAATTCTCGCGGTGGCCAGATTAGTTCCTTTGCTCCATGCTACTGTAGCACAAGTGATGATCGGTCTCACTATCGCTGTATACATCCAAAGTAGTATTTTTGGGTTGCATCCCCAGGTTTTCCCTGCAAAGGTTCTGCACACCATCAGAAATGGGATGTTATGGATAAGCTTGTTGAAAAAGTTAGACAGTTTTACTTAAAGTTAATGATTAAGTTAGTTCATTTGCAAATTGGGAAAAAAAAACAATTAAAATTTGAAAATTTTATTGACAAAATTTATTAAATTTTATTTTGGAGGGGAGGGGGGGGGAATAAATGCTATGGCGTTTCCATACCGCCGGGATTCTTAAAATAAGGTCTTAGAAACTGAAAATATAAGGGGCATATTTGACATGAATTGTCATAATTTATTTTGATAATTTGATAGAACTAGTGAGTGAAATCACTCCAAAGATATTGCTGATAGTTTTGTTTTAAAAATTATGTTGATTTGTCACTTAAGGTGTCATGCACAAAAAGTTGTGAATAAGAAATACTTAAGGCTGGGTTTAATTTTAATTATTGAAGTGTAATACACTGAGAAAAATGGGCTAAATAAAGTGTTTACTTGATAAAACATTATTTACAATAGATAAAGTTTTACTTGGAACTATTCTCGTTAATTAATACCCGCAAATAAACCCAGTTTCCTGAATGCAAGTTGTTACTGTAAATAGTGCTTTTATTAACGGCTATTACACAGCGTACCTGACGAATTTGTGCTAAGTAACGTATTACTTTTGACTATAGCACATGGTTAGTAGAAGTAACAACAATGCTGATCGCTATTAAACTCATGTATTTTCTTAAATAGGTAACAACTTGCCACAACTATATTTATTTGAGTTTTGCTGCCACCCCGTGATTGTTTTATTATTCCTGATTGGCTAATGCGGCGGAGTCGCATAGTCGTCGAGATTGCTACGCGCGCAAGCGCGGGCTAGCCTCAAGTAAGAGTTACGGACGTGTGAAAAGGTCATCGAAAAAGAGTGGCCAAGGAGTACGGTCATTGTAGGCCAGTTACAACGCAAATACATTAAAAATACCGGGTGGGTTAACTCAAGGCCCCATCCGTATAAAGAATCCCAGCGAAAGAAGAACTACCGAGCCTATAAGCAATCAGATGCTTCAAGATTGCAGTTTTAAACCACGTGGTGGGATATTTGAATTCCCCATCATTATGATGATATATGCGCCCGCTGGTGAAGTTAAAGTGTGGATGCCGTCGCTAGTGATCCGACAGTCCAAGTGCCATCTGCAGTTAGGGATACCGCGACGAAGAAGCCGTTTTCGAGGCGATCACCGGACACAACCGCTACGTACGCCGACAGAGGATCAACTCGCCGAAACAATGCCCAGTGTTAAGAACCACCAGAAACCGCAAGTTTACCGCCTAGGTATATTATTTCTTTGTTTGTCATTAGTTGTAACTCAAAGCCATATTTGTCTTTGCCCTTTGTTTAGATTTCAATAATTTCAATAACTACATAACGTTTCAAGAAGACCCCATTTACCTTATCTTTTATTATCGCTTTGTTCATTTTTTCTTCATTATTAAGGAATATATTTTATGAGTCATTACGTTGTAAATTGTTTAAAAAAAGCTGTGTTAAAGTGAAACCAATATCTTTCATTCATATTCAGGTAGTCACTCTGTTGTCCTATACAAAATAAAACTATTACTAATAATACTGCTTTTTATTTAAATTTATATTAAATATTCACTAAACTTCCTCGTTTCCTGCACTACCCATAAGTTGAACAACAAATTTAAGGTAAGTATATTGTATATTTACAGCAAACCATTACCTTCTATATATCAGGTATTTAGTGAACGTGCATTAATGATACTCTTTCCTTATCACAAGTAATCTAATAGCTCGTATTAATTATGAAGGGTGATAGCTGTTATAGAATAGTTCACTCACAGCAATACACCTACTACTTGACAAGGGCAAATCTTTACTTACTCCAACTACATATATTCTTTGGCTTAACTACTTCAGTTTAATTATCATAAGTAACTTCATAAGTTACCGGTATGAAGCAGACCGTAAGTAACTTAGATTGCTTGTTGTTAGTATGAATGTTTAGGATCTCTTTTTTACGTGCTAGTAAGTAATATGTGCTTTTGTCCCCTATCCAGCTGAACCTTTTACTTACGATAATTGTATTTTTATTTATGATTATTAAATTTCTCAGTGTACAACAATATTTAAAAAATAAAGAACTCCTAAAATCTTCATCTAATCTTACTTAAGGACATAATGCTAATTTAAAGTACTCCCCAAAGAGATAACACAAATCCCAACAATTCCGGAAGCCAAGAGAACTATCGCACCGCTATATTAGCGTACATATTTTCCCCAACGACCCCATTTCCTAATCCACCTGTCACCGGCAACTGTTTCCCAGTTTCCGCTAATACCCCATGCACCGAGCGTCCGTGCAATCCTCGTTTCTGCGCGATGAAACACAACAACTCCAAGAACTCCTTGTATCGGCTCCACTCCGCCTCGTTAACGATAAAATTGCGCGCGGCAGATGTTTAACAAAACAAACTCCCGATAATAAACTAAGATAAGCGCCCGAGTTAATTTTCGCTTCGCGCGAGTTTATTGCAACGGGCCATCCTCGATCGTTATCGCCGTTCTTTGCCTCCCCCGGAAAATTATCTCTATACGAAAATTCCGTCCCTATGGCCGAGCGATTCCGGAGACAAGCGTAAATTAGAGACGCGAGAACAATCGTGTGCAGTCCGAACAAGGAAGGAAGAACGAGAATTGGATAGACGCGCGAAGGACAAACGGTATACATATTTTAAAATTAATTAGAAGAGGCGAATATTTCACTTTATTCGCCCGGACAATGCGGCCCGTGGAACTGTGGAATAAGAGGACATTCGCATAAAAATAGACCAGCGGCGACGTCCTATTTAAATTAATGGGCGACATGGTTATATGTGCGAATGGTGCGTGTGGAATAATTTCATGAGAAGAATATAATCTAATGGCTAGGCGACCCGTTCTATTATGGTGGCCGCGCATTACGTGAACGAAATGAACTTGTAAGGGAATGAAATGGTTGCTATATTAAAAATAAATTGGTCGGGAATGAGGAGCTTCTTCCTTACTTTATGAAAAGCGGTGAAGACAAAAAGTAGTTAGAAGGACGTGACCGTTAATACAATCATCTGGTCCTCAGGGTATTATCTTATATTACACCATTTTCGCAAAGATTGGAATATGCAGCGACGCAAAAGAGTGCTGAGGGTAAATTAAAATAATAAATAAGACGTAAGCACACTGAGAGAAGATGATGTGTTAACCAGCTTCGAGTACATTCCATTGTAAAAAAAAAAATTAATAAAATTCCTGCGCGATTTTAGGGAAATTTTGTGCCTCAAAAATTCAAAGTAAAATTTCGAAGTGTGGGTAACTTGTTCAAGATATTTGCATGTAGTCTAGAATACTCACAAGTAAAATTTCTAAAGTAGTATAATTTCCATAGAAGTTTTACTTGTTTAAAAGTAAAATTAAAAAGAAAAGTTCAGTACTTTTGATTTTTTCCTAACAAAAAGGGAAATATCGTCGGAATGAAAATGTCCTGGTAGAGTGTATTTAATTAAAATTTAATGCGTAAAAGACAAACACAATATGAAAATGTCTAATGCTTACCCAAAACAACTGCACGTCAGTTACCCGTTGCCTCTCCACATTGGTGGTGAATTCGCAAAAATCAATGACAACCGTATGCACTCGGGCAACTGTGGTGGTAACAGTTCCTAAGAAATATTTATCTGGCAAGTAGTAGATAAATATTTGATAACTATGTCTGCCATGTAGAAAACTTACATCGAGTATCGAAAGTTATTGTAGTGAAATAGGAGAACCGCCATCTTTGCGGCAATTTCTGTACTTGTAGAATATGTTTTCGTATTTGCCACTATAGGCCAGAAAACTTTGCTATTATATGTTTAGGATATCATGACGTGATGATTTACAGTTTTGTAATACAATTTTGACGTAAATCTACTACTACTTTATCTGTAACTGTACCGAGTTTTTATAAAATAAATAGTTCCTTTAAGAAAATCGTAAGTACTTGATATCATAAAATCTAAAAAATATTTTTTTGCTGTTCAAGTTATTTATTTGAATAAAAGATACTCCTATTATTTTTAACTGTAATTTTCCAAATAAAATACTTGTATCATGGGAAAATTCCTAACATTTCGACATTTTCCTTAAGTTTCTAAATGCTGACAATACGTCTCACTTGTAGATATTTTTATTTTATCAGGAACAATGTGGCCTGAATAACTTAGTGCAGACACCACTCGCAGCAATTAAGTAAGAGGTAATTACTTTTTAATTTTAGTTCATATCGTATTGCAGTGTCTATAGCTCACATGCCTCATATCCAATATAAATCCAGCAAATATTCATCTGCTTATACTGACATGTAATTTACGAAAATCAAAAAATGCAAAATAATCCTAATTGCATGATGTCATAATAATAAGTTGACTAAATGGACAATTTCGTTATTTTTCTTTTTTTTGAAATAAAGTAAAGTGTATCAACAACTTAGACAGTACAATGACTGCAGGCCATAACTCGATCTCATCTTACATTGTTAAACATTCTATACATTTCATTGCCACGCCTTTGGCTTACCTTATAAATTTCTCATTTAACAAAGGAATTTCTCCAAATGATTTAAAAATAGCACTAGTTAAACCCATATATAAAAAAGGTGATCCCAATAGCTTAAGCAACTATAGACCTATTAGTATACTGCCAACATTCACTAAGATATATGAGAGCATCATAAAAGACAAACTAGTTAATTATTTTACCAAATTTAATTAAATAAAATTAATTTCGAGGAATTTTACATTTAATCGATGCTAATACACCTGCCATTTCTATGTTTAATGATTTTACGATTGCCTTCGGTAATGTCGATCACAGTCTACTACTACACAAGTTAGAAAGATATGATATCAATGGGGTGTCTCTTCAATGGTTCCAAAGTTACCTGTCCGAACGTAGACAGAGGGTAGTACAATTTCAATCCAATTTAGGTGTAGTAACGAAAGGCATTCCCCACGGTTCTGTTCTGGGGCCTATCCTCTTTCTAATCTTTATTAACGACCTTCCTTCTTATTTAAAAAACGATCACGTGATATTATATACAGATGATATTACCTTCACTCTGGAGTCAAATAATATTTACGACCTTTTCCGCGATTGCAACATAGTCTACAACCGTTTGTGTCAATGGCTATCCCAAAATGGTTCAATTATAAACACTGATAAGAAAAGATGCATTATTTTGTTCCAGAATAAACACAAACATCAGCTTCAAAGTTTCAACTTACACAATAAAGTAGTTCCGTTTGTTCAGAACTGTAAGCTACTGGGAGTGACCATTGAGGAGGACCTCCATTGGGGGTCCCATGGCGTCAATCTTACAAAGAGATATTTCAGTCTCATAAGATGTTAACCTTTTATGATGCTTACATTCTCGATGTAGTCTGTTTCGTACATAAGCAGGAATTTTGTCCTGATAGGGCACGGGATTGTGATTACAATTTGAGAAATATGGATTATCTGTTACCACCACGACACAAAACTGCTCGTTTTCAAAAAAAAATTAAACTTCTTGGCATGCAAACTTTATAATGTTTTACCTAATAACTTAAGGTCAATAATTATTTATAGATTATTTCGTTGTAATGTAAAAAAATACTTATGTAACTTAAGTTGTTATTCTCTAGATGATTTCTATAATGCAAATAGCTCTTAGTATGCACACTGCTTTGTTTATTGTCTGTTTTATTATTTATTATTATTATTTTTTTCTCTTTGAAGTTATTTTATTACGCCTTAAATTCTTTTTAAATAATAGAGATGTATTTAATATTTCTAATCGTGAGTTATAGATATTCAGTTTTCATGCCATCTTTACAAACCGAAACATCATACTTGTGTTGCCTAATTTGCTTTTCTAAATTTTTGGTGCTCTGTCCTACATAAATAAATACACAATAATTATGATACTAATTTTGTAAACAGCATTTCTCATTACCGAAATCAGCCCCCTTTCTTTCGGATTTGTGAATAAATTCAATGTTTATAATAAAATAAAACATGAATAAAAACCAATGTAATGGCATTAAGGTGCCACTAATCAATAAATTATAAACGCAATTAAAAGGTCAAAGAAAACTCAATCTATGAATGGTATTTTCGATCCAACTAATTTTAGAACATTAATAATTTATTTTTTAGGAAACGAACACTGAAAGTTTACAACACAAAAAAAGATCTATCGAAATTATATTATACTTCACTTAATCCACACTTAATAAAACCTCCATAAAAGAGCTTGATTACCAAATATGTGGGATTTCAGAGAAGTATTTTTCCTGCAACAGATCTGTAGTAAACACGATACATCGAATAGAAACAAAAATATCCCAGCTACAAAAATGTTTACCTTTGGCAAGTCGTAAACGAGGCACTGTTTTTCTGTGTATTTATATTATTTAATACGTTTCGGTAATAAAAGCTATATTCTAGATTCCAAATAATGAACCTATAAAACTGATACTGTAAATAATTCCAGACTCTAACAAAAAATGGGGTGCGATTGTATTTCCCTGTAAAGTTTGATATTTTTAAGATTGGTGCAATATGATGGCGGTATCTTTTTAAATATTTTTTTTTTCATTATCTGTGTGATCCAACAAGTGGGTTAAAATCTTTTCTTATTTGTAAGGATAATTATTTATTTATTTCAAGTATTGTATATCGCAAATCAAACAAATTGTTACTTTTTTATTAATTATTACATGCAATTATTCAAAACTTTATTTGCGAATGAAAATAAACAAATACGCAAGGCAAAGAGTTACAAAACGAAAACATGATTTACTTAAAGCACTTGGCACGTCAACGCAATTCCATCTGTTTGCTATTAGGTGTATAGTGTATACTATAGAAAATACTATTCCGACTTATGATCTTGATCTATTTTGTTCACTCATTCTATTAAAAAAAAACTGATATTAACCTAATAAATATAATTGCTGAAGTATATAAATCATAAAAATGTTAGTGACCTCAATTTAAATGAGCACCGCAAGAAGAAATAATAGGTCAACAGAAGCTTATAAAGAAAGAAAAAGCTGACAAAAGCTCACAAATCTACTGATCTTTTTTTTTACATATAACAGTGTTTAAAACATACCGAAAAATAAATCTAAATAGAGCATGCACAATAAATGAAACTCGGGTCTCAATGTTTTATTATAAATTATAACAAAACCATGGACAGTTTTATATTTAAATGCTTCCTGATTTTAAAATCTCTCAAATATTGAGTGTTTGCTTTTAAATACATACATCAAAGCAGTTTTTACTCTGTAATAATAATGATAATAATAACCTATAGAAAATATATGCAAGCACATATAAATTAAATGTCTCTCTGTACGAACATTTCATTTGCATTATACGACATATTCATTAATGTAAAATTGATTGACCTACTTCCACAGGTATATATCCAGAAACTACATTATGAATAATTATCTTTAGATGTGTGTATGTGTGTCATGTTAAATTTAAATGTAGGTATTGGAAAGTTCAATTTCAGACTTTCCATCTGCAATAGTCAGTGATATTGACAGAATTTGTGCAAATATTTGCTGGTAAAACAAAGGCTTTTGTTATGAAACGCGCAGCTATTCTGTATATAGCCGGAATTATCATATATTTAATATCGATCTTTTAAAAAATATTCTTTTGTAAAATATTTTTTTAACAAAGATCGAATTTTGAAATGTTTCACCAAAAATGTTTGATAGTACCTATAATATTAGCCCAATACATGATTTCTAAAACTACAAAAAGGGATTTGTACGTCAATTCCATGAATATCGTTTGCTGAATATCGTCACATAATAATTCCTTTTTCATATTTATACAGGGTGTTGATAGTGATTTTCAGCTTTGTAGCACTTTCAGTATACAGGGTATTGATATCAACTATTTTATTTCAAATAATAATATTTATTTCTGAAACGTGCATATACAAAGAAAAGAAATATAAGCAATATAAGCATGAAAGAAATAAGTCGTAGGAAAAAAAAATGATAAATAAAAATGTAAATGCTTAATCACCGGTTTCAATCGAATGGATAAAGAAATCATTCAAACTGTAACAATTGATATGAAGTAATGAATTTTTTACTTCTCTTTTAAATGAATAAAAATTTTCAATTTTCCTTATAGATAAAGGCAAATGATTAAATAATTTGCAGCCAATGAATTCTAAATTGCGTTGAAATTTTGAAGATGAATGTTTCGGAGGAAGCAAATAATTTTCTTGTTGGGTATTATATTTGTGATTTGACTTGTTTATATTGAACTTATTCCAATAACGAAAAACAAAGCATAGGCACTCGTATATGTAAATATCAAAAAATGTTAATAGCTTATGCATTTTGAAATAAATCTTACAACTTTGACGATAAGGAAGATTACACAAAATCCTTAATGCTCTTTTCTGTAAAACGAAAATTCTCTGAGAATCCGAACATAAAACCCAACGAATGATTCCATACCGTACTAAGGATTGAAAGTTTCAACAATAAAAACCTTTTAAGGTTTCATAATTACATGATGTTATCAAAGTGTTGAGGGCATAATAAACTTTAGACAATTTGAAACAAAGATTGTCAACATGATGTGACCATTTCAGCATAGGATCTATTGGGATACAAATGGACTGGTACAACTTTTATCAAATTAGTGGATTTATTTATCATTTGTGACTCATTTCTATTAGAGTATTGTCGCTAAATTCAATCGTTTTGTAATATTTGCAAAAAAATACAACACTCAAAACCAAGAACAAGCAAAGGCTGTTTTTACAATTTAATTTATGGTCAGATAATAGTTGCCCCAATATATTTTTTAGGAAATCCTTTTTAATAACATACGTAGAAGAGAGTAAAATATTAGTGCTGTTATCTGGATCCGGATAATTTACTCTCCGGAAATCTTTTAACCGAATCCACTATCCGAAATCCACTGATATATTTCTAACATTTAATATAAATTCTCTAGAATTAAATAAAATTTACCAATAACTGGAAAACTACTAATGATAAAATGTATAAATGTATAAAAACCAAACAATGAAAAACGTATACTCCATCATTCTAAGAAATAATATACTTGCTTGAAATTAGGAGTTTTGATATCTTAGACATCATCTCAGGCAAAGTGCTAATCAGCGACAAAAAATAAACACAATAACTATACAGTACTGACAGAGAAAATGACTAAAAATTATTATTTGTATTGAAAATATTAGTAGTGTTTATATAAATAACTCCTGATAGTAAACGTTTATAAATATTTTCTCCGTTGTAAAATAAAAGGCCTTTAAAATCAAAAGAATGTCAAAGTTATGTTGCTGAAGTTGGTGTTACATTCTTGGAAACTTTAGCCAATATATGTAACTATATAGACAATTTCATGTACGCAAAACCGTGCGTAAAAAGTCATCTTATGCACCAATATATAAGGTGAAAATGATACAGAAGAAACCAGATATATTATGTAAATACATTGGCATTCAGAACATAAAATAACTAAACTGTTAAACGTTGTATTATACATATTTGACAGCAGTATTTGGGGATGCTAGCAGGCATAACTAATTGTAATAAATCATACCATATTTGTATTTTATTGTGACAAATATTTGTTATTTGTACAAAAAAACGTTGTACAAACCTGGTAGGTCACACATTCATCAAATTCGTAGCCAAAACCTGCCACTCATTCATAAAACGCGTACTTGGTTTGTAAATAACCATTTTATCTTTTAAAATGTAAAATAAATTGAGATATTATCATTATGAAATACTAGAGTGAAATCTTGAGAATTGAGAACTTCTTTAAGTTTCATTGGCAAGCTAATTTAAAAAAAAATACTGTGGTATCATAAATAAACGAGTTGGACTAACAGATTTGTTAGTTAGTGTTATTATTGTTATTAATGATGAAGACATCAAGAAAGGATAACTGATTTTCCTTTTGTATTCCCATACTAAATTTTAGTTTTGCATGTATAGAATCAATTTTGTTGAAATTGTTAAATGTTCACACAGTTTTAAAGGCTGTATTTATAACCATCTCAGCTATAATAGGACTGAGGGAATCCCTGCTACGCAACCTGAAGATATGTCTATAGAATCATTTCAAATCGAATAACATTTCCACGTCTTCTAAAAATTAAATATTTGTCAGTAGAAAATCATAAGGGATCCTATCAAAAATCATTTGAAATCGGTGCTGGCAAAGCAATATTAATAATAAATTATTAGGTGACAGTAATACGAATGACCCTAACAGTATTATCGGAAAATAATTTACATTATCGGAAACAACTTGATATGTTAAGCTAAAATTTAGCTACCCATTAAAGTGCTTCAAGGGCACATTCTCTTAAATCAATTCCCAAATATTCACTAATGATTGCCCATGTGTCCAAAGCCAATTAAATAACAATTACGGCATGGAGATATTTAACTAAATCTAGGCTTAAATACCGAAGTAGGAAATTCCACTAAACCGCTAGCTGACCCAAGAAGACGTAACACCCTAAAAGACCAAATAGTTCAGCCGGCCACGATTTTAAAGGCAAAAACTCGGTGAAGGATCCCGAAATTCGGACAGGAATTCGAATTATTACTTTTAGACACCACATCTGAGGGATATTAAACCGTATAATCTTACGTTTATTACTCAACAGTATGTCAACTATTTACAAAATACTAATGATTGCAAAAAAAAGGAAAAAGAAGTATAGGATATTGCTGCTACAGTACGTTCAACAAATTTTAAAAGAATGGATAAATTTCATATAAAATGATCAGGGTAATGGGTATTAATATTGGAGGCATGTATACTAAGGGCCCTTTTACTAAGATCTAATACTATATTCTAACACAACAAGTTGTTATTGTGACAAAAAATATGGACAATCCATTTTATTATTAGGAATATTGATTAATTACCAATCACTATGTTTCTACGTCTGTCTCTTTAAATAGTTAATAAGACCATATTGAAACTTTGAAGGACGTGATTATAACCCGAATCTTTTGAAGAGTAAGTACCATTTAACTTTAAGATAGATAATAAAATACCGTATTTCTGCTTTTAACTGTAATAATTTGGAGTACTTTTTTTTCTCTTCCTGCGTCAGGAGAAAAATATTCGTGGAAAAACTCCTCCGAATTATTACAGTTAAAAGCAGAGATTTCATTATTTTGTTAATTTCTTACTGTAAAAAGCGTGCAATCTTTGCATATTTGCCGTCCTGCCGGCCTTTCAAGATCTAATATCGACGTATATTCGGTTAAATGGTAAAGCGCTCGTCCGGCAAACGAGAGGATGCAGGTTCCAATCCTGCGTGAGGAAAAATTTTTTCTGGGAACTTTTTTTTATTTTTTATTTATATAAAATAATAACGCTTCTTGTGTGTACCACGAAAATAAAGTAATGACAAGATGTGTAATTACTTGAAATAAGATATGCATTAGGTTATCTGCTTAAGCACAAGAATGTATCTAATTATTTTTTTTGCGGTAGAAATGAGGAATTTATCCTAGGTAGAGGATCCCCAAGTAAAACATTATGATTTTCGTAATTTATGACGCTGATCAGCCACATTAAATGCCTTAGACAAGTGAGTGTATACTATCTCCACTTGTTGTTTACAGATGTGCTAATAGATTATGTAATATCGGTCAAATTACCGATTGTAGATCTCCGAATAAATTCGTATTGACTTAGAGATAAGTAAGATCTTAAATATCTAAATATTTTATTGAAGAGAAGGTGTTCAAATATTTTTACTGAATCTGATAGAATGCAAATTGGGCTGTCTACGGCAAATAATCATTGTCTGCTGGAGGTTCTGCTTCGAGGTGTTTACACTGATAATATTTGACCTAATGGTGGGCAAATCGAATGAAAACATATTCGGTAATACTATAGGAATACGCATTCGAATTGAATTCTTTTTTTCTTAACAAATTTAAAATCGTTTCAAGAATCGAATCGCTCTTATCGATTTTAACCGTAAAGCAAAACAAAAATCGAAACGGAAGAATATATATAATGGTAGAGGAAGTAACTTCAATTTTGTTAAAAAAATATTAAATGTAAATGGTCTGCAGGTGCTGATGAAGTTCCAGCAGTAATAGTTAAAAGAGTTGCAAACGCTATTGTTAAACCCCTCCAATATTTAATTAACTTATCGTTTCAAAATGGTGTTTTCTCGAAGGTGTTAAAGGTCAGTAAAGTAACTCCGGTGCTTAAGAGAGGTAGCCCACATGACGTAAACAATTACAGACCAGTTGCCCTGACTTCGGCTTTTTCTAAGATTTTTGAATATGCTTTTCTAACGCGATTGCGGGAATTTTTTGAAATATTTTGGGATAATTACTAAGAAACAACATAGTTTTGTGCAGAACAGATCGACATTTACCGCTATGGACTCTTTTTACAGTAGAATCCTAGGCCACAGCGAATGTCCTGTGGCGATCTTTTGTGATCTATGCAGGGCATTCGACTGCGTCAATCATACTGTATTGCTGAATAAATTATATAAATCTGGGAGTGCCAACGCATCAGTGGATATCTTCCTTTCTCAGTAATAGAGAGCAATATGTTTCCGCTAATTTAACAGGCTGCAATAAAATGATTACCTCGACACGTTTACGAAATGAATTAGGTGTCTCGCAGGGGTCGCTACTTGGTCCGATTCTCTTTTTAGTTTATGATACGTACTAACACCAGAACAACTTGTGACGATCTATTGCGCTTTGCTTGAATCTAGATTGCGTTACGGGTTATGTTTCTGAAGCGACTCAACATTAGTGGGAAATGTTTTCATTGCGCAGAAGCGCATTTTAAGAATAATTGCAAGAGTGGGTACAACGCATTCGTGTAGGAATATATTTAAAGAATACAAAATATTAACACTTACAAGTTTATATTTTTTGGAAATGTGTGTATATGTTTTAAAAATATGGACAAATTTGTTAGAAATGGTGACGTTAACCATTACACGACAAGATCGTATGGGGATTTTCACATTCCTTTTACTAGATTAAGTGTAACCAAGAAGTCACCAGGATGTATAGGTTTAAAATTATTTAATGCTCTACCTATCCGGATTAAGGAATGCGAAAATATCCAAAAAGTTTAAAACGTCTATAACGGAATATTTATCTAAAGGTGTTTTTTATACATTGGACAAATATTTATAGACATATATATTTTTATTTGTTAGTTTTCATTTTTTTATTTGTGTAATGTACCTATATGATAAATTATTATTATATAAGGCCTCCTTCACACGATACGGATTTTATCCGATCCGATGTTATTGCTTTTTCCGTGTAGTCTGGTAAAACATTACTTTAAATGCATAATTATACACAATACGACACGAAAAAGTTCGTAAACGGTTGTCGTATATCAGTCGGATGGTTCGACCGGCGTTTCACCGTATTGTTTTACCAAATTATACGGAAAAAGCAATAAAATCGTTCCGGATAAAATCCGTATCGTGTGAAAGAGGCCTAAGTCGGTACTTGCAGTCGAACTCAAAATATACAATGGACAAAGCGCCGCTATAAATTTTTGTAACACCCGTTCTCTATAAATTACAATATAAATATTTCAAGTTTTAAGTGGATTTTTTAAAGAAAATAATATGAACTTATTCTAGTAGTAAATGGAATTTATTAGTATTCATGAGCGGTTGTGTTAAATATTTATTTGATTGTAATATTAGAAACATGTTGATCAAGATCTATTTATTTATATATTAACATAAAATGTTTTTAAATAACAAAAATTATTAAAAACAAAAAGTTATTTATTGAAAAGGGTATTAACTAAAATATAAACATATAGAAATGAATATACAGGGTGACTGGTAATTTAACCTACATATTGAAGGACATGGTAGTACAGCTCATTAACAAAAGATTTAGCCAAATTTGCCTCATACAAAAATCAATAGTTTTCCAGATATTCGTTTTCTTTTGTATTTGCGCTTGTAAATCTTCTTTGGTAACCCCTTGCTCTAGTTAATTGCGGGTTTCCGTCTAACCCATGATGTAAATTGTGGAAATTGGTTATACCCTTTCTATCAAATTTAGACTCATCAGTCCACAAATTCCTCGGACATGTAATCTCCATCTTCTAATGTCGACGTGAAAGTAAACCAACAAATTGTTGGTACACCAAATACACTTATGTCAGGAACACGTTTATTTGAATAACGACGTTGATATTCAATCTCGGCCCCACTTGCGCTGCCATTGAATAAAATATCCGCATGTTCGGCGTGTGTAAAACGTTGTCATCTTACATGGTACGATATTGTACACCAAGGAACACAGAAATATCGTTAAAAGCAGAAAATTCACGCCTAACTTTAATACTTGCTCATTATATTAGAATTAATTCGTTCGGCTTCCTACAGATTATTTCAAATTTTTCTTTAGAAGTTTTACCTTCTCTATTTTTATTACTTTGAAGTAATTGGCATAGTTTTTGATACATAATGTGGATTAATGTATCTTTTAGTTAGGAAAACTGAATAATTGAAATAAAGATTTATTGTTTTCTTTAATTTGAAATATGAGTACGATTAAGTGGTAGATTTGTAAAAAAGAATATCTCAAAAATTATTGACTTTTGTACCAGGCAAATTTGGCTAAATCTGTTGTAAATGAGCTGTACTACGATATCCTTTAATGTGTAGGCTTAAGTATCAGTCATCCTGTATAATAACAAGTTCCTATTTAAAAAATCTACATTTAGTTTGTTATATCATGTAATTTTTTGGGTGAATGATGATTTTTTCGGTGATTGCAAATTTGGCCAGCCTTCGAAAAAAATTCTATCTGCTGGCACAAATGTGAAATTTTTGCTTTTTTTCTTTTTTTAATTAAAAGTCAATCAAAGTAGTTTATTTGCTTGTATAAACTAACAATAATACACACGCATATACATATATATGATGAAAATCTTGTCGTATCCTCCACAAAGTATGTCAAAAATGCGTCGTCGGCATCGTATAATACGTTATTTGAAATAAAAAACAACTATCTACAATTAGCAACGTTTCGATTAAATTTATTTAATCTTTATCAAGCTGAAATATAATATAAAATTTGTAAAACAAGACAAACAACACGTTAAAAATACATCTTACCTAAGTAGCGATTTCTTAATTAGAGTTACTATTATACATTATAAATTGGCTAATGAAATTTTAAAAAAACTGGTCATTTTTATTGACGATGCACTGATCAAATTAAATTTAGTAAACGAAGAAAACATCTAAAAAAGTAAGTACAAAATTAATTACCGGTTTATATTAAGATTGAACATGATTCAAGACATGGGTATTTAAATTTACGGTGAAAATAATTTATTAATTGTAAGTTAAAACTGCAACGACCTACGTCCGAATAAACATCGGTATGGAAATCTTTACAAGGTAAAGAAGTGAAAAGCATAAAAACATAGAAAAACATTTTAGAAAATATCATTTCAATGGAAATACGGCCGTGAAAATCTTACACATGATGATTAAAATCAGTACTCAATCTTCTCATATTAAATCATAATCATATCTTAAATGTGCTTCAGTTAGTTTACTACCATCCATTCTATAATGACCTTAGCCAGTTTGGACAAATAGCAAAGGAATAGTTGTCTGTGGTAATGATTTAAAATGCCTGAGAAATTTACATATGTCTTATAGCACGTCTTTTACTGACATCTGCTCTCGTTATATTTTCATATGACCGACTGAAAACATAAGACACTAAGAAAATCATTTATAACTTAAGTGAAATTTAAAATTAATTTCATTTAAATTCAATTACGTATCTTTGTTTATCTGAACATTATTTATTTCAGTTAAATAATATTGCTTTTTATTAATGTGTTTGTAAAGTTTTCTTGTAGATTTCAATTAATATACAACACTCCTCGATATTGCAAATCGTTGTTTTAAAATACTCCTTGCTTATATAAATTTAATGTATTTTACCATCAAAATGAATAAATTCTTTTTCTTAAAAATCTACTTCAAACTTTAAACATATGTATTGTAATCCACAGTAAATACAGATTACAAGAATGAATAGCTGCACTTTGTTCATTGTATACTTGAAACCGCAAATGGCTACTTATATATGTACATTCTCAGGTATTTCCCCATTCGATTTTCTTACCGTACGATTGTAATCGCTAAGACCGATTGGATTTTCAAAACGATTTTAAATTCATTAAGGAAAAAGAACTGGATTCATTTACAAAAATCGAATGCAATATTCGTCTAGCGTTATCGAATCTTCTTTGATTCGTATCGCCGACTACTATTTTAACCTATCTTGCATAACTGATTTATTTAGAAGCACAGATTAAAAATCATAGTGAAGGGTTTTACAAAAGCAATTTTGTGTATGACCAGAAGTCTTCTTAGAATTCAAGAATGTTACGCCTTCTAAAACGTTTGAACGAATTCGTGAAAATAATTTACAAATTGAAATTCTAAATTCTGATTAATATTTAATAATTTTGTTTGAGATATTTTAACAAAGTCGTCACTAAAAGCTTCGACAACATCTTTCTCCAACATTCTGCTTCCATCTTTTCTGGTATCCTTGTAGTTGAACATTTGCGGTTTATATATTACCAGAAATTCTTGAGATCATCAGTGATGTTAGTTTCTGTGCTATAACAATTATGTAGCGCTTGTTAGTGGCAATAATAATAATCTCATACACGTGCCAAAGTACCGGTTTTAGAGTAAACAAATTTTAATATTTTTAATGCTGACGTGAAAATATGTTAAGTAAATATTGTAGCTCCTCTAATAAATGAAAATATCACACCTAAAGAATCAATGACATCTTCCAGAATTTTTAAATTCAGAACTTTTCACCTTCAGAAGAATTTTCTTTTCAAAACTACCACCACAAATTTCGATGACTTCCGAACTCCATCCTTCGCCATCGCGAACACAGAACCAGACATCGCAACGGCGATACGCGAAAGAGCATAACAGGTGCCCAATCGAGTTACACACAGGCACACCTAGGTCGCCAGTGTCTGACCACCTGTTTATAGAAAGAACGCCGACAACAAGAGCCAGTTAAACTTCATCGTTCCACCGGAAAATCACACCACAGATCCTCGAAAATGTACCCAAGGAATCCCGAAAGTTTGCCTCGAGGCGGAAATTGTCCTTCCGGCGTCTCTTTCCTCTTCGACAAAACGAAACTTCACCGTTTGTTTGCGAACGAAAGCGCAACGTTTCCGGCACACACCTCATGTTACAAAAGAGCACGTCGACTCGCGACTCGCCCTTCGCGGGAGAGCGACATTACTCGTTCGGCAGTGTTCGGCGGATTTCGTGTCCGTTTGAAACGTCCGAACGGTTTACCGGACCCGAGTTGATCCCAATAAGAACAGCGCGAAAACAAACTGAAAGAAAGTCCTATTAAAGAATTATTATAGAAGACAAGAGGCGTCAAATTACACGTGGGAACTGAGATTTTGTTTCGAAAACACCAACTTCTACCGTGGTATGGAGTAATTATCACCTAAAATGATAAGATAAGCCAGCAAACTATGATAATCACCGCGATATATAGATAGATTCCAGTGGAGAATTGACGTTTTTTTATTGGTTTTGAAAATCGAACAGTTAGTATTGTACTCATTGTTTATTAATCGATATCCGATTAGAATACAGTTGACTTAACTTTGTTTATATTCTCATAATAAAAACGGAACTGAATAGTGTCGAGAAACGTAAACGAAAAAATACTGTAATATAGATTAGTGGATTTAGCGAGAGATAATACTGCTGTGAACTGATGGTCCAAGCATATAAGTAAAGAGAAATTAAAAATGACAAATTAATTTAGCTAGCTCAGCAAAAATGAATTTAAAGGGCGCCAGAGATTCTTAATCTCAGAGGAAACTTTTTTTAAAAAAGTAATAGTGGGCGGTTGCAAAAATTGACTTTCATTTAAAATTCCAAAATTGAAATGGCAGATTCAAAAATAAAAGACTAGTGATTTTAAAAGATATTTACAATATTAAAATTTTATTAAAAAAAAAAAGAAAAAAAAAACTTTTGATAAATTTACAGGAATTAAAAACCATGAATATAAGATTCTGGTAAAACAACGCATAAGATTTTCATTTAAAAAGGACAATTGCAAATCCTTTAGCAAACAATGGTGATTCGTTCTAGAAGGATTTCAATACCACAAATAAATATCCACGTGTTTTAAAATTTCAAGGCAAACTAAAATTTAATTCAATCAGTAAAGAAACAAGCAAAATTAACATGAAATTTAAACAAGCTCAAATAGCTTCACTTCAAACCTACCGAGGTGATAAATAAATTCAATATGATAAAAAAAAACGGAAATTTAACTCTAACGCGCTACTTCTAAAAAGAATATAATTAAAGCCTTACATGTATGTGAAACCTATTTAATACAATTTAACTAAAGAATTACAGAATAGACGATTTTAATACGAAAACGACTACATTT
The DNA here is from genome assembly GCA_004143645.1 of Protaetia brevitarsis. Taxonomy (NCBI): domain Eukaryota; kingdom Metazoa; phylum Arthropoda; class Insecta; order Coleoptera; family Scarabaeidae; genus Protaetia; species Protaetia brevitarsis. The sequence continues at coordinate 754,024 of RXPK01000281.1, read as the reverse complement.
TACTGAAAGAGGATTACATAAACGGTAACAAAAAACTAAACACAACAAAACGCAGGCGTTCTATCTGTAACTCCTTCGGGCTCATGGTACATCGCATAATGTGAAATTTAAAACTCGTGCGTGGACGCACAGCGCACGCAAAGAAAAAACTACAAATAAACTAAACAATACAGGAGTACGCAAAATGTAGAAATAATGAAATTCAAAATACAGAACTGTCCAAATGAATGATACTAAAATTAACTCAAAATTCTTACAAAATTTACAACAATAAGATAGTGGAAACTCTAACATTGTTTTTGACAAGGCTGATTAGTTAATAAATAAATAGACATTTAATTTCCGAAATCCGGGTGCCAAACCACAGCAATAGCATGGACTGATCCACCGTACCGGGTATTAAGACCTATTGTACAAACCCGGTACATTTTCGAGAGGAAGTAGTGCAGCTTATAGGTCATTGGAAGCAGCTTATAAGCTGGTTCTTCAAATTATCAAGGCTATAAAGCCATATACGATTGGTGCAATGCAGATGTTGAGATATTCAAGACTTTTGTTTGAGAACACTAGGCGAACAGGCCGCAAAGAAAGTGGCAATGGTGCCCTTCTCAAATGAATTCAGGATTTCAACGGCGATATAGAAAATCACCTAATAGAAAAAATAAAAAAGCAAATTATTTTTTATTGCATCTAGACGAATCTACAGACGTTGCTAAAGAAGAAATCCTTTTGATGTATGCGAAATATCAACAAAGCCAAGACTTGCCAGAGCGAGAGATTATATTTTCAGGTTCTCTATCAACAGACACAACAGGTTCTGAAGTATTTAAAGCTTTGAGGAACTATCTAGTTAATAAATGTGAATTAAACCTAAAACTTCATGTGGATGTATCTTCTGATGGAGCTGTTGCAATGACAGATCGATCTTCTAGGGTTATCGCCCGGATTAAAGAATATCACATCCGGATGCAAGTTCAAACTTCATTGACCGCTAACATTTGACCAAAATAAAAATGTCAGCGGAAATTAATGACTGTTGCTAAGGTCCGTGAAATTGTTAAACTAATCTTTTGCAAATGTTTACAATTCGCAACTATTTGCTCTATTGTGTGATGAAATGAGAACTCATCATAAGTAGCTTCTACTATATGCTTAAGTGCGTTGGTTATCAAGGGAAAAATCTTGTCAAGGGTATTCGATCTGCAAAGCGAACTCTGCGGTGTTCCTTCAAAACAGAAAACCAAATTGGGTGCAAATTTTCCTCGATAGAAATTGGGTGTGCAACCTTGCTCATTTAGCTAACATTATTCCATTTTCATTGAGTTTTATCTCTCAATGCAGAAAAGAATGGTTTCCTGTTTCACGATTGCAGACCAGCTTGCAAAGGCCAAATTTCGAGAAATTGCTAAGATATGTTTTATAACTTAGGGACATTTATTGACACCATAGAGGGACAGCCTAAAGTTACACCTCTAAAAAACAGTTATCAGTGAACATTTCGAGTTTTATTTTCCAACAGACGAAGATTTTTCTTTATAAATTGCCGAATAAAATACTGTATATATCTAAAAAGGGTCGCTATTTAAAAAAAAAAGTTGGGAATCACTGTGTTTTCGGGAAAGGTCAACCTTCCCAAACATCAAAGACTTGATTCTAGTGGCGACAGAAAAATACGCTCAACTATCTCTTCATCCTCCAAACACAGTCGGTATTCAGTCTAATCAGACGGTCCGATTTTGAATGGGTGCTTTATGTTAAAATCCCGCCAATGCTTGTCTCAAACCAGCGATGATAAACGGATAAGGGAAGGAGCATCAACCTCATTAAAAGACCAGATTTCACCAGACTTGGATGAAAATTACCTGTTAAAGTGGCCCTACCTAGAATTACACATCCTAATCAAACAAAAGGCAGAAGCTAGAATGTAATGGAAGAGAAAAAGAGGTTAAGGATAATAAGAAAAAAATAGGGGGAGGGAGGGGGGAAAAAAGACGGAGACTCTCACCGCAAACCTCAATAAAACCCAATCAAAGTAGTTTCAGCGAAGCAGCATCAGGATTACAAATGACGGTAATAGACAAGCGTCATCTGGAAAATATAATGAATCGAGGGCAGATGAATATGATTCAAAAACATATGAAAGTAAGAGGGTCTATATTGTGATAGACAACCAGGCGATATTGAGGACACTAGTGAATCCCATGATATAATCAAGACTAGTTTGGGAATGTATTCTAGAACTGAATAGCTTGACACTTCTACGAGTGCCTAAAAACACAGCACGAAAGCAGTTAGAAACACTGGAATTGTTTGAAAGATAGCACAATGCTAGAATAGGTTTAAGATATATTAGAAATTAAGAATAGGACAATGCTTTAATGACATCTATCAAAAGACAAAAATATTAACAACTTTTGTTTTTTTTACAAAGATGGTTATCTTGATTATTTTAGTAGTCAGCCTCAACAGAAATAATGCAACCAGACAAATTCATGATAAGAGTTTTATTGAAGGACCATCAAGAAATAAGGTTGAAGAACTACTACACCTCAGGAGAAATCATCTGCGCATCGTAACAGATCTCCTAACAGGACAGTGTGCACTAGAAGGACACCTACAGAAAATTGGGATCAACACTGGAGATACCAACTGATACAATTATAATGAGAAGATTGAGGAGGAGATTGGAACGACTGGTAATTATTTATTTATTTGCTCACAAGTTACATATTGAATCAAATCAAATTATATCAGAAAGTGATAGTAATGGCAACCTATTTCTACATAACCTGAATCGAAATATTCTACACGCAATCATATATAAAAGATAGCAATAAATATTCAAATGTTCAACAATGTTCAATATACAATAATAATAATGAAATCCACACATATATAATGTCCAATTATTAAATCAATAAAGAAATTTACATAATAATGAGCAAAGGATAGAAACCTAAGCCATGAAGCTTATCAGGCATCCCACAGTTTCCTCGATCAGAAGTAAAAACATATATACCACAAATTACACTAAACAAATAAGTTATTGTGCGTAAGCCATTCCTTAAAACGACGAGTTAACACATATTTAGAATTCTCGAAAAACTCTTCCGGTAAAGCACTAAGCATCTTTGGTAGAATACCCATATTGTAGTTAACCGTAGCGTGTGGCGATCTTATTTGCAAAAATTTAGTTTTCGTCGCATTAATGTGGAAATTCCTGCCCCCATCATCCCGGTGCACTGCAAATATAAGCGTATCGTCACCATATTGCAAACAGTCCCAAACACTCAAGCACTGACCCACCCCGTTCACATAAAGCAAGAAGAGGAGTGGGCCAAGAACACTGCCTCGGGGAATTCCACGGTCTTGAAAGATGTCATCAGAATAAATATCACCCACCCTCACTACACCTCTTCGGTCTCTCAGATACTCTCTGTACCGATCCAGAACGCGGCCCCTAACTCCTACTCTCTCCAAATCACATAATATACAGGCTGATTTAAATTAAGTGGGCACCATTGCTATTTCTTTTATTATTGATTCTAGAAAGTAGGTGAAATTAGCAAAGTATTAGTGTTTTTAACGCTGATTAACATGCAATATACGAAAAAGCAATTGCATGACGCATTTCCCAGAAATTTTGAAATTTATATATTTTTTTAGTTGAACACCCTGTATATTGTTTAAAAATGGAAGATATTTTAATTTGTGATGCAAAAGTTTTAATACAATATTGTCTTAAAACGAATAATAAAGAAGTTATGATGATGCCAAAGATATGTAAAATTTATAGTAGGCTTCTTTCATTTTAAGTCAAAACAAACAGTATGTTGTTTGAAACTGTGAAAAACGCACTGAGCTTAAATCTTTTACACGTTTAATTATTAAAAAAAGTTGGTTATTTAATTTTTGTGTTGTGTTCTGTACTTCTAATGGTTATTATTACATTATTATCATTAGTAGCTTGAACAGTTTTTGCTATATTTAGTTCTAAGTATTAGATAATATCTCACCATGGTATTTTCTCATTTGGAGAAATGCGATATGCTGCAAGCATGATTGTATACGGCAAAAATTCCATTAAGGGCTGTCGAATATTATGCAGAACTGTATCCTTTACGACAGCAGCCAGGTCGACGTTACTTTCTAAAACTTTACAGACAATACTTTGCTAATTTAACCTACTTTCTAGAATCAATAATAACAGAGATAGCAATGGTGCGTACTTATTTGAATCAGCCTGTATAATATTTTAGTTAGTTAGTTTAGTTTTAATACAATATTGTCTTAAAACGAATAAGAAAGAAGTTATGATGATGCCAAAGATACGTAAAATTTATAGTAGGCTTCTTTCATTTTAAGTCAAAACAAACAGTATGTTGTTTGATACTGTGAAACGCACTGAGCTTAATTCTTTTTACACGTTTAATTATTGAAAAAAATTGGTATTTCTTTTTTGTGTTGTGTTCTTTACTTCTAATGGTTATTATTACATTATTATCATTAGTAGCTTGAACAGTTTTTGCTATATTTAGTTCTAAGTATTAGATAATATCTCACCATGGTATTTTCTCATTTGGAGAAATGCGATATGCTGCAAGCATGCATTGTATACGGCAAAAATTCAATAAGGGCTGTCGAATATTATGCAGAACTGTATCCTTTACGACAGCAGCCAGGTCGACGTTACTTTCTAAAACTTTACAGACAATACTTTGCTAATTTAACCTACTTTCTAGAATCAATAATAACAGAGATAGCAATGGTGCGTACTTATTTGAATCAGCCTGTATAGTATCTATAGTTTAAGGAGTAAAAGAAATGGGATGTTAAATAAAGCATATTGGCTTGTCTGGTGGTGCGGTGTCACTTCTTGATAGTTATCTTAATAATCGCAGACAAATGGTGAGGCTTAACGGTGTTACTTCTAGTTGCCTCACCCTCTCGCAGGGAGTTCCTCAGGGATCAATTTTGGGACCAATTTTATTTACAGTATATACTCATAAATTGTTGTCCTGTGTGAAGAACTGTCAGTATCATGTCTATGCGGACGATACTCAGTTATATTGTTCTTTTTTACCATCGAATTGGAGAACTGCTGTGAATAATATCAATGATGACCTCGCTCGTTTATACAGTGCTTCTGTTGAACACGGTCTTCAGTTAAATCCCAAGTAACGTTGTTTGGATCAAAAAAAAATTGTCGTAATTTAAGCAATGTTTTAGATATTAGGGTTCACAATTTGCGTCTACCTATTGTTGATAGAGTTACAAATTTAGGGGTTTATCTGGATAATTCTTCGATATAGAGATCAAATATGTAAGTATATACAGATTGCATATATGAACTTGAAGAATTATATTCTCTAAGATTTGTGTTGAATTCTACCATAAAGAGGAACCTGTGGTGATGTTTTTGTTTTGTCAGCTTTTAAACTATTGTTCTTCAGTTTTCCATCCGTGCGTTGGATAGCTTTACTGCGGGTAGAATCCAGAAAGTGCAGAATGCATGTCGTGAGGTTGTTTTCAATCTGCGTAAGTTTGATCATGTATCTCATAAATTGCTGAGGCCGAATGGCTGAACATGTACTATCGTAGGGATTTTTATGGATGTGTCTCTTTTCATAAAATTATGAGGTATATAATCACCCACCATATCTCTATAACAAAATAAGATTTAGGTGTTGATGTCCATAATCTTATGACCGGTTTCGAGTTTTGATATCTCCGGCCACTTGCCAGCTCCGCTTTTGGGTCAGAGATGGTTTACTTATACATTTTACTCGAAATATAATCAAGTTGCACCTGATCTTAAATCTTTGGGCCTTACAACATTTAGGCATAGAATTAAACGAAGTTTGATGAGTGATATGACTATTGATGCACATCGGTAGTTACATTATATACTGCAACATTTGGCAATGTACTAATTTGTCTTAATTTTGTGCGTGATTTATGTGGCTACAACATCTCCATTATCGATTTTAGGGTAGCTTCTCATTTTTCTTTTACACTATTATTTTTATAAGGAAGGTTAATACAGCAGTTATTTTTACTGAAATTCGCCTTCCGGTTGCTACAATTACTAGTATTTTTATCATTGTTTTCTTTTTTTTTATATTGTATTGTATTGTATAGCAATAAAGTCAATTTATTATTATTATTATTATTATAAATACAAAAAGTCAAGAAGCTGCAGCGTTTTCGGTGACTCCATGTTAAAAGACTTCTACAACAACTACGATAAGGAATGAAAACAGGAAGAAGTATTTACTTATACGTGTTTGACAAAGAGAGGTTGAAACTTTTAAACTTAAAACTTACAAATGCTAAGGTCCAAGTCAAAATCCTATAATAATTGTTTGCAATAGGAAACGTCTGCTGAGCCATTTTCTACACGATTTTGGAGTATCTTTAAAATATTGGAAAATAGAAATTGTAAATAAAATGAGATATTATAAAAAAAAAAAGAACAAGGTAATATTCCCATTCCAACAGGCCCTTACTAGGTGTTCGAACTCCGATAAGCAATAATGTACACACTAACACTCATTTGACTATAATGTGTTCTAACGCCTCCGTAAACATTACCGTCGCATATGTGTCCGAAAACTGTCCCCACTTCGAGGGTCGATTACACCTTGCGGTTCCCATGCTAATGGTGGCAGCGTACGTCTAAAAAAAGCAAACTCGAGCGTTAGACTACACGTACGGATGATACATGGATACGGGATAACGGAAAGCCATCATCAGAGGCTATTTAGAATAGGGCCGATCCGGACGCGTGTACGGCTCCCGATATTAGCGTATAAGTAAGTAGGAAAGCCAGTTTAAATCCAACAGCGTGAAACCGCACGCGTTGGAGATCCCTTTTGTGTGGACGTCAGCCTTTGAAAAAAGCCGGAGGGATGATTGCTCATGAATATTTAAGTGAAACATATACACACAATGCGCGTTTCGTTAATGTATGTATGTAGAAGTATAGATTAGAAGAGATTAGTTATTGTTGCGTTTCGTTCAAAAATCCTATTAAAATAATTGAGATGAGCTGTATTTAATGAAGCTAATTATCCTGTAACTTTGTACATGTTTTCCAATTACACTCCAAAACATTCAAGTGACGCAAATCTGAAATTTTACAGCAAATTCCGTGTGTATCATAATCCATTAAATGAAAATTATCTTATTCTCGTTAATATTTGGGGTAGTTAGTAAAGTTTCTACGTTTACATGCTTGGAGATGCTCTCTGCCGAAACGATAGCGAGTCATATACCGGGTGTGCCATTTATCTGACATCGGTGGATCGTGCCTTACTCAATCACTTAATCGAAAAATGTTTCGAGTAAAAGTTACTTGAGGTGAAGTGCTCTATAGCTTAAAATTATTTTAACATGTACAGGGTGTTCGGATTGTCGGTACGTTATGGCAATTCCATTTTTTTCAATTTGAACGTACTGTGATATTATTGTATTTTTGAAATCTCCCGACTCAAAGAAGTCATCAGTTATCTAACATACTCTACGACAAAACTTAATAGTTTTGAGATATTCCACATTTTTTTTAAAACATATATTATTCGCACGATGTTCTTAATAAATAAGCTAGCCTTATTAACTGTTATTTTCTAATTAATTTTTTGGGCAGCAATCTAAGGCACCTTTAGATAATACAATAAATACAACGATTTTCATTATATTATACGGGTGTGTTTTTAAAATACATCTAAATTTTCAAAACTTTATATGTACCAAACTCATTTTTTTCAAATGCAACACCTGTTATATTTTAATGTCGAACCGATACAATTGAAGGCATCTTTCGAATGTACATAGCACTTGCCTATACCTAAACTTAATAGTTTTCGTAGATAGAGCATCATTTAGTAACAGGACCTTATAACGAATTGAAACATTAAGAAAAATTTGTTTAGTAAGCTCTGCCTATGAGATAACAAACAAAATAAAAGTACATACGAGAGTAACTGTCAAATCTATCGTAAAATTATTGCTACATTTTATTTAATATTTTGTTCTGATTTTTTAATAATTGTTAATCGTTTTTGTTGTTAATTGTTTTGTGTTACGGATTGTTGCGTATTTATTTAAATATGAACTATTCTAATGAAGAATTAGTCGATATGGCATTCATTCTTGGCGGAGTGTGAGCGAAACTGTTTGTTAGCGTCTAGAATTTATAAGCAAAAATATCCACATCGGAGATATCCATCAATTAGAGCTTTCGAACGCTTTAATAACCAGATTTTGTGAAGGAACAATTAAATATGAGTCACAATTGCGGACGAAGACTGTTACCAATGAAGAAAATGAAATGCGAGTTTTATCAAGCAGTAATAGAAGACCCAAATATCAGTTTACGTAAGAATGTCAAACGACTTAAATATCAATGTCTTCGATAAGAAGAATATTTATAAAGCATAAATTCCATCCGTATAAATATTTCAACTGTCACAAGAGTATTGGCACCTTGATTATCAAAGCCGCATATGACTTTGTGAAGAAGAATGTCAAATTAATTGACGAAGACCCAGATTTTTATGCAATAATATACTGTGGACTGACGAAGCCATTTTTTCATACAATGGATATGTAAATAGACACAATTTTCATTATTATGCAGACTCATATCCCCATATTGTATTCGAAACACGTCGCCAAAATAGATGGTCGTTGAATGTTTGGGGCGGTATCAATCGGCACAAACGTAATTGGCCTTTTTTCTTCGATGGTCATCTGAATGGAGTTAGATTACAGCTTTTTCTTCAAAACGAGTTAGCAGGTTTATTAGAAGATGTACCACTGCTGTGACTAGAAGAGTATGTGGTTCCAACACGATGGCGCCCCTAGCCATAACACCTAGCAGTTCGAGAACTTTTAAATGAAATGTGGAATGGTTCATGGATTGGGAGAAGAGGGCCTATTGCATGGCCACGAAGATCGCCTGATCTAACACCTTTAGATTTTTTTCTTTGGGGATATGTTAAAAATAGTGTCTATGAGAGAACACCCACAACACCTGAAGATATGAAAGATAGGATCAGAACCTGCTTTTCAGGAATAACCCAGAAATACTCTTAAGGGTGAAATCTTCATTTAGACAACGGATAAATGTGTGCCTACATATTGAAGAGTGGCTTTATGGTTACTTTTGCTTTATTTTATAATTTTTAACTTGCTCCAGTTCGTGTTTGTGTTTATTTATTATAGTTTTTCTTTACTATTTCATTATTAATCTATGTAGATGTAAGATTGATAACACACTGCAACCAAAAAGACTGTTTGGTCCCTATTCTATTGTTCCTGTACTAAATGAATGCTCTATTACGAAAACTATTAAGTTTAGGTATAGGCAGTGCTATGTACATTCAAAGATCCTTCAATTGTATCGGTCGACATAAAAATATACAGGGTGTTGCATTTGAAAAAAATGAGTTTTGTACATTTAAAGTTTTTGGAAATTTAGATGTATTTTAAAACACCCTGTATAATATAATGTAAATCTTTTGTATTTATTGTATTATCTAAAGGTGCCTTAGATTGCTGCCAAAAATTATTAGAAAATAACAGTTAATAGGGAGCTATTTATTTATTAAGAACATCGTGCGAATATATAATTTTTTAAAAAAGTGCGAATATCTCAAAAAAATTTAGTTTTGTCGTAGAGTATCGTTAGATAATTGTGACTTCTTTTGAGGCCGGGGAATTCAAAAATGCAATAATATACAGTACGTTCAATTTGAAAAAATGGAATTGCATAACGTACCGGCAAACCGACACGCCTGTATATGTTAAATAATTTTAAGCTATAGAGCACTTCGCCTCAAGTAACTTTTACTCGAAACATTTTTCGATTAAGTGATTTAGTAAGGCACGATCCACCGATGCCAGATAAATGGCACACCCAGTATAAATTGATTGAGAGGTTAACTACCCTGTTATTATTTTTCCTAAATATTAATTTCTTAATTTGGGTATTAATACGAAAACGTTTCTGTTTACAACATTAGGTAACTAGACTTACACTTGTCACATTAATTCGATGATGAAATATGCGTAACTTGGATTTCTCACCTTTAAACCGTTAGCATGTTAACTGGCATACTACTCCATCCTTAAGGCAACAGTTAGGATAAACTGTAAAAAAATACAGTAGATTTGTTATAGCAAATCGGGAATATTATATGTAGGAACATTCATTGTAAACTTACTACAATAAATCTTGCAAATTTTGTTTTATCAATTTTTTTTTATTTAGTATTAGAATATATAAAGAGAGGCTTTGGTAAAATTTATAATTTTTCTCGTATAAATTTTGAAATATAACAAAAGTGGAAAGGAAAGGTACCAGAGAAAATATACACAATTCTCTGTTTGCTCCTGAAGGTACCTAACTTAAGAAAGTGAAACTAACTAATTTTTTGGCTACTTATTCCATATTAAATGCAATTTTGCTGGCGGAAGTTGTTCTTACTTGAATTTTCGGAGAAACCTGTAGTGGTGATGTAATTGCGATGAATCAGAAATAATCGCAAGTTAGTAAGCTTGACGTGTTAATTCTTGTTTATCAGTGTGATTTATAACTTTCTAACTTATAATAAAAGAGGTGTACCTCCACCACTGCAATGGAAGCAATTCTAAACCTGGCACCGCTACAATTTTACATACAGGAACTGCCAGGTCTACAACACATAGACTTATGCATAGTCAAGCATCGATAAGTAAATCTCACGGGGCTGATTATAAAAAAAAAAAAAAACTATTAGATGAACTTAAAGTGACATCCGTTTTGGGGGTGTATGTGATGCCATGGTTCAAAAATCAACCTAGATAGAAAATATCAGGTTGAATAAATACCAGATAAGAAGGAAAAAGCGTCGCAACTTCTCTGACAGTCAATTCACACTACAAGCATTTAGTTCTGAAGTGTGGGCCCTAAGCTGATTTAGGACTGCGTAGGCGCCTTAAATATGGGAGGCACCCAAAGAGAATTGACATTGGCCTGGGTTCCTAGCCACTCGGGTTGAGTGGAGCTGGCCCTTTCTTTGGCATTACCAAATCGCAAATTAAAAAATCCATCAATGAATAGATACGTAATCAGTCCAGAGAATTGTGGCAAAGGTAACTGGAATAGAGACGGATAAAAGAGTGTCTTAAGAAATAGAGGCCTGAATTCTACTGAATAAATATAAGAAGACTGTCAAAATGACAGTAGATTTGCTGACTGGTAGACTAAATAGACATATGTTCGACATAGGCCTGGCAGATGATGCTACTTGCAGATTCTGCCAAGAGTAGAAAGAAACACCAGTTCATGTGTTGTGCCAATGTGGACCTGGTAAGTATAAGGTTTCTTGTAATAGACGTGTACAAGGAGCCGCTCTCAAGAGTGATAGGCCTAATTAAGAGGGCAAAATTAGAGAGCGTCTTCTAAGAAAAGGAGATCACAATGGATCCGAAAAGGTCGCGGTAAAACAGGTCCATAGGGCACCTCCACCCTAATCTACCAACCCTAATCTACCAACCCTAATCTAATCCACCGTAATCTAATAATTTCATAAGTTTCATTTTCCGTGAATCATAAATAATCGCAAGTTAGTAAGCTTGACGTGTTGGTTCTTTTTTATAGATGTGATCTACAACTTTTTAGCGTACAATAAAATAGATGCTACTATTAACCATAATCTAATGATTTCATAAGTGTACCTCATATCATATTTTATAAACAATAGATTGTTACCGAAAGAGTAAAGATATAGGAATTTGGAAGTATGTATATATGTAGTGTCTATTGTAATTTTGAAAAACCAACATTTATCAATTATCAAATTACTTATAAGTTATAGGATAAACGATTCATGTCTATTTTAAGTAAACTCAAGGATGGACTCCTACGAAGTTCGCAGATTTTAAAATGTGTTAAATAATCACGATTTTGAATTATTTTAAGCGAAAATCACGTCCTTTAAAATGAAGATGTTTTTAAAACGACAAAACGCGCTGAAATATTGCAAACCTCTACTATTAACAACAAATATAACGTTAAAAATGAGTTGAACTAAAATTATAATGCGTAATGTAATAAAATAATCGAGCAATCGAGGTAACATTTCTTTTTATTTTTGGTTTCACAGCAAAATTCAGTGCAACTGGAGATCACCCGTGACTCGGCTTTGCCTGTTGAGGATTGAGAGATATACTTTTTCATTTTGTTTATTACACAGCCTCTGTGGTTTGGAGGTCCGGTATTTCCCAGGTAGCCAATCGATGATTTCCAGCTTGAATGCAGAAATAAACTCTTCATGACATTTCGTGATGTCCGCACCCTCTGTAGTATAACTTTACATTATCTGAACAGTCCCATTTAAAAAAAAAATGATGTCAATAATTTAATAAAATACGTATTTATATATTTATTTATCATTTCATCCATATTATTGAACAATATTAAACTTTCTGTAAGTGGTGAAACTGTAACAACTTAACTCTCAACACAATGTTGAATTTCAAATGACACCGATCATCTAATCTTTTAAAGTAATAGCACAATTATTAATAATCAATAGCATTCATTTATTATATATACTGTAAATGCCTTATATTCTAAGAATTACCTTTTCTATGAATGCACAAACGCTTAAACTTTCTCTCGCTAATGTGTATTTCAATTACAAATAGCATTCAACTGAGTGAATAACTCTTGCAGTACCTAATAGGTATATTCTGCTGAATTTCCGATTTCTGCTTGAATAACATAATTGATACGTAATAATACAACTACAACAACTATAATATATGTATATATATTGCTCTGTTTTTCAAAATAAAATGCCGGGATTTAAAAATTTTAATTTTGTTTAGTTCAGTACAATTAAATATTATTCTTAAATTCAGGATTTCAATTTATTTATACATTGTTTGTCCGTATAATTATTTTTCTTCTTCTTTTGTTCTTTTTTCAATAACGGTTGCATTTGACTGTATTATTTTATTACAACTTATTAGAATTACAACATCAAACCCTTATTATGGAAAGTTACTTTAGAACTAGTCGAAAATTAGATATGGAGAATGAGTTTATTTCATTGATCAACAGTTTCCTAACCTGGCAGTCACTTACGCACAGCTTTTAAGTCGTGTTCATGCTTGTATTGACAAATTTCATGCAACTGGGCAGTAATTCGTAAACCTGGCGATGCGCGGTAGTTAAGAACCGCAAATTACGTAGAGGATATTCGACTTCCAATGGATACCTTACCTAAACAAATAAATTCCAAAGCTTTCTTAAGAGGTTCAGTTGTCATTGGGAATATGCTATACCGTTTTAAAAAGGCCTTAAAGTTATTTTGTATTATTAATTACCTAATTATTGTCTGCACGCATTTCAGTGACATGCAAACTGTCAAAGTGATTAGTGCATGCGCTGTGACCAACGATTTAAAAAAGCATGGCCTACTTTAATCAGGAAAGTATTTAAAAGCAGGGTATTACATTTACGAAGTGTCAAAAGGTCGCTTATTTCTTCCATTTCTAAAAAGCTGTAATAAATATCATAGACTCCTACTATAGGAGTCAATCTCACAAAAAACCATCCACATTCTTCTTTCTTTCCCATCAAAGCCAAAAGCATTTCGTCTACCAAATACAATCTCTGCAGCTACCAAACCTGAATCTTATGTCTATGGGGAGGATGATGTTACACTGCGACCTAAGAGATCTATTGTGTCCCCTATTCTTGCTGTTTTACATCTGACCTTCCAATCCTATTCCTTTCAAAAAAGATAGGATATCAGAAGGTCCCAGGTTAGGTAAGTGTCCCTCTTCGATTTCACATGCTCCCAGGTGCAACGCGGTTGAGTTGCACAGTGCTACGTAATTTGAAAGGAGATGGGTGGGTGTTTCATCCTGTTTCCCACAAAATCTACATTCAGTTTCCTTTGGGGATCCAAGCTTACTCAGATGTACTTCCAGTTTGCAATGGCCTGAAAGTATTCCTGTTAATATGCGAACGTTGTTCTTACTCAGGTTGATGCATTCTGTAAACCTCTTCTGGTTATAGGTTCCCATTCCCTGGAGATTCTCCCAATAATTCGATCTTCTCTGGTCCATTTCGCTTTTCAATTTCTTCAGCATTTTACTGCCACTTATCCCGCAAAAGGGTTCAGGCTCTACAAAAGGTATTCCAGCCCTTTTTTGCGAGATTGTCCGTTATCTCGTCTTCTTCCACTTCTGTGTGACCTGGAACCCACAGTAGGGTTACGCTATTCTATTTGCCTAGCTCGTTTAATTTCCCTAGGCATTCCCAGATCATCTTGGAACTGATTTGATGTGAGCTCAGCGCCTTGATGGCTACTTGACTATCAGACATTATATAATCTCCTGGTTTGAGTAATTCTATCAATATTGAACTGGACGCATCTTTCAATTAGCGTTGTTTTCCGCCTGGAAGATACTTGGGTAATTTCCCAAGCTTTCGAAATACTTAATTCTAAGCCCATCTATTCCTATTCCAGTTCCCTCTGCCGCTTTGGAGACATCATTGTGTACCATTTGATGGCATTTCTATCCAATTTCGAGGTGGTATTCGTGGATCCCACTCACTCTTGTTACTAAGCTTTGTGGTGAATTCCTTCATAAAGCTGAATTTCTTTGACATGTCATCAGTAGTTTGAAACCTATGCTTAATCGTTCCTTCCTTGACCATTCTGAGTGTGGTTCTTTTTGTCATGCTCTCTACCACAAAATGGAGGGGAGTAAGAACTAATACTACCTTGATCGCTGCTGTTGGGCAAGTTCTCATTGCCCCAATTATGCATACGCATGCTGATCTTTACACTTTCGAGAAGTTAATTCTCGCGGTGGCCAGATTAGTTCTTTTGCTCCAAGCTACTGACGGATAAGTGATGATCGGTCTCACTATCGCTGCATACATCCAAAGAAGTATTTCTGGGTGGCATCTGCAGTTTTTCTATGTAAAGTTTCTATACACCATCAGGACTTTTTTGGCCTTAACCCAATAAATACTAACTTTTCCTTTGTGTTCAATAAAACTCTTTCCGACAGTGTTCTATTTTACAACAAAATATTTAACGCGGTTTTATTAATCCGTACTAATTTTTGAGGTTATTTTTCTATTCGGTAGGTTTTTGTAAAATTGAGACGGTGAACCTTGCCTTTGGCTTTTGGCTGGAATACACTATGCAACTGTAGGACTAAAGGACTAGGGATACAAATATTCGTAACATTACTTCTGTAAAGAGCATCCAATTAATAAAACCTTTACGATTAAGGAGTTCTTTGGTCGGACCCTATAATAGTAATAGTAATTTATTGATTTATAAAATCAAAAATGATTATAAAATCAGTCATATAAAGAAAAAGAAATAGAGATATACAATATAATAATAGAAACTAAACTAATAAAAATGAATATACGAACTGGGCCACCACCAAATCAAAAAAAAAAAAACTAAACTTAAAGGTGATTTTCTTTTCACCCTTTAAGTTTAGTTTTTTTTTTTTTTTTGATTTGGTGGTTGCCCAGTTCGTATCTTCATTTTTATTAGTTTAGTTTCTTATTTATTTATTTGTTATTTCTTATTTCTTTTTTCTTTATATGAAATGGAAAACAAAATCAACATAAAAATTCCTGTGCGCTATAAAAAGCCTTTTGGATCAGAAATCTATTGAGATTATGTTTAAAACTTGAGGTGGAGGTTTTTATTGCCTTAGGCAACTTGTTGTACAACCTTCTGCCTAACAATTCTACTCCCCACTCGGTGACTTGCAATTCGCATCTCTGTAGGTGAAAGTCATTCAGATGTCGCGTATTGTGGCTATGTACGTCTCTGTTGGTAACATATTTATCAGATTGTCGATGAGTGTAGCAGATTGCCTCATACATAAAAAGTGACGGTTAGGTTAAAATACCTAGTGCACTAAATGTGTTTCTGCAAGATTCTGTTTGTTTTAACCCGCCCAGGATTCTTATTATTTGCTTCTGCGCTAGAAACATCCTATTAGCAGAGGCAGATGAGCCCCAGACAAGTATTCCGTATGCCAGCTTAGATTGAATCTCAGCAAAGTAAACAGTTTTGAGAGTATGAATTGATAAACTATTCCTCAGAGCTCTCAAAACATACGCTTTAGTATGGATTAACTTTGTTGTTGCACTGCAATGGTTTTCCCACAATAAATTATCTTGCAAGTGCATACACAGGAATTTGTATTATTCTGTTGAAGTAAGGGATTACGTTAATGTGTATGCAACATTGCGGTGTTTTTAGCTGTTGTCGAGTATGAAATAGCATACATTGTTTTATATTTATTAAGACAGAGTTTGTTGCCACAAAACATATGGTATAATAGGTTGATCGCAGTGTTACTGGCAGCTTCTCGCTTTGTAAGGTGATCTCGTGCAATGAGTATGGTTGTGTCATCTGCGTACATATATATAAGTATATCAGAGATAAAATGGAATATGTCATTGGTGTACATACTAAAAAGTAATGGCCCTAGTACGGAACCTTGTGGTACTCCGTGAAATAAAGGTAAGCAACTGGATTTAGAGGTTTTAATATTCAAGTAAGTTTTGTGTTTTATTGTCACAAATTGTAGACGTCCGGATAAGTAAGACATGCTGTAGCAGTATTGTATGCTCAACATAGTCAAAAACCTTGCTAAAGTCGCAGAATATTGAAATAAGATAATTTTTGTTGTCAACTTCGTTCAGAATATTGTTGTAGAAAGATATTAATGCTGTGAGGGTTGATTTGTTTTTTTCTAAAGCCATGTTGATTCTGATTGAAAATATTGTACTTTTGCAGAAAATGCTCCAGACAAACTAACATACAATACTCAAATACTTTCGCAATACTGGAGCTCAAACATATAGGTCTGTAGTTTGTGACACTATTACTATTTCTCTTTTTATACACAGGAACAACTGTAGAAAGTTTAAAGCGATCAGGAAATATTCCCAACGTGAAGGATAGGTTAGCAGGTATTAATGGCTTTAATAATAAAACTGAAACTCTTTTAAAATACTTGCAGATATCTCATCTGGTCCACTGGTGTGCTTGTTTTTGATTTTACATATACTGAGGCTAATTCCATTTTCATTTAAAGGGAAAAGGTACATTGTGTGATCATTTGTAGTTATCTGCTATCATTGTAACATCAGGGACTGAATTAATTATATCGATTGAGCTGTATGGAAATAAGTATTAAAAGCCTCAGCTATTACATTAGGATTTCTATTTTTACTCCATCATCACTAAGGATATGTTCGTATGTGAGGATCCGCTAGAGGTAAAGGATCTAACAATTCCCCACATTTGTCTGATTTTTATTATCTGATGAGCAGATTAAACTATCATAGTATTGCATTTTTGGTGTCATTACCCGTGTTTTATGTTGCAGCTTGCGTACTTTGTAAAACAGGTGTTTAATTGGAAGGATATCGTTTTTGAAGAATAACCAAAATCTTTGTGTGCAGTACTAGATTTAGAAATTTCCTGAGTCATCCAACCACGACTATTTATGGGGGCAGTGTTACTATTCAGTTTCGTGGATTTTAATGGGAATACCATATTGTAATGATATTGCAAAGTGTTCATAAAAGAATTAATTTTATCATCGAAAGATATGGATAGGTAAGTATCACGCCACGTCTCGTTTAGCAAGTAATAATAGAATTTTGTTTTATTGCTTTCGCTGAAAAAGCGCCTATCAACATTTATGGGAACACTGGTTACAGAAAAGATTTTTTTTTGCTAAAAACCGTGACGTATTTGTGATCTGATAAATACATATCATCGGCAGAAGTATAATGAAGTTTTGTATATTCACATTATTCAGTAGATTAATTTTGAAATACATACAACATAATTACAAACTCAGATATGTCTTGGCGTATAAAACAAATGTTACACACATTATCGGATTCATATCCAACATTAAACAGAGATTACGTCACTTTAAACAACAGATACTCTGGGTAATTAAACACAGGTTACAACAAATAAGGTTAAAAACCCATACTATGTTTATGTAATTAATACAATAGCGCTCGTTATGTTGTATTTATGTTTACATCCCCAGATAATGGTCGAAATGACTGA
The DNA here is from genome assembly GCA_004143645.1 of Protaetia brevitarsis. Taxonomy (NCBI): domain Eukaryota; kingdom Metazoa; phylum Arthropoda; class Insecta; order Coleoptera; family Scarabaeidae; genus Protaetia; species Protaetia brevitarsis. Next base: position 735,884 of record RXPK01000281.1, on the reverse strand, counting down.
TGTGGTACATACATAGGTTACGCGTATTTCGCGTTTATACACATGTATATAGGTAGGCATGCCCGTATAGTCATAATAACACGCATACAAGTACATAATTCGTATTTTATCCACGTAAAGGTACCGACACTTCCATTCACATCCCAGCGAGCATTACACGGAGTTTTGTGGTGTTTTCGCAATTTTCCCTTTCACCTTATCTTTTACAATTTATTTTGAACTCTCGCGCAGCAGGGATTTTTGGGGGCTATACGCAGGGCCTAGGTATGTCGTAAAAGCGGTGAACTTTGACGACGTTTCGGTAATTATGTAAATTGACGTGTTTTCTGACTGACAGTCAACAAATGGTTCGTATTAAGTGCGCCCAGCGGGTGGGTTATTCGAATGAAATGGTTATACGCGTACCTTCGCTAAGTATATTTGCTGGTCCAATTTTATTTATCATCGTAAAATCTTAACGGAATTTATTGCATAAAAATTGCCGGAACAAAGGAATCATTAAAGAATTAATTCTACCAGTTTTTACTGTTCTTTATTTGTATTCATCATAACGGGAACGTTTTTAAGGGTTGAAATTAAGACTTACAATTTCAGTTCTCAAATGAACGTGTCATATTTGACTCATTCACTAGTTTTTGTAAAGTGATAAAAACCCCGTTAATAGTGAAGGTTATTAACCCGAGACGTATTTCAACAGAAAGATGTCTGCATGTAAGAAAGCGATGGCACTTATCTAATTACTAGGCAGAATTCCAGAGAAAATTGTTAACGTAACTAGTAAGGAAGTCTACACTTATCAGTTCAAGCTAGGTAAAAAAATATTTCTCTGCAAAGAGGTCTATTTATACAAGATAGGCAACTATACAGGGTCAGACAAATGTGGCAACACCTGATTTTTAAAAACTAACTTAGGAAATTTTATTTTATAGTATTTTTATTCTAGTAAGCTCCTACTATTGTGATTTCCAACAACTGTCATATGTTAAATGGATCACCCTGTATTTTTTCCATACTTTCGAATGGAGACCCTGTTCCAGAATTACACTCATATACGGCTTGCGGGTATGCGGTGAAGATATTAAAAAACGTTGCTATTGACATCTTTAGTTCCATTACTTCTTCCATACTTCTATGAGGATTAGCTAATTCATTTACTAAATGTACTTTATACAAATGAAACTTATTTTTAGACAAGAAAAAAGAATCAGTAAACTAATATAAGGACCCTGGGTGTTGGGAGTACCTACCAGGCGCGTCCCCGAGGTGGTGGATAGGGGAAAGGCTATCTTGTCAGGGTTCGCTCAAGACGAGGTGGTTAGTGCCGGCTCTAAGTTCGTCCTCTTTGCTTAAAACCGGAGCAGGACGAATGAAGACCGTTGCCGTGAACCATTCCCCCCTCGCTCGAGCTGTCGTGTCGTGGCTAAGGGCTTGCACAGAGTTCTTTAACGATGCCAGTCGTTGCTTTCGGCTACCGAAAGCCCAACTGTTAAACCAGGTCCCGAAAGGAATGGCGGGTCTTGGCTTAACTGCACGGACAGAGAAGAGACAACCTCAATAAAAACCTAAATCCTAAGGTGGCGGACTAGGCTGATGGGATGCGTGGCTGGATAGAAGACCAGTCTACTAGTCCAACCTTGGGCACCTGGCGCTACCCATTGTATTTAGCTTTACCTCTGCATGCGGGCTCTGTGGAGTGGACCTTTCTTCTCTAGCTACTCGTGGGATCAACCATGGAGGAAGAACGTTTATTAGCGGGACGACATCGTTAATAAACAAGAATTGGGGCAGGACCTCCATAAGAAGCCTTCCACTTCCAAAGTGAGAGTACCTTACAAATAAGAAACAAATGGAGGAGCAAAACGACTGGAGTAGATTGGGGAACAGGATGGCATCCATCTCCTCTCAAATTGCGTAGCACTGTGCAACTCAAGGACGTTGCACCTGGGAGCACGTGAAATCTAAGAGAGAGACTTACCGAACCTGGGCCTTCTGATATCCTACACTTTCTGAAAGGAATAGGATTGGAAGACCAGCTGTAAAACAGCTAGAACAGGGGACACAATAGATCTTTTAGATCGCAGTGTAATATCACCCTTTCAATATACATACCTACATACATACAAAGAATTATGTTCATTTGTAGCAATTTTATGTGGGCCGTATTTTGGCCGATTTTTAACACTTTTCAGTTTCATTAAACTTTTGCAATATACTTGAGACTCATGATTTTGAAATACTTTTATCAGGAAACATAGCATACATCTTGAAGAGCCTCTGCCTGTCTTCAAAACCAACCATCATTAATAACTAATTCTTTTACGTTTTGTTAGTTCGTCCATAATGAGCAACTATTTTAGTATACCGAAATCATCTCTGTCCAACTTGAATTAGACAAATCGTGACGCTTTCCACTCTGGAAGGGAAGTAAATTATGTATCAATCCTCAGATGCGCTGGAGTTAACATGCAAGTACATACAGTTGCCTACATATAAGAAAAGGAATTTTTAAAAAATACGTTAATAAAATTGCATATAATTTAGGCGCAAGTATGCCACCACAATTACCATTTATTCTAGGTTGAAAGATCGCTTGTATTTCTTAACCATTTCAATAAATTTATTTAATTTCATTGATAAGTAGCACCTCTTTTAAGAAAACTCATTATTCTGGAGCAAAAATTATTATTTCGTTCTAGTCATTTCTAGTTAACTGATGTGTCACGTTGACATTTAAAAAATTAAATGAAAGCTACGTATTTTAAATGACAGTTTCACAAAAATTATTTTCGTGAAGTAGCTATTTAGATATTAGGTGCTTTCCATTTATCGTCTGGATCACTTCACTTCAGTTTTGTGCGTTAAGTTACGAGTTACTTACTACGAATGACGTAACCTGGCGACTGAAATGAGTTTGACGTGAACAGTTCGTAACTTAACGCACAAAACTGAAATAAGGTGAGTCAACTGGTAAATGGAAAGCAGCTATTGTACGCTATTTAACTGTTTGCGTAATGCGTTAACTGGAAATAATAAAACTAAAAGTTTCCATGGCAACATAAAAATCCTTTATCAGAGATATCTGACAAAAAGATTTTAATAACCAACGTTTTATTTTAATATCTCAAGCTATACAGCCAATAAACCGTATATCATTGTAATTCTTAAAAAAGTGTCTATCCGAAAATGTGAAAAGTTACAGGCTGATTTAAAAAAACTACCGATGACACCATATCTCAAAACATGTGATAGTTGTTGGAAATCGAAGTAGGTATGTCACAGAGTAGAATAAAAATACTACAAAAACTTTTCTTAAGGTAATTTTTTTTAATAGACCCCCAAAATTTAACCAGAAGTCAGGTGTTCTCACAGATTTGCCTACCCTGTATCAGCAAAGCTACTTTTTGCCGTCAGAAATAGATAATATCTGAATATTGTTATTTTTTATTATGAAATAGACTAAATTGTTCAAAATTTTTCAAACTTAACAAAAATTAAAATAAAACTACTTACAAAGAAATATATATGATCTTAGGTTTTTTTCCTTGTCCGTTCTTAATTATTGATAATATTTTCTTGATATTAGAACTTTTTAATAAATTTTAGAAAATTAGTTCTGAAATATTTTTGTGTTTTAACGTTTTGAAATTAGTATATTTTTCTCTTCAAAATTGTATCATATACATACGTATAATTGGTAATGAAACGATAATATAATAATGGAATGCAAAATTACAGTTTTATTAATAATTATAATTAAAAATGTGTTATGTAATATAGATTATAAAAGTTTATAGAATTGTTAATGTATTAAAAAGTACAAATTTGATAAATCTTTTATTTCTTGACGATTGTTATCTTTTTTAAATTTTAATTAATTCTAAAATACATCTAGCTTCATGATTTCTTCCTTTCAATAAAATTTTGACATGTTCAAAATTGAAAGTGTAATTATTATTAAAATCCCTTCAAACAACGAAGAATTTATAAAGCACTCCAAATATCGTTGTAAATTTGCTTTGTTAATGCAAGTAGTTTTACTATAATTCATGGCTAAAGTTACACCAATTTTTTAGAGTGAACCATTATTGCTGTTTCTACCATTTTTCGTTCGTACGGAAATAACAAAAAAAAAACACGTCCACTTCATAACATGCAGGTTGCGCCCATTGGCATACTTCACACAACACATAGGGTTGCACACAATGCAATTCGTTTACACGGAAATAATAAAATTTCATATATGCAGGGCACACGACACTCGCACGTAACAATTACATAATAGAGGACGCATAACAAGGGTAAATCCCCGTCTGACATTGGGGTGGGTCAAAGTTTTCGCCCTTCTTACACAGTTTACGTACTGCGGAGGATACTTTCCACTATTTGCAGATAGTAAATGCGTTTGATCGTACTATAAATCCTAAAAGTATCGTCTCATTTTACAGTCTAGAAATTCTGATAATACGAAGATGAAAAACAATAGATAAAATATAATATACTTATAATAGATATATAAAATAATAAACTTAAGAACAAGTTTTTGAATAAATTTATACTATTTTTTCTGTAATTAGCGGCTTTAATGTCAGCTTTTAGTAAAAGTAAGGAAATTATATATACACACCGCCCCCGTTGGAGTTCACAAAAGCAAATACAACTATTTACTATTAATTTCAGGACGGAAAGTTATTCTTTGTGACAGAGTGCTTTTCTAAGAAATGAGCCTATGGTGAAAAAAAGTCAGATTAGATGTACAGGGTATTAGTAATTATAAAAAATGTAATTAAAGAACCCAAAGAAAAGTGTTGTTATTTCTAACTTTGGCCAAATTGCCTGTAAAAATAAATTTTAATCCAAGACCGTAGGCGAGTAGCATAATGAGGAAAGCCCTGGGCTATAATTTCCTTCTAGTGTTGCCCTTATACATGATGATATCTACATGTCTCATTCGTAGCTCATGTCTCATCGTAGCTCATGTCTCATAGTGATCCATCCTTCCCCTTACTGGATGAAACGGCAACACCCACGGAAAGTAACCAACATGTCATCAACAAATTCTCCGAAAAAAATTGTCCTGTGACAATTGAGTAAAAGACCTCGAACTGGGGCCAATCTGTTCATGTGTTCATTCGATGATTTCTTCAGTTTATTGTCGTCAAAACCAAATGCATTGAATAACTACCTAAACGTCTTTCGTCAAAATTAGCATTTAGCAATCAATCCCCTATTTGTTCGACTCCCCCTCGTGACTGCTAGAAAAACTAAAACTCCGAGAAACGCCAGGATTTGGTTTTTATCTGTAAATCTAAAATCTCTCTTTTGACTCTGCGGAATTTCAATTGTCTTCTTCTGTATGTTAAACTGTCATTGGAAATCATTTAGAAAAAAGACATTCACGCTCTGTCAAACATTGGCGAACACGACTTTTGGTTCGGTGAAAAATCTTCATGATGTCCTTTGACCTTGTGTTTACGATACGTGATACGGCTTCACGTGCTCATACTGTTCCCCCGTCTTGCCAAATATAAGTAAGCAAAGCGTTTCATTGGTTCCTGACTTCTTCCTTGTCGGTAGTACAAATTCCACTTCTGAATCACTATCGTGCTTGTCTTCCTCTCTATATGTATAATATAGCTCTCACTAACATCGTCACCAAATCTCTTAGCATAGCTTCTGATATAGCCGAGACCCTTCAGTAGCTCTGTCAGAAAATAATCCAGACTTCCATATTTGCACTCCAACCATGATGATATATCAAGTATCGATTTTTTCTGTCGTGTTTGACTTTCCCCGTTATTGTTCCATCTAGCTCGCCGTATTGTGTCTTACCTTCTCACGTGACTTTTAGCCCTCATTCTGGTGCATAAATTCCTTTTCATGAGCTAAAAGGAGGATCGGTGGTTTCTCGATGACTAGTTGTAGGGTAGCCGTAGAAACTCTACGATACGTAGAAGATGCCTTCGCCAATACCTTTCTTTAGGACTTCCAATAGACCCACATTTTATTTCTTTTCTGAATTGAATGCGCAACTTTACTAAAGACTAGCCTCTTTTCACCGCTGGGTCCGTCGATGTTCAGCTTGAAGCGTGTCAGCATTGTAATTATTATATATAGGGCTTTTACAAAAAACATATAACACTAAATAATAAGCAAAATATTACATTTTTCTTATAGATTTCTAGGTGTACCATGGATACGACAGATCTATAGAAAAATCAATGCCATGATACCCAAATAAGATAATTGATATTTCCCCTGTCAAATAATATTTTTATAATTATTTTTTTAAGGGGAATATTTTGAATATTGACAGATATATTACACTTTCCATGCTTGCATGCCTGCATGATAATAAACTAGTAGTTTGCCATAAATGTTTAAGATTATGTCATAATCTTCATGAAGTTATTAAAGGTAAAAGCTCTAGGGCGTTTTCGATAAAAATAATGTAATATCCTACAAAATACAATTAAACTAGGAATCATGCAAAATAATTTAAATGCAATTCAAAAGTATAACTTGAATTGTGGAAAGTTATCTAGAAATTCTATCAAATGAGCATTTAACAATTCATTATATCACCTTAGCTGTCAAATTACCATCCAATATAATAATAACTAAAATCTGCAATCTTTGGAAGACATCCAATATTAAAACTAAATTATGTTTGCCTCCGAATGGGTCTACTTATATTGGGATTTGCGTCGCTCCTATAGTGGTTATGATTCCTATTAAATATATGCCATCACTAGTAACATGAGCTTCATCACTTGATATTATACAGTTTTTAAATTAGAATTTGTTTGACACATTCATGTATACCACTGCCAAAAATTGATCTTTCTTTCATAATCGTTCGAACAGGGAAAATTCCAATTCTGTAGGAATTGTATTTGTATTTTTTTTTAAATTTGACTGCTGATTTTTGATACTTCTACAGTATTTTCGATTTCTCTGAAAGAATTAGTTGGAAAGGCTACCACTTAACCCAAAACAGATATTTCCTCTTGCCTCTTATTAGCCTTTATATATTTTTGGATCGAATTTCTCTAAATGATCCATACTTTTTACATTATTTTCCACCCTTTTTGAAAATATGAGCATTTTAATAAATTCCTTTCCGGATATCTCAGGAAATGCAGATTTTAAGCTCTTATAGCGTTCTTTCCACTTTCAATATATGCTTATAACATGTCATATTTGTCACAGTTGATGAACTTAACCATTTTAAAAAACAACAATGTAATAACAATATAAGGTGAAACTAATTAAACAACAACAGAACTCAAATAACTAAAAGAAGATTATAACGATATTGGGTAAAATAATGTAACTAATACCGATGCACTCACAGTTTGATAGTTAAAAAAACATTATTTTTTTCAATTTGTAAGGGTCTTACACTCTCTCTAGAGGGAATAATTTTCATACATTTATTAATCACAGAACACTGCTATTTTATTAACAAACTATAGAAAAATCTCTGTCATTATTATGATAATTATTTGGTTTGGCTATCATGGCACTCTTGATTTTTTTCATAGATTCTGTCATATCCATGGCACGCTAGAAATCTCTTAAAAAATTTAAAAACGCAATAATTTGCTAAATATTTACAATAAACATAGAATGTTGCATGTTTTTGTAAAGGCCGCAAAATTTGTTATTTGATTATAACATATGGTTTTAATTTAAGAAAAAAATAATCATAACTAAAAATGTTGAAAAATTATCATAAATTAGATCTCATATCCAATTCCCAAATAAAGAACTGTTAGAAAAATATCTAAACTATTTTTTGAAATTTTAAATAATGAGAAAGTTATATTACATAATCGAAATTGAAGAAAATTATTTTTTTTTCTAAATATCTTGAAAACGTAGCATAACTTTAAAATTTCCTTTCACCAGTGTTTTTATCTCAAAAAAGTAGCTCTGGACTGCCTACCTCATTTTGTTTAGTATTTCCGCTGCAATTAGCTGTTACATACAATCCATTTGGTCCACGCTGTACTCAGCATCTACGGTTGCATTAATGCCAAGTCATCCATATAGCCAATTATTAGCCCATTACCTGCCATTACAATCCGTTCCACAGGGTAGGGCGTAAGACAGAGCCCTGCGGCACTCCTGCGCTGACCTTAGTTTTAAGATTCTTTATTAAAAGCAAATAGACGAAATACATTGTTGCATTTTAAAATATATTGTGGAATTTAAAAGCTATTCAAAGATTTTTGCAAAATTACTGGCTAAATTAACGATTTAAGTAGATAAGTAAATAGACAGAAAAATATTGTGTAATGGGAGAACATAAAATACGACTATCCGCTTGTTGTCTTCACAGTTACATAAATTTCACAAAATTGCAAACTCCACCCTATTATATTAGATTTTGAGTCGATTCCATACAACATCAATAGTACACATAAGGTACATATTCCACAAGGGATGGCGATAGACAATAGACAAACGTGACGAAATACCCCCGATTTCATATTTCTGTTATTGCTTCGCTTCGAAGAGGGCCACGTGTCGCTGCAGTTGTCACTTGTCATCCGATCGTCGGCATATCGCAGTCGGCGGCGCTGCCTGCCGATCGGCAATTGTCGCAACTGACAGTTGGATAAACAAGCGCGCGTCGGGCGGCACATTCGTCGCGCAGCAATGCGATCGCCCTAGGTAATTGCAAGCGTGGCGAATGGCGTCCTTATCGCGAAATCGTTTTCACGCGTGTTTCATGGGAAACGCCAGAAAATTAACGATTCCAATGGTGCTTTATCTGCACATATATCGCGTCGCATACCCAGGAGCAAAATAAATTTTAGTGTTATCGAAACGATGACCCAAGCTGTCGATTTCATAAAAAAAAAATGAAAAGTTACGTAATTTCCCTATTTTATTTACGCCACATTTAACGCCAATAAAGGCCCAGGGTCGGTAACTAAAGTATTGATCATTGAAATATGTACAATAGAAAAGTAGTTTCTACGAAATAAATATACTCTGTGATATAAAAATCACAACACCAAAGAGGGTTAGGATTTTTATGACGAAACGTGGCAGAAACATTTAACTACCAAGAGGCAGCAATTGAATAAAGTTTCAAAGAGAAAGAACAAAATATAAACATATTTTTTATTAATAATGTGTTCCTCCCCTCTATTAGTTACACATTGTCCCACTTTTCGTGGCATCCATTGTGGCAGATGATCAACTTCCTATTGAGATATTCTGTCCCAAGCATTCAGTAATTCGTACTAAAGAGCTTGCAGCGCCTGCGGAGGATGGAGTATTTAGTTTTTTCCCCATAATGTCCCAGACATGCTCGATGGGCGAAAGATCCGGATACTGAAGTGGGCATGGCAAGAGATTGATATTAGCTTCTGCAAAACGTCATGCAATATGGAGACGGGCATCTTACTGGAAAAGTGGGTCTTTCAATTGCCAAAAAATGGGATATGAGGTATATGGGATTCTACCACCTCATCCACATATAGCTGGACGTTCATATTGCCCCAAACGAATACCAAACAAGATCTACTCCCATAAGTTACAGCATCCCATACCATAATTCCCACAGTTTAGTGCACATGCCTCGCAATAAAAGAATTCAAAATTGCGACGCTCTCCACGTCTTCGTTGGCTATCATACGGTCATCATGATTCCCAAACGGAACCGGGATTCATCACCAAAGACCACCCTTTGTCACTCTACATTCCAGTGCAGTCGCAAACTACACCACTCCATTAGTGGTAACACAAGATGTGGCCCATGTGAATGCAAGCCAAACGTTCTGATTCTGCGGCAAATAGGACAACTTTCATTAGCAAACTATTGATTGGCAGTTGATCTGCTACTGGAGAATCGATCTTGTGTTGCCATAAGTCGAAGATAGTGGCCCTGCACCTCATTTGTTCTTCTTCGCCTTCCAGTTCCGCTTCTGCGGCATTCCTACCTTCCTTAGTCCACCGACAGGTACACTTGGTACCAGAAACATGGAATCCACAGCTGCATACGTTGTGTGTTGCGGTTATACCATGCGACATGCACCCAGAGATTTCCTAGCTTTGGCGGCATCCATCAATGAAGCCATCAAATTTTTCGACTTATGCAGAAAGATCTAGAATTTGATCTTTATAGTTTTCGTGAACGGTTAAATGTGATTTAAACTTTGTTGTGCTGATTCACTCCAAGTTTATTCCCATTTCATTTGCGATGATCGGTGTCATCAAATTTATTTTTGGTCGTTGGTCGAGGAACAAAATCCATCGAAGAGAATTCACCGAGACTCTTATCGAGAAACCATTCAAACTCACATCTCTTCCGTACCACAATTTGCCGAGTGGCATAACACTTCTGTTTTATATTGAAGATTCTTTTATCTGTAATTTTGTTGGAGTTCTTTTAAGGTTTGGACTAATTGCAAAACTAAATATGCATTATACAGTTATATTGCCGGTTTTATCCTCGAATAATCTTTCATTGTTACAAATCCAACGGCCAAAGCCATTTCATCATTTCAGTCCCGCAAGACACAGTTAACCGACATGTACTGCCATATATTTTTTACTGTTAATTCAAGACCATATGTGGGTAATTTTGTTCAATTGTGTTTATTCTTAATTACAAATAGTCTTTAATTATAGTTAGTACCTATTATTGTATACTTACTGAATACTTAGTTAAGATAATTGGTGTTACTAGAGCTTGCAATGAAAATTATTATAAAAAAATGTAATGACAACTAAAGTACTCAAAATGAAAAACTTCACAAACTAGAACTTGGGTTGACTTTGTAATGTTCATAGTTTCAAATAAATAAATTAAAAAGGAGACAAAAAAAAAATCAACGTATGTGATATATTTTTTGAGTTCCTAGTATGTTGTTTACCATTTATGGATCAAAACAATGATTTAATATTGTAGATATGTAAAAATTGGTCTTACAGTATAATTTAATTGTTCATTTAAAAACATCAAGCTTGGTAAACGTTTGTGTTTTTTAATTTGTGTAGCTTCAGTGTAGATTCAGTTGTATTCTTTGTCAGAGTAATGTAGGGACCTTTATATTATCATTATTAACGCTTTTATGTCCGAAATTTAAAAGATGATGACAAAAATTCGATTTTATCTGTGTTCTTTGATTCTTACTTCTAGTTTTTTACATGTTTCACCTATATATACAGCATTGCAGTCGTCACATTTTATATTATAAACTCCATTTTGTTGTAAAATGTTTTTGTCTGCACTGTGATTACCGAGTATGTTTTAATGTGTAATTCGATTTAAATGTGGGTGTTATATTATAAGGTTTGGACATTTTTTTTTATATGTTGCTCTTTGGGGAACCCATGATTTTTTCACCAAATATACTACCACATCCCAAAAACATGTACAATTTCAACTCGATACAGGGAGTATACCATAGTATAATAAAAGAATATTAATGAAGTAAACGTTTACATTACTGTATTGTACACACTGTTGTTATTATAATAATACAATATATAAGTGTGGTACAAAATAACATGTGCTCTGCCAGCACAACATAAAAAAAATACATTAAAGCATTTATTAATATTTTTATATTATTTGGATCACATCACAGTAATAGCTCTTAACATTACTATAGAAATACGATTACGATAATATCTTACTTTAATAACGAGAAGTTTAATAATTATAAAAAAACGATTTGAATTTTATAAAGGCTGATGCAATTCCAGTTTCATAACTTTTATTTGATAAAAAAACACACAAAATGTAACATTTTTCTATTTTTTTATTATTAATCGTATGTGTATTTGGTATTATTCATTAATTATAGAAAATTATGTCATTCAAATATCCGGCTTTGGGCATTCTGTAGCAGTTAATTCTCTTGCGACAATTTTCGAGTATTTTTTCGCAAGTTTCGGGAGCTATTCTGGCTATAACATTACTATTATTTCTTAAGTGAATAAAAGGTACGTAGATGTGGAATACAAGTGTTCTACCGCGTGACTCGGATGGTTTCCGAGATGAGAAAGAGATACTGTCGTTTTGCTGGAACAAAAAAGGGGGAAGCAATAGCAGCGATATCTATGTACGTCAGTCTCAAAACACTTAATAGTATATTAAAAGTGGGTTTTATAAACATTGAAAATTTTAATAAAACTGCAAACACGATATCTATTATCTATCATCAAAGTATCTATTATTAGATAGGTTATTTGGGGAAAAGATAATTTCACCATGCTAGCAGATACCAAATCAGCGCTTGCAACCCTTAACAGAGTTTCTTTATTAAATTTACATGTTATGCGCATGATCCCCACTTAGCTCTTCTTAGAAACTCCGAATGGTTATTACACAACCAAACGTGGCGACATCTGTATTCGGCGTCTGCCCAATTTACTATGGTCTTCATTGCTCAAACGTCTGACCATTGGTTCTTCGCCCTATGAAGACATTTAATAAGTAAATTCAGAACTACGTTGTTTTATTTATTTTCCGGTCTNTGCCTCCAATAAAAGAGTTCAGAATTGCGACGCACTCCAGTCTTCGTCTGCCTCAACGTCATCAGTGATTCCCAAACGGAACCGAGATTCATCACCAAGACACCTTTGTCACTTACATTCCAGGTGCAGTCGCAAACTACACCACTCCATTAGTGGTAACACAAGATGTGGCCGATAATAATGCAAGCCAAACGCTCTAATTCTGCGATAAATAGGACAACTTTCATTAACAAACTATTGATCCGACAGTTGATCTGCTACTGGAGAATCGGTCTTGTGTTGCCATAAGTCGTAGATAGTGGCCCTTGTTCTTCTTCGCCTTCCAGTTCCTCTTCTGTGGCATTCCTACCTTCCTAGTCCACGACAGGTACACTTGGTACCAGAAACATTGGAATCACAGCTGCATACGTTGTGTGTTGCGTTTATACCATGCGACATGCACCCAGAGATTTCCTAGCTTTGCGGCATCATCAATGAAGCCATCAAATTTAGCGACGTCCGTCAATGACGCCATCAAATCTGCCGGCTTATGCAAAAAGATCTGCATTCGTAGAATTTGATCTTTGTAGTTTTCGTGAACGGATTAAATATGATTTAAACTGTGTTGTGCTGATTCACTCCAAGTTTATTCCCATTTCATTTGCGATGATCGGTGTCATCAAATTGATTTTTAGTCGTTGGTCGAGGAGCAAAATCCATCGAAGAGAATTCACCGGAACCCTTATCAAGAAATCATTCAAACCCGCAACTCTTCTGTGCCACAATTTGCCGTGTGGCATAACACTTCTGTTTTATACTGAGATTCTTTTATTTGTAATTTTGTAGGAGTTCTTTTAAGCTTTGGACAATTGCAAACTAAATGTGCATTATACAGCTATATTGCCGGTTTTATCCTCGAATAATCTTTCATTGTTACAAATCTTCTTCGCTAAGGCCATTTAATCCATTTCAGTCCCGCAGGACACAGTTAACCGACATGTACTGCCCTTAATAAGTATGAGTTGGTTTTACGATTTTATTACGAACTCTTATTAGAATATATTTTTTTTACTGTTAATTCAAGCCCTTATGTGGATAATTTTGTTTAATTGTGTTTATTCTTAATTACAAATAGTCTTTAATTATAGTTAGTACCTATTATTGTATACTTACTGAATACTAGATAATTGGTGTTACTAGAGCTTGCAATGAAAATTATTAAAAAAAAATGTAATGACAACTAAAGTACTCAAAATTAAAAACTTCACAAACTAGAACTTGTGTTGACTTTGTAATGTTTATAGTTTCGAATAAATAAATTAAAAAGGAGACAAAAAAAGAAATCAACGTATGTGATATAGTTTTTGAGTTCCTAGTATGTTGTTGCAGTTGTGAATAATGGTTATCCATAGTTTTTGACGAACCTAGATGTCCTCCAAGTGTGCCAAAAATATAAGTAAATCTTAAATCTTTTTTTCAATAATTATTTGGGTGGCTGCACAAAATGCCGTTCTACTATTAATCCTTTAAATTTTTAAATTTCACAATCTACATATTAAGCAATATAAATTTAATAATTTAAATTTGATTTAAATTAAAATTACAATTAAAACAAAGTATCATAAAAAACAGGAAACAAATACATAAAACAAAAACTCCCAAAAAAAAACTTAGTCTGTAAACTGTCCAAAGTAAGGAAAATTGTCAAATTACTATGTAGTTTTTTTTATATATCTTAAATAAAAATTAAGTTTCTTAAATTAAAAAAATTATCACCAAACTTGTGAAATATTATAAGTTACGAAGTGAGAGAATAGTACAGACAATTCGATATGTAAAAATATATCGTCTGTCAAGATGTAAAACCTGGTTAAAAAAAACACATATAACATACAAATTAAACAAACATTTTGGTTTACAATATTAAAAAGACTTTAATGTATCAAAATCATGAGGGTAAGTAACTAATCTATTATTATTGATGTTTATTTTTATTTTTAAAAAACTATTGTTTTATGCGATCTAAAATTTTATATTTAAATTTAGGAAAATTTTGAATAATTTTTGGGGGAAAAGTAGGGAATTATTAATTGTAGTAAAAGAGAGTGATGATTGATGTTTAAAATGTTTTTAAAATTTTGAAAATATATAAAGGATGCGTGTGAGGAGTATTAACTGTTACATTGAATTAGATTAAATATATAAAAATTGGTTTTATAGTGTAATTTAATTGTTCATTTAAAAGTATCAAGTTTGGTAAACATTTGTGTTTTTTATTTGGTATGGCAAGTAGATTCAGTTTGTATCCTTGGTCAGAGTAATGTGACCTGTATAGTTATCAGTATTGAACGCTTTTATGTCCGAAATTTGCAAGATGTGGGACAAAAAATCGATTTTATCTGTTCTTTGTTTACTTCAAACTAGTTTTCTTACTGTTATCACCAATATATACAGCACTGCAGTCTCACATTTATATGGTATACTCCATTTTGTTTGTGAAATGTTTCGTCCACTGCGATTACCGAGATATTTTAATGGGTAATTCGATTTAAATGTGGGTGTAATTATAAGGTTGGACATTTTTTTTTATATGTTGCTCCTTTGGGAACCCCATAATTTCTTTCACCAAATATACTACCACATCCCAAAAACATGTACAAAATTTCAACTTTTCGATACAGGGGAGTTAGCATTTGAGTCGTAATAAAAGAATATTAATGAAGTAAACGTTTACATTACTGTGTTGTATAAACTGTTTTTATTATAATAATACAACATATAAATATGGTACAAAAATAACATGTGCTCTACCAGCGCAACATAAAAAAATACATTAAAGCATTTATTAATATTTTTATATTATTTGGATCACATCACAGTAATAGCTCTTAACATTATTACGAAATAATATCTTATTTTGATAATGAGAAGTTTAATAATTATAAAAAAATGATTTGAATTTTATAAAGGCTGATCAAATTCCAGTTTCATGACTTTTATTTGAGAAAAAACACAAAATGTAACATTATTTTATCTTTTTATTATTAATCGTATGTGTATTTGGTATTATTTATTGATTATAGAAAATTATGTCATCAATATCGCATTGGGCATTCTGTACGTTACTTCTCAGTGACAATTTTCGATTATTTTTGTAGTTTCGGGAGCTTCCTGCTTTAACTCACTATTATTCTTAAGGATTAAAGGTACTAGTGGGAATACAAGGTTATACGGTACTCAGGTGGTTTCCGAGATAAGAAAGGGATACTGTCGTTTGCTGGAACAAAAAAGGGGGAAGCAATAAACCACGATATCAGTGACATCTATGTACGTCTGTCTTAAAACACTTAATAGTATATTAAAAGTGGGTTTCATAAACGTTGAAGACTTTAATAAAAATGAAAACACATCTATTTTATTAGCTCATCAAAGATCTATTATTAGATAGGTTTTTGTGGAGAAAGTAATGTTCACCGTGCTACAGTACAAATCGGGCTTGCAACCCTAACAGGGTTTTTTTTTATTGAATTTACATATTATACGCATGATCCCCACTTAGCTCTTCCTAGAAACTCCGAATGGTTATTAGACAACCAAACATGGCGACATCTGCATTCAGGATCAACCCAATTTACTATGGTCTTCATTACTCAAACGTCTGACCATTGGTTCTTCGCCCTATAAAGACATTTATTAAGTAAATTCCGAACTACGTTGTTTTATTTATTTAAATTCTTGTATTTCCGTCTCAAAAGTACACCCTAAAAAATTCAAAGCATTTTTACCACAAATTCAGGAGTAAAATCGTTTGTATCCTCGTTGCTGTTGGCGATATCTGGTTTTCGATGTGATTTTTATAATCTTAGCCTCAAAAATGGTCCATTATTAAAGAGTAACAATACGAGACGTGGCGATAGATCTGCATTCAGTGTCTGCTCAATCTACCGTGGTCTTCATTACTCAAAAGTCTGATTAATGGCTCTTGGTCTTCGTGAAGAACTAGAAACTAGGCGAAAACTAATAAATAAATTCATAATTACCTTGTTTGTTGTACTAAAATTCTTGCATTTTCATCCCAAAACCTGCAACATTAAAATTTAAATAAATATTTACAAAATTAATAAGTGTCATTAACATGTCTGTGTTTTCAAAATAAATATAATTTATTGATCATTCGTATAAGTATTTTACTTTTCCTTTTCATTTTGTATATCTTTATTATAAGTATTTGTTTTGTAAGTTTCATGCTCAAAACAGAACTATGCAATTAAACATTTCGTCATTTTTCATTTTTTTTTCATATTATTATTGAGATAAATCTTAACAGTACACCCCCATCACAATTCTTAAGGGTGCGCTTGCTTATTTCTTTATCCACCCTAGTACCGTAAATACTTAAATATCTATAATCTAAAACGTTTTAGAAGTTGGCATGCATATATTTTGATATATCACGCACACCCTTCGGTATACATTCAATTAATTTATACGCTCAGCTCATCTACATACATGATACAAGCACAAATATATAATAATAGGTTACCGTTCTACCATTTCCTGCGCGTATTACTAATGCTTGCTATAATAAATTCCGTACCACATCTGCACCTCATTCCGGGGAATTACACGGCACCCTCCTTCGGTAAAAAGCAAGTGTAACAGACGCATATGGGGCACATCCTCCTCTATAACGGCGTTAGAAAAAAGTACACACACCGATCGACACTAAAGATTGTTAGACGAAGGGCAGACAGGGGTGAGCAAACGCTGGGGGGTGGATTACAACGTAATCTACTAATGGATCCCGCGACAGGATGAATTAATTCTCTATTATGCATTCATCTTTACATTAAACCGGAGAGCCTCGAGCGCGAGCTTAAAAAGTGTAGTACGGGTTCACACATTAGTGGCGTAACTAATCCGATAATGCCATGTTTTCAAACTTATTGAACGAGAGTCGTATATTATAACCGACGAGATCTAATTTAATTTATCTTGATGTAATATGCGTCACTCCTATTGCACGATTTTTGTCGTTTCCGGACGTTGAAGATCATAGGGCGAATTGGTTAAACGTGCCTTCTTAAAAATTAATTTCGTTATGGTTTCTACGAGAATATCTGGCTACAGAAGAATATATTTTAAACTAGAATAATATCAATTTACAGAACAGTGTATTATTTAACTATAACTATAGCGAACACACAACCGCATCTCTTGAATTCGTGTAGAATAAAGTATTCAATTTCATTGCAATTCCTCGCGAAAGCCTGAAACGTTCTCTTGGTAAACATGTTTTGTTTAAAACAGCGCGAAGAACAACGGGAAACTGTAGGTATTCTAAAAATTCATACGTACTAAACATTGGTCGTCATATCTCTTTAACATCTACCTCGGAAAAATATTTTTCCGCACATTCTAAGAAATTAAATTGTAGTTTATCGTCATTCGGATCTTGTATTACTTCAGGAACACCACTCAGTTCTATGAGATTTACATACAGGATCCTTACCTGTTGTTTTAACTCAGCTATCTGTAGCTGAATCCTAACTTGCATATATGTACAGCTCCTCCCACAAAAAGGTTAACAATCTGAATCGCAATTTTGGTTATATATTCTCAGGTTGAACTATACATACAACTGTGTTATTGGAGGGTAAATTTATTCATGCCACCGAAAAGTAGCCCACATACGTAATGTTTACTCGTATTTGATAAATGCATATTTTATGTCCGCTATTTATTTGGTAAATTGTCTATGAAAGTTGTTTAGACGACCTTGATTTATTATTATTAGTTTTCAATAAGAGTATCCAACAAGTTTGCGGCAAAAACCACAAAAGAGAAGCATTTGTGTTTATCTGATATTCGCCTCTTATAACATATGTATAAACATATTTTTCATTGAAATGTCATACGCATATTCTTTCATAATAAAATTAATAAAACATTTCAATTAAAGTTTTATATAACTTTAATTTTTTTTTATTATCTCCCAGTACTTCCTAAATAGTTAGTTTTCCATTGCTTTTTTACAACATACCTAATACTGAAAAATAAATTGGAATTAACTCTTGTCTGTGATTGTATATCTCGACACTAATATTAGGTCTTTCTTATATTTTTAATAGTAAAAAAATTAGAACACTGAATAGTTGAAATGAAAGCAGTAGGTATTGCAGAAATCAAGACATCCTTATAAATCTGATGATGCCATCGGTAAATATGGAGACTATGTTGTGTAACAGCCCGATAAGTGTCCCGTGCAGAAATCGCAAATTGTGCAAGAATGGATACGTTCCGCAAACATTTATTTAACAAGTATTAACCTGGCCTCTAAATAGTCCGGACTTAAGTTTTATTGAAAATGTTTGAGCTGCATTAATGCAGAATATATATTTATACATATATAAAGACTTCATTCCAGAAAATGCAGATAAACTATAAGAAACTTCTAGGAAGTAATCGAAAATAATGGAGACTGGAAATATTGGATGGTTCAAGATCGAAGAAATGAATTTATGCAAATGTTATAATTAGATAAAACAATAAAATTAATTTATAGTGAGAACATTTTGTTATTACAGTATCATATGTGTATATGTATGATACGTTACTAGCAAGTAGTATGTCCTTGCATTTACAATTGAAAACTATATACTTTATTTATATCTATTAATTGTAACACTTATTCCTAAGTGTTACAATTAATAGAGATTCTCCCTGGGTATCGTTTATCATATTCCTTCGAGGTGGTGCCCCGTGTTTAGCGTCCGTCCATCTCCTGCTTCTAAGCAATCAAAATCTTGCAAACTTGCTGGTGTGAATACTCCGACATCTAGTTCCAACTGGTCTCTGTGCTTGTTGATCCGCCTTCCAACTTGTCCAGGTACATTTGCCTTCTCTCATTGGCTAGAAGATCTATATAAGAGCCGCTGCCTCCGATACCGTTCTATAGGAACTTGCTATTCGCAGAGCTCCCCTCCTTTGGACTGCGGCTATCCTCTTGGCGGCACATCTCCTTTCGGAGAAAGAGAATGGACTCCGATACCGACATCAGAAGCCGGCCACTTTCTATGCCGCGAAACAAATGTGGTCCCAGTACGTCATACGACTGTCCAGGTGCACTCCTAGATACCTCAAAGACTCGGATGTCGTGATCGTCTTCATATCGACCTTCGGCGATATTCGCAGAGGAACCCTACCTTCTGTCAACAATACAACCTCCGTTCTTTTGGGTGGTCAGCTCCAACCCATGTTCGTCTATCCAGGTGATTACTCTCCTAGTGACCTGATTGAACCGCCTCTGGGAGTCGTCGGTAGCGACAATCACGACCATGATGTCGTCGACGTCGCCAACCAAGTATGTGTCAGCAGGCATCTCCATACGGAGGATGCCATCGCAGGAGATATTCCACAGGTGTGGTCCCAGGATCGATCCCTGGGCGGCTCCCGCCGTTATCCTAACCGTGCGCCATCCCTCCGTCGTCTCGTACATGAGCACTCTGTCCGCCAGGTAACTCCGCAACATCCGCAGGAGGTAATACAGTATGTGGAAGTGATTCTCCAGAGCGTCTAAGAGAACGCCCCACCTGGCGCTGTTGAAAGCGTTCTTCACATCAAGCATGACGAGCGTCACTTTTTCCCTGGTGTGTCTGTTCTTGCGCTATTGTGTGAGATAGGTGTCCACTATCTCCCGAACGGCGCTAATTATAGAATGGCCCTTCCTGAAGCCGTGCTGCCTGCGAGATAGTCCGCCGGCGGCATCGGCGCTGGGCAAGAACCGCGTCTTTAGAAGCCTTTCAAGCAACTTCCCCAGCATATCCAGCATGCAGAGTGATCTGTACGTCGATGCTGTGTTTGGGCTACCCTTGTTTTTGCTAATAAACACGAGGCGTTGGTTTTTCCCACTCCAGCTGCTTCCTTCAGGCACTGGTTGCAAAAGGAGCTGTGGACACCTGTTTGCAACACTCTTTACGGCCTTGACGGTAATTCCGTCCACCCCTGGTGCTTTCCCGCTCTGCAGGAGACATGCGGCCTCGGTCAGTTCGTTGTCTGTAAACGGCGAGGTCTAGCCCGATTCCACCTCATCGGCATCGGGTTCTCTCTCCGAGTGCTTTGGGAAAAGCTCCTCGACGATGCGATCCATCTGTGTGTAAATAGAAATGAGTAATGGGCTTAATATAGCACCCTGTGGCACACCATGAGTGATTGTTAATGGGGAGGAATATTTAGAATTCAACAGCACGTGCTGAGTACGATCAGATAGGTAGGAGGCTATAAAAGATACAGCAGAGCAAACAAGACCAACTGCAGATAACATCTTTAATAAAACTTTATGATGAATGGTATCAAATGCGCAGCGAAAGTCAAGAAAAATCAAGACAGTAACTTTGCCAGCGTCATTAGCGCGAAATATATCATCGGCTTCCGCATCACTCTTTTTAATTGCTGGTACCCTCAATACCGACTTTGACTTGCCTCTTTTCCTAATATCCATTATTCAAATTGCTTATATAAAAAGTAGTTGTATTAGTGACAAATAACGTATCATTATGTTGGGGGGCCAGTAAATTACATTGCGATTTCTTAGAAATAATTGCCCAGATAATATGTATTTTATTAAATAATAAACATAAAGCTTACTAATTGCAATATAATGTCATCAAGAAAACTAAAAAACTGATGGAACAGACCATCCGAAAATTTAAAAAAGTTAACAAATATAGCTCGCGGGCGAACCCTCTCCGAAACTACACTCTTCAAACAATGAAGTTACACTCAAGCTTCGGAGAAGGTTCGCACGCGGAGCCATGGTAAGTAGCTTTAATTTTCTAAACGATCCAGGTACTGGAAAAGACTTTTGCAGTTGTCAAGTTTTGCGGTAGTAATTTCCTTGATATTTTTCCCTTCTGGAAGTAATGTTGATCTGTAGCAAGGCACCTACAGAGCGAAACCAAATATTAGAATCAGAACATTAATGTATAAAGTAGATTTTGACAGAGTTTGGATCGAGTGCATGTCGAACGAACATATCTTCTTTTACAGTTAATTTTGCATAAATTTTGTCTAATAGAAATGTTACATGTATTTTAAACCAATTTTATTGATATATTAACATTGGAACGTGGAAAAAAATTGCTGGAATTTGCTTTTGCTTATGTGTTTGTCTAATGTATATCTAAATCTACTTACTTACTTACTTACCCGCAACCTCTTCTGTCATCGGTGTAGAGGATTCTAAATTACATATATATTTGGTGGATGCGCCGGATGAATTAATTTATTACTATTATTAACATGCAATTTCCTAATTTAGCTTACATCTTATGCTGCCACTAATAAAATAAGCCACATAAAATCAACCTGTGTTAACGAAATATAGCTGTGGAATCAAAATACTGTTGATCATTAATGAATTTACGTAATTCAGGTATTTATGTTGATTTCATTGCATTGATTTATTATGCGAGTTTTGCTATTCTTTACACTGCCACATTTAATTGATATAAAATATGAACAAGATTGGTTTGTTGTTATTCTCTCTTAATTTTTTCCTAGATAAGGAATTTATATTAGAGCTACGTTTTCACCGGAGAAACGTTGTGGAACTTTGCGTTTCTGTTGCTTGTTTCTGAAAATGTTTCATAATTTCTCCTAAACGTTTTTCATTGTTTCCGTAACAAATTCTAATTGTTCTAGATGTCTCAGAAAATTTCATAGTCATGGCAACAAGAGAGAAAACACAACGACCCTTAATCAAGTTTATAGACATATCATAAAATAACGGACTCCACCTTATTTTGTATCATTTGCTTTAAAATAAAGTATAATGTTATAAATAATATAGTTCATACTCACTTCATCGTAACGGTTGCAATTGTATCACAGCATAATATTAATATTAATTTTAATATGTTGCATGTTATGCGACATATTAAAATTAAAGCGTTATTAGAGGTACAAAGTATGAAGGCGGAAAATGTAACAAGGGAGATAGCTTTATGCGTGATTCTGCGAATTAGAAAGAGTCATCGCAGACAAACTAGCAGGTAGTGTGGTAGTGGTCGTTGGCAATGACCGTTAATAAAAATTTATTGCATGGAACTCAGTTGAAAGTCGAAAATAAATAACAAAATATTTTTTTAAATGAAAAAAGCACTATTAGGTACTTATAAAATATTCATCATTTCATTGCAAAAAGAATCAAAAAAGAAATTAAATTAAAAATAATATAAATTGCAAACGAACACCATCTGCAGAATCAAATTTCAATTACATATCACGCAAATGAATAAAATTTACAAACGTCAAAACTAAATAAACACGAAATGTTTAAAAGAAATTGCAATGAAACACTATAAAAGATGTAATATAAATAATAATGTCGCGAATTCAGTGTATGTACGCGTTACTTTTAACGAGATCCAGCACGTTGCCAATACAAAGTTTACGTTGGCACCACTGAACAGGTGGTTATCTGATTTTTTTGATTGCTTGAGTTTTAATGCTGTACAAGCAATTCCATAGCAAATACCGGCAAATAAACGATGATGAAAAGTATTTTAAAATAATTAAAAAACATATTTGCTTTAGCAAACAATCACCTTGGGCTAGTGCCTAAAACTGAATCTCTGACTGTAAATGACACCGACCGCAATTTACTATAAATAACTATTACGAAAACGGTATAGAAATACCAGGATCGGCACCCCAATTTGTGTTAGAGAAAGCTCGAAAAACATTAATTGCTTTTTTTGATTTTTTCATTATATAGTTGATATGCCCTTGCCAGTTTAATTTTTTTGTCTACTACTACTCCCAAGAAACTTTTCGATTGGTAAATTCCTTCTAGTTCTTGTAAATGGCATGACGTTTATTTTTTCATTAGGTATACAGCGACTTTTCTTATCAAGGCAAGAAATAAATGAATCTAGGTTGATGTCTAGCAAGGAGAAATTTTGATTTATATTGTCGCTGCTTATATATAAGTATATGTCATCTGCATATTGAATTAAAACGGCGTTATCAATAAGAGCATTTTCAATTTCAAAGGTATACATGACACAGAGAAGAGCACATAAAACTCCGCCTCGTGGAATCCCTTGACTTGTAATCCCGGTACCCACCCGAGAATTATTAATTTTTTAAAGTACAGATTTCTATTAGAATACATATTAAAGAACAAACGAATAATTTTAAAAGGAATACTTAATTTCACTAAAGATTGACAAATTTGATCAATTAATCCCGAATTTATCGAGCCCATCAGTCGTGATATTCACAAAAATTCCATACCAAACACAAGCGAAGACACGGCCAATGATTATTTCAAGCAAACTTCCAATAAAAATCCACAGATGTGTGAAAATATCCAAGTTTCCAAAAATAGGAAGTAATACTCGTGAGAACGCCTCTAAACAACAACCCAGAATCGCCAGCAAGCCGGAAGGAAGCGGAAACAAGAATACGTCACAACCAATCAGAAAACAGCTAAATAAAATAAAAATACGGACATCGAGCTGCCCTCTGACGTCGAAAAGATGTAAACACAAAATCAAATGATCTGAATAGACGATCGATCGGCAAGTCGAATCGAAGCATAGAATCGATAATGCCAGGATGTGTATATCAGACAGCCTTAACCTTCCTAGAAGTGAAACGTCAAAACATGAATTGAAGGAAGTTACTAAAATTGAAAGAAAATAAACAAAAATCTAAGACCGTATTAAGTATGAGGAAATTACTGTAAGTAAATGAGACTAAAAGATCTAAATTCTAGCTATGACGCACTAACATGGGGAAGAAAACACAATTTGAAAGCCAAAAATTAAACGATTAATTAATTAATATAATTAAACGATAAAGTTTACGTTGGAAATTACAAGACGTAGGAGCATCTCTGAAAGTAAAATAAGGTAGAGTACGGAAATAGGGGAAAATAGGATTACAAAAGCTTGTCGAAAAGACTAGCGGAGAACTTATTCGAGGTAAGCGAAGCAAAAAAAACCGTAACAGTGATTCAAACCTGGTGCTGACATTGTATTTACTGCAAGGAATCATGTGGCGTTATTTTATGCATTAAGCTATATTAGATATAACATACATGTTATTTTATTACGTTATTAAAATTGTTGGAAACGTAGACGCTATTCGTAACGTTCGTGATACGACATACGCGGGATTATGTAAACTTCTAGACACATTAAATATTTTCGAAGTCATCTTTCTTCACATCTTCTCCCGAAAAACTCGACAAAATCGCGCTTTGTTTCCGCGAGTTAAGCGCCCTTTCTCCTTACCATCCAACCCTTTCCTAAAGCAATCTTATCAGACATGCTCTTCAAAGGGCACTTTACATCTGCGGTTATTATTTAGAGTACATCAGCCGATCCCAAGCCGCATACTTCTATATGATTTCCTCTTCATTTAAATCCAATTTGCATATTTTAATTGCAATTTAAAATCTCGCTCCGATGCTAGATGTACTCGAGGTTAAATCAGAATTCCGTTTCATCGCCGCGGCGACAAGTCAAACAAAAGAAAATCGCCTGTCAACGTATACAAGCCGAACCGAATTACTGTACCTTACTCCCCAGACGCGCCTCACTACACGTACTCTGCCCCCGCGAAATTAACAGCGGAGGCTGTTTGAAAGCGGGCCCTAAAACGGAGTGTTTGTATTGCAAATGACATATTCTATTTGCCTTCACTGGCAAAACACAAATGTCATCGTCATCCGTACGGTGGTTTGCTTCCGTGTGCACGCGATTCGAATGAGGTGACGTCTTCACCCTCGGATACCAGTGCTGGGGCGAGATGAAATTGAGGGATTGTCGATGTTTGTATCTAACTAACCTCATCCGAGTGAAGTGGGGGCGCTCTTAGACGTTGCCGAGAAACATTTGTTAAAAAGTGGACGTCGGAAATGGTTTTGGGCCTATGACATCATGGGTCCCTCGACGGACATAAGAAGGGAGCTCTGTTGGCAGGCTCTTGAAGAAATTGATTATTTATATTGTAGTGCAAGTAAATTCTATTTGGGCAGACCGGAATAAGAATTCTTTTCGGGATCTTTAAGAAATACCTCGGTAACTTATGCCACGCGGAAGGAGTTTTAGTGACATGCTCTGAAAATGACAGTTTATGGAAATTTGTTACACGTTATTATACATAGTGTTTCACTGATGGGAGGGAATTCCTCTATAACTCGTAAACGGTAAAAGATGAGAAAAAAGTTTTTATAAATCAATATAGGATTATGATTTTGCTATAAAGTAAAATTATCGGCATTTCTGCAGGGTGATTCATATCCTCGGTATAGCCTTCAATTTTAATTTCTCAAATATAATACTTCCAATATTAACGCATTTTTAAAAATAGCAGTAAATTTTGAACAAATAAAGTATAACATACCTTAAGCATAAACTTGTTCGAGATATCTTTCATTTTCTAAAAATTATGTCACATTGTTTGAGAAAAATGCCTCCAATTTAATTACTTATAATAAATGACAGCATTAGTAACAGCTTCTTCCTGTTCTAAATTAACAGCATATGGTCGAATAGCTTTTGCTGGAGCAGAATTACCTGTTGCTCGTAATCTTCAGAAAGATTCCCCAAAAATTTAATGATACGGTAGATAACAAAATGGAAATCTTTCTTGATATTCTCACACCAATTCGCGTGCTTTTAATTGCAATAACCATACATGAATGATATTGGAATACTCTTCAGTGCTATAAGAATAAAGACTTAAGCTGTAACTGAACACAAAGAGAGAAGACTGACATCTGACATGTGTATTTATGGTATGTTATGTGTTTCTAAGGCACTTTCTTTTGTAATTATTAAATCATAACAATAGACATGAATGAACATTTAAATAACTACAATCTAAACAAGTCTTCTGATGCCTTAAATAATTAGAATCGGACATATATCCCCATTAACTTTTTTTTGATAAAATTACATGAGTTGACAATAATCATTTGAAGAAAAGTTCTTCAATACTAGAAGAATCGTCCTATGCATGTAAAGAGGTATTACACTAATCATACCAGAACCAAGGAACTGTTAGAAGTTAACCGTAAAGCGTCAGGGTTATTGTCTCTGTCTTTCCAGGTCACTGTAAACTCAGAACGGAACACACCTACACGGGCTCTCTGATGAGACTGAATACCGACTGTGTTTCAAAGACGAGGAGACAATTAAGCATTTTTGCTGCCACTGCCCTGTTACTATAAGAATCAGGTATGTAATCTTTGGGATGGCTGACCCTTCCTTAGAAGACCTGAAAACAACTTCATTCAGCAAGATGATACTGAGTCTGAACTTGTTGGATGAACTCTAAGATAACATCAGCTTTACAATAGACCCTAGTGGTCGCTGTGGACGGGACGATAATCGAACTATGCGGATGCTATCTCTTACTGAACTAACAAACATTTGAAGAACAAATTTAAATACGGTTAACTGTGCTAGGAGTTGTAATATTTTCGTTCAAGATACATTGAATACTGAATTTCCAGTTTATATTTTATTAATGTGTGTTGTTTTTAAATATGTGTGGTCCTTTTTATCTGGTATATTGTGAATTTTGACGTTTTACACCCGATGATGACTGTATAGTGACCGAAACATGTCGTGGTAAAGACGATTAACAGAAATATATAGACTGGCTAGTAACCATATATAGCTAATTTGTTTTTACTTTTCGTGCTGTATTATCAATCTCGTGGATTCTAACTAAAGTTTATATAAATGTTAATTTTACGTATTTGTGCAGAAAATAGTTGTTTTCTATCTCTACATTTGCTGGACATATGTAATTATTTAGCTCATTGTTACGGAGTGTGCTATTAAAATGCACCTGTAACATTTCAATAACTGGAAATCGCCAGATATTAAAAAGCGGTTTTAATATTCGTTAACCTCTACATTTTTAAAGTATCTATGTATGTTGTATTTATACGCAAAATATATCTATTCTATCTTGAGTTCTATCTAGTGTTGTTAATATTGTGCTTTTAATAACTTTTGTCTTCTAAATAATGCAAAACGCGATAGTAAATAATTCTAAATAAGAATATGCAGGAATTTCCTCTCACAATCTCTCTATTAAAATGAATAAGTTAGTAACTTGTTTCATGCCTTAGCACATAGTCATATGCTATAAAAGACTAGACATGTATAAAGAAAGAATTGGTATAAAAATGATTATAAAATTTGAGAATGTAATTACTTCATATTGTTTTTCCGAAAGCCTAACAAAATAGATAGTGTATATATTATAATGTACAGTATAAAAATAACATTTCCAAAAACTTATTTAACCGATTACGGATTTTATTTTGAAGGCGATTAATCGCCGTGTCGAAAATCTGTTGCACATAAAATCGATTTTGATTCGCAGCACTATTTATTAGTATATTTTAATTGAAGTTATGAAATTGATTGTAATAATAAAAGATTGTCAAAAACGTTAGAAAAAAATAAAAATTGTATTTTATTGTAAAAATAAATTTGATATCAGACAAAGTTTGTCGATGAAGTAATAAATCACCCTGTGTACTGGATGTTCGTCACTAAAGTGAATATGCTTTTACAGAATGAAATTAACAAATTAAAGTATTTGCTAATAACTGTAATAATTAAGAGGAATTTTTCCCAAGAAAAACTTTCTCTTCACGCAGCATTCGAACCTCTCGTTTACCGGACGAACACTCTACCAATTAAGCCAGGGAGAAGCATATAAATTCCAGCCATTCCATTCCATTTCCAATAACTGGGCTTATGTCGATATTAGATATAATATGCAAAGGATGCAAGCTTTTTACAGTAAGAAATTAACAAATTAATGTATTTTTGCTAATAACTGTAATAATTAAGAAGAATTTTCTTGCATATTCTCCGTCCTGCCGGCATTTCAAGATCTAATATCGACATAGGTCGATTTATCGCCCGAATCTATGCGCTCCTCTCTGGCCTAATTGGTAGGGCACTCGTTCTGTAAACGAGAGTGTGTAGATTCAAATTCTGCGTGAAGAGAAAATTTTTCTTGGGGAAAACTCCTCTTAATTATTTCAGTTATTAGAGAAATACATTAATTTGTTTACTAAAGTGAATACTCAGGTAACTTCAATTGTGGATACTTACATTTTTTTTAATAGAACACCCCGTATATATCATTCGATTCCTATTAATGAATGCTTTGACTTTTGCTACGCATGTTATATGTCTATCTCTTTTAGTTTTTGATTTAATATGGTTTCTGTTAATTTTTCATTTATTTTCATCATAGTGAGTGACGATTCTAAAAGCAAAGGTCAAAAAATAAATATTTACCATAAAAAAATCAAATAAATAAAACAATATGAATAAATAAATGATAACATTGTCATATAACGCATAAGAACAAACAACTTAAACACAAGATTTTCGATGTAACTGCTATTTTATCTAACGCATAGTTGTAGTCTATTTGTCTAAAATTGCACTTAAGTACAGGCAACAGCATTTCTTTGCGGATACTGTTAAACGCATTTCTAATATTATAATTTTCATATCATCTACTGTGTTGAGGGCTGACGATGAACAAACAGCTTCATATTGTTCATATCTCCATAAAAAAAGGCGTTTAGTCAGGCGCCTCTTGCCTACTATCTAACTGGATCTAATTATCTTATCCATCTATCACGAAACTGCTCATTTAAATAATTAATTACAAAATACGCAGAGTGAGCCAATGCTTTATCACGGTGGAACCACATTTGCCCTCATATGAAGAGATAAGCCATACAACAAATCACTAAATTGATTCTCAAGAAAGTCTAAAGTGCTCCTGTGAGGTAACTATAAAAAAAGAATGCAGACCTAAAAGTGTGTTGCCAATAAGATCTCCGCATACATTGATCGACCACGGTCCGGATGATGTACTTTATTTCTAACACGCGGATTAACGGTGTGATTATAATGAGAAATGAGAGACGCGTGTCATTTATCAAAAGCAAAGACGAACCGTTTTTTTTTTTTGATGAAATTAAACTCCAAGTGTTCATTTCACAAACAGTTGCATATGCTGTTCTTTCGGTAAATCCGTCAATTAGCATTTTTATGGAAGATAGCTTTAGCGTAAATAATATTTTATTGAAGAAGCCTGGTTCTCATCGCTCTGTTCCTAGTGTTCATTGACTAAAAATCAAAATCACTTTCGATCAAAATCACATTAGTCTAGTATTTAGACGATTTGATAATGATGCGCATCAACGTTATTTATTTGAAATGCGTATTACAGATGTCAATGAAATTGCTATTGTGCCTACGACCGCCCACTGCATTGGTTACAGTTTTAGTTCTTTTCTTCTATTGATATCTGACTTTTCTAATCCTTTAAAATCTCCCTTTTTAGTCTTTCAAGAAGAAACACATTAGCTTTCTGCCACATTTCCAAACCACCTGCACCACATTCATTAATTCTTCTTTGGGAAGTTTTATTTTATACAAGTACCTTATTACTTTCATTGAACACAATTACACATCAGAAGGTTTACTGTTATTATGAAACAGTCAACTATTGAAATCAAAAATACAATCAGAATAGTGGAAAAATAATGAAAACTATAATACTTCAAAAAGCAGAACAGATAGAGGTACGAGATGCTTAATAAAAGAAAAAGCATTTATCAATTCAGTGGTGTAAACATATGCAGGGTATTCTATTTAAAACATCAGCCCCAATTGAAGTTGTATGAGTTCAATCACATTAGTGATGAACACCCAGTATATTAAAGTAGAAATATAGACACAACTGAAAGTATAAGCAGGTCTGTGCTAAGATAATTCAAAATTCGGTTCACTTATTCTAATGACAATCAAATTACAACCACCTTTCTCACGCAATTTCACTATTTTTAGGAAATCAAAAGTGTTATATCTCATTTTCCAAAATGTACTGGTATTTCCAAAAATGCAATAATAATTGGGGCATTGTGCTTAGTGAAAACAAAATTGAAGATTGGTATCGATGTTAAAATTCACATAACACCACACAAATATAAAACTGAAAACTCGCAACAACATACATAAATGGTAAGCTCCTCAAAAAAGTCCCTCAAAAGAGCTGTAATGAAATCATAACCATGATTTCATTACAGCTGCTCTCAACCGTGATCGCATAATATCAATTCATAATCCACAACTAATAACTCAAAATCTCCCCAAAAGATCTACAAATCCTTCAACGGCTTTTCAAAAGTTCAAGTATCCCTCTAAGCCCCCTAAATATCTTAAAACAAATCCTTAAAAGTTCCTCAAAAACTCCTTGAAAGCTCCTCAAAAAAGCCTGCACAACTCAACCCATACCACATAATATTAACCGATAATCCACAACTAATAACTCCAAAAAGGAAAATTTCAAACGATCTACCACTCCTTCAACGGGTCTTCGAAAGTTCTAACGTTTCTCAAAAGCTCCTACAGATCCTCAACAAAAATATCCCTGAAAAACCTTCTCAAGAAAGCTCCTTAAAAAAGCTCACTTACGCCTGTCACTGTAGTATAATTAGTTGTAAATATGTGTCGTATATCATAAACTGATAATGATAGTCTAGAATTTTCTNAAGTGCTATTTCGAGGTTATGTGCGAAGCGTTTTTGACAGATATAACGTGTGGTTAATGGTGGAAAGAAAAGTTACTAAAATTTAGACAAAACAGGCGCAAAGTTCAAACGAACTGGATTGAATTATGATTGAATTGTGACTCAAGTTATCAGTTTAGCCATTGCAATTAATTTTTCTCTAAATCCTCCTCTTCTTTATGGCGTGTAGACCTATTTGTAGAGATGTTTTGCCTGTTAGTGCCGCCGAAATAAAAAATAAATGAAATAGGTTTCTGTTATTTTTTAACGTGAAGACCTAGTTCAAACTATTACAAGATCCGTCCAGGAAATGTTGATGGAGAAGAACATAATATAATGCATCGATGGCACTATTTGGTAAGTGTACACAAAAGATAGTCCATATTTGATTTAATGATCCCATTTCAGTGTCTACTCAAGTTTCGATTTACACACATTATTGCAAGGAAAGAAACCTTCGAGTCGGAAATGGGAACCTTCCTTTTACAGGAAAATTGAATTGGAATGGAAGTTGTGTGGTGATTGTTATTGCGATATTCAAGTGGAGGTTTTGCTGAAGGAAACGAAACTGTGATCGTCAGAGTTACGACAAAAATCACTGGATACTTAGGCTCATAGAAAACGATTCGGAATACTTTACGATGATATAACACCAGTTATTATATCATGGGATCTTAAAATACATAAAAATAAATATAGGTAATGTGACCGATAACAAAGACATTTTATATGATGATGATATGTATAGTGTAATTCAAATCAAATGTTTAAAATCAAACAAATTCATTACATTAATGTGATTGAAAGATTTTATTTAATAAAATTGAATAAAGCAGTTTGTTGTTTCTATATGGTCTTTTTATAATTCGGTTTTAAATGTGAAACACAGCAAAATTAGTCTATATATTAAATAAAAATGTGGGATACTTAGTTATTTTGCATATATTATTGGTTTAGAGGCACTAAGAAAGGAGAAAGAGCTCCACACCTTATTACATTGCCAAATTCATTTATTTAAACAAGTCATTCATCTTTTTATTAATGCTTTACTTACGATGTAATCGAACAAATTGCTTTTATATAAAATAATTCTGTTATAATTATAACTTCAACTATACAATACAGTTTATATGTAAACTTCCTACGAATCATCAATATGAAATATGAGTTTATTTCTATCCGATACACCAACCAATAATGAGGAATGTGACAACTTATAATAATTCTTACAATTGTAGTGTTAAAAATAAACAAATACTTTAAAACAAACAAATTTGAGGCTATTGTATCGAACCGCTGCTTAGTTATTACTTTAATTTACAATTGATTCCCATTAACTTAACAAATAAGTTTGTATTTGGCGCCTGTTTTATTTAAAATTTGGGCACTTTTAGTAACTTTTCCTTCCATATCAGTACCACTCTATGGTACTACTTATGTTAAATACGTCAAAAACGCATCGCACATAACCTCGAAATAGCACTTTTCGAACACTGTTTTTTTATACTTTCTTTCCATTTGCTCAAAAAATGAATAGCTATTTTGCACCCAGGAGCACATGCTGTTTCCGTTAATATGCATATAAATCACCAAATCAGCGGTCCTCTTACGGAAGTCTTACCCATAGTTGCATTCAAAGAAGATAGACACCACCTAATTGGTACCTATTTTGACAAATTATATAATTATAAAAACTAGCTTTTATAATTTCAATTGACTAGTTTTAATAAATGCCTCTAGATGCCACTAAATTACATGACATTAGCAATATACGCACGTTTTATAAGTGCAGATTTTAATTTTCTGTCGTTCCATAAAATTTGTCAAAATAGGTACCAATTGGAGTTACGAGGTTTTAGAATTAAGGTGACGATATATTATTGCGTACGAATTGAATGTCCGCAACTGCACTTACATACATAACAACCAATTAATAACATAACCTATTTGGCGCTCGGATTTCTGTTAATTTCATCGCAATAACTTACATGCATACGTATAGTATAACCTACCAATAATATTAATGAGTAATCTGTATCTCAGAAATCCTGAGAATAATTGCTGTACCGATGCATCATCATCCATCGGTTTCCGAACACACAATAATGTTGATCTCGGTCGTTACACTTGAATTTTGCCGGCGAGACCCTGTTGGCAATCCATCATTGAGAAAACTTTGAGAATGAAATACCAACAAGTGGTCATTGATAAACTACGTCTGTCTCCCTTTATTTGGTCTCTCTTCCTTTGCCGGCATGCCAGCGTAAACGCATTACAGTCGCTTGGCCTTGGGAGTATATATTAGCGGTGAAATCGAGTCGGCCGCGCTTTTCTTCGGCTGTATTCGGTCGCGATCGGCTAGTGTGGTCGGCGACCTATTCAATAGTGAAGGGAATTTGATCGCGTAACGCTACTACGAGCGTCATCTATGTGGAAATGGCCACACTAAGTTCTTTGTATGTTGAGATTACGTAAAAAATAAAATTTCAAATAAGGATTATGAAATTGTAATTATTGCGTTTGGTATTAAATATGATATTACTTTTAAGAATTAAATACTTTTAAATTTGGAACAGTATTAATAGAAATTTCGAAAATGTTTTTAAATTCATTTTGCTTACCTAAAGGAGTAGAAAATACGTATTTAATGACTTTGCATCTTAATAAAATTAATTTTTGAATGGAATCAAAATACATTATTGCAATTTCTGTTTTATTTTTTTTTTATATGTAACAAAGAAAAAAAATAATGAGTAGACATGAGACTCCATGAGAGAAAGTTATTTCTACTTAAAAAATATAGGTAGTGCGTTCCAGTTCTTATAAAAGTATTTGGTTACATTTTTTACATTGGATAAAGCCGCATTCTCGCAAAATTCCATCTTTAGAAGATATTTGCGGAAATGTGAAAGATATTGAAATGTGTTTTTTGTAATATTAATCATTAAAATATACCACAATCACAAGAGATTTTTTTTTATAATATACAAAAGTATAGCCAATTTTATTATTAACGTCACAAAATTTTATGAAATGTAAGCTAAAATGTTTAGAATATATGCAACCAATATTGCATACACGCACCAAACAAATTGTATGTATATAGCCTGGATCAGATTGTTAGTTTTTCAACAGCAGTAAACATTTCTGAATATCAATTAAAGGCTGCAATTCTGATGATTTTTTAAAGCTATTTATTATACCATTTTGTAGATAAAGCAAAAATTAAGTAAATAATGAATCTTCTGAAATAAATTTATTATTAAGTACTAGTAGGCTTTCTATATACACTAGTTTCTGTTTATTTTCATTTGTTATTACTAATATATTGGGGAAAGCAATCTAGCTTTTTGTTCCCTATTCATGCGTAAATTTAATAGAGAGTATTGAATTTAGCTATAAAATTTTAGAAAATCAGTTTTTGAGTCTTTAAACTTAATCAAAAACACAAAAATTCACTCAAACCTGTGTTATGCTACCAATGAGTTCGTTACCGCATAAAAACTAGATGCTAAAGACGGCTTGTTTCTGGCAGAATTATTATAATTAGTATTTCCTAAAATAAATGCAATGATATTTGGTTTTTTTTTTGTACATTAAGAAAATTCAAAATTTCCAAATTTTTAAATTACAATCGATTTAGATTCATTAAACTATTTGTTGTATTTAATATCAAATTAAAGTAGATATAATTTCTGCTTAAAAATTAACCTAACAAATATTTGTGTGTTTTTAGCGTTTTCCCGAAAATCATTTTGTTATTAGACCCACACTAAACTATTATTATTAATAAGCAATAAATTTTGTTACTCTATAACTTCGATCTTCATAAATAAATTGTATTAAGTATTAGAATTAGATTTACATAAATTTTAGAATAAATAAATTTTTTTTATCTAAATTAAATTGACAAATAAAAGCATAAATATGGAATATTAAAGAGTTGCAACAACCGTTTCAAACCATAATTAAAAAATTAGAACTCTGGTAACAATTCTTCCACAATATGTTTACAAAAAAGAATTCTTTGGCAGTAAACAGCATAATATACAAAAACGCCATTATGTATTTTAAAGCTAAACATCATGCGGTTTATTTCCTAAATAAAAGATTTAATCTACAATGGTTTTATTGATTCACTCGATCATAGCACATAGGACCATGTACCCAATTGTATATACACCTGAAGGGAAGAACTCAGTTTAGGGAACAAATTTCGGAACCTAAAATCATTGCTAAAATATTCATTAAACATTTCCGCATAGGATGCATTTCTATTAGAACAATTTCATGACTAATAAGAAATAAAATAATCAATCGTCTCATTATAGAAATAAAAATTATATGTCACAATATTGGGGAAAGATACCAAACGAGAAGTTGAGGACTCCTTATATTTGTTTCTATAGCTCTCGAAATAAATTCATTTCACCCTCAGCAGATAACAAAATAGAAGTAACATGTTCGACCGCATTAAACACGAATAAAAAAAAGAAAAATTTAAATGACAAGCATAGTTAATAATTTTAATTCCTGAAGTATTTAATATTACTTTATTTTGAAGGCTGTTATTTTTTTTTTTAGGATGAATTGGTAAAATACAAGTGAAAAGTTTGTTTTATTTTTGGTATTTTTTTTAGACGTAATCTAGAATTATTTTTCTAATCCTTACAATGATTTGTTTCATTCATATTGAAGCGCACTTCCATAAAACCTCACTACTTCTTCTAAATTTTATTGGCTAGAATGTGTTTATGGACAAAAATAGTTGGAATAAATTTGGAAAATATCAATTTGCAACGAAAATCCTCCATAAAGATGAATGGAATACCAAGTTATCTTTGGTAATATCAAGGTGTACATTAGGAAACAGTTAACACCTAACATAAAACGAACTTAAAACTTCCCTACCATTAAATTCAATCTTTTGTAGTTTAAAATTAAATTAAATTTGACGGACAATCATTTAGACAGCAATTATATCGGACGATACTGATTTCTTAGGTTATGTATTTCAGTAACACTAGATTGGATAACAATTGCTAATCTTAAAGATATTCGTTAAATAATTAACTTTTCTAAAACGTTTGATTCAGTGCAACAGTTTATACAATTAACTTTGCGTTTATCATCTAGCTTAATCGATTTGCTTAAGACTTACTTTATTGGTAGATATAGTTTTGTACAATATCGCGGATATTAATCTTTCTATTATTTAAATTCAAGTAGGGTGCCCCCACTTAGGCAGACGTACTTCGGGAGAGATCTAGCCCTTGAAGGTCCTCAAGTTTCCACTGAGCAATATACTGGGCTTTAAAGAGAACACCAAGCTGCTCGAGTGGAAATAAGAGAATCAATAGGGATGGTACAATGAGCACCTTCCACCAGGACATCAAGTGCCCACCCTAAGTTGAATGAATGAATGAATGGGGTGCCCCCAGGCTCTGTGTCGAGGCCGCTCTTGTTTCTTATTTTTGCAAATGAGGTTACGGATTGTGTTTCTTGTGAATGCTTGTTCTATCGGGCACTAGAGTTCTCCCTTTATTCTATGTTCCTTTTGCCAATACACATCTTTATTCCACCTTTCCAATTCAATCCATGTGCCCAAGGGTTAATTCAATTTGTGAGGATACATACCTTTTTAATGTTAGCCTTTATTCATTAAAAAAATACGTAAGAAATAAGTTTTGTTAATTCAACATTTTTATAGTCTTTTTTTTCTTTTATTTGTTTATTATCACTTATTTTTAGTTAAACATTGTATGCTTTATAATTTAACATTATTTTTTTTGTTCTTCTTTTGTTTAGTGTGGTTTTTTATGTGTATTTTCAGTTAGTGCAAATTTATCATGTAATTATCAGATTTTCTGCTGTTGGATAAGAAATAAATAATAATCTAATAAGCTCTTTCTGATTTCCATTATCATTTCTGACGACGGTTTTTTTTGTTAGCATTACATCATTAGAGCCTTGAGATAAAAGGATGTTGACACGATTAAAAGCATCGTCATTTACCTAAGATGACCACAGCATTACAAATTAACTTAATGCATTCATCATCAACTAAAATCTAAAGGTACTTATTGTTACGAGCTTCGTTTTTTTTTTGTACAATAACAGCTTTTCCACTGTTCCGTTCCATTCATGCGATGCCTTTATTTATGGAAACGGTTTGATGACACAAAAGGATATGCCGTGTCTTTCTTTGGGCCCCGTGGGAGAATGTTAAAAATACGGTTAAATTACTGGCGCGTGGGCGGCATACTAAACTTCCTGGAACGGGCGGAGGTGTACACGGTATTCATTCATTAAGAAAGACAACGAATACGTCAAGCCATCGCGACAATGCTCGATGTGAATGACGGTTTTATTTCGCAACCCACCGAATTAGTGTGTATGTATCTGCCAATCAGTAAGTGGTTGATCGCAATTTAGTGTGGGTATTTCAACGAGTAAGCTTCCAAATATGTATATATATTGCTCTGTTTTTCAGAACAAAATGCCCGGGATCAAAAATCAAAATTTTATTTTCTTTAGTTCAGTACAATTAATTATTATTATTTTTAAATTTGTGTTTTCAATTAGTTTAATAATTTACTTCTCCGTATACAATCTTTTTTCTTTTTCTTTTTTTTTTGACCAATAAAAATAAATAAAATAATATAGTGGTTTCAATACACCCAGCGACCTCTCTGAAGTGAAAGAATACTGTGAAAAGTGACTTCCTACCTTCTAGGTGGCACGAGACGCTTCAAGGAGCACCAGATCGTCTGTCAAAATCGTACTCCGGTTGTTTTTAACCAAAACAAACTTAAATCTTTATTTAGTTACCAAATGCTAGGTTTCATCATTATTGAGACTCTTAGATCACAAGGTACGTATGTTGGAATCAGTAAATACTATATAAAACAAATTATTTAATACAAAAATAAGTTTTCGAACTTTCCTGGCATTTTAAATGACGATAAGTTTAGGGAAATATCAAATCTAATTTCTGGTTAAATATTGAAATGAAACTAATTAATTATTTTCTGTTTTAGGTAAGATGTTATACTTAAAGGAATACTAACTTGGCTTCGAAGCCAGACGGAGATGCAGTTCTCTGGGTGCAGATTGGATATTCGGTTCGATAGGCCCCCAAATCGGTCATCATCAACCGGGCATCTTCGTAGGAAATTTTATAGGAAATTCTTGACAATTTTGCAGGTATTTAGTAAGGATTTAATAATTCAGGAGTTACATCGATACTTTTTTAGGTAAACACTTTTTGGAACTTTGATATTTTTTTTTAAATGTGGCATAAAAATCGTTATAGAAATTCAACACAACCGTCATCTCTCGTGGCCACAGGCAGAATGAGAATTCAAACTAAATTTACCAGTTAACAGCCTTCGATTATTATCGCTATCAGGCAAGCCAACTTCAATTTTGAAAGATATCGCTAACCGACCTTAAGATATCGTTAATTTCTCTTAGTTTGAGGGGAATACGACAAAAGTTACCAAATAGACATGCCGAAGAATGACAAATCTCTCCGAGTAAAATATAACAACACACATAAAATATACCAGGTAAGCTTGAATTAACATAGAAAATAAAGTTTACATTATAATTAAGGGAATATTTAGCACCTAATGCTAAAATTGTCCATTTTAAATAATTATTCTTAACAAATTCAAAATTCGCCTGTAAAATAGGCAACTGAACACAACGCTTGGCTTTTCAATTACTTCTTCATTTGGCTTTGAACCCTGAAATGACTCTAAATTAGATTCCATACCTTTGATTCCATAGCAATATATTTATCGTTATACATGTGTTAAATCATGCCTAAAATAATTGTAATTATTATTTTGTGTACATACTTGTTGGTAAGTCCAGTATATATTGCGTAATGTAAAGTTTGTTTTATATCTTGACTAAAGATGCTGTACGTGTACAACTTTTCCAGCCGTGAAGATAGGCATATTATTGTATGTCCATCGTACAATCACTGTACCTATTATTTTAATTTAGTTTCGTTGTAAAATGCAATTCTATTTCTCCGTATAACAATCAACAAAAATATATTTCAAAATTTAAATTTTAACTTTAAAAAAATCATATCAGTTTCATTTGTATATACATATGACGTTTTGTTTTAATAATTGATATAACTTTAAAAGTTTTAAAGTGCAAAATGTTTGATCTAGCATTGTAATTCTGCTGACTTTTTTAACCCCAGATGATAGCAAGACGTCGAAACCGGTCGAGAAAAGAGATTTAATTAAAGCATTGGAATTTGAACAGCTTTTCCTACTAGTCTTCCATAAAATTTATTATGCTTTGTTCCCAATAAGTTTTTAGTGTAGTAACAAGCAAAATATTTTTTCATTTTCGAAAACTTTTGACTCCATTGGTAATCACCATTTCGTTAAGGTAATATATATTGCTTTATCTATCAGTTGTACTTTTCATCATTTGCTATATTATTATTATAATCGGTTATATAAAATGACAAGATTTCAGCATACTTAAACACGCCAGCACATCTGTGTGCTCCGAATGACGCACCCACACGCGAAATACCTACTGCCTACCTGGGGATCGGTCTCTCCACCTACGACATCCGACTAGAAAGCGTGGATTCGATCGACCGTTGCCAACGTGGCCTCTCCGTACAAAAACGGTGATCTCCCAAGCACCTGTACCACCATGCAACGCCTGCCGTTCTCATAGCGGACAGCCCTCGCGAAGAACTGATCCTATCCTACCGGCATTCCTGTTACGGTTGCCGTTCGCCGTCATTCATAAAGCCACGGCACCACTTGCTAATGAATCATTCCACTTCTTAGACCCTATTACAGATGTAATCGTCATTTCTAAGTTCTATGCGTTTAATTTCAAAAAATGAATTGAAATTTCTAACGTGCCATTAAAGAAAATATTAATTTGTACTGTATAAGAGCAAGTAAACAGATATAATCAAAATTAACCGTGTTCCAGCTTTTTCATTTTGTTTTGAACGTTAGATACTCATTTTCATTACTATTAGAAATACAAAAAAATATATAATATCACCTATTTCTTGACGTACAATTACTTCAAAAAATTATGACCGCGGTTGGTAAAACGCCATGAACTATCGTCTTGAAAGATAATACCCTTTACGGTGCTCGACAAAGATGCCGCCACCTTTTCAGCGATTTACATTCCCAGAATTAAAATCTTTGTAATTTTCGCCAAAGAATTTTATGTAATAATTCTGATTTTCAATTCTCTTGCTCACGTGGAAATTTTATTGCAATATACTGTTCGTATTTTTTTTTTTTTCTTATATTTTAGGTATCATTAAATTTAGTTCTATAGTTTACCTGTGTGTGTGTTATATTACTATTTATCTAAACAGTACTTCATTTTTGTAGGCAATTTTAGTTTAAATAATTGTTTTTATTTCAGTTATAATACGGTGTATATAACTTATTGTTACAGCAACAAATAAATGGGCAGTCTTTATATAATCTTTTTTACTTTTACAAATATCGATGCCAGTTTACTCATTTAGTTATTTATAATATATATTAGAAGTAAAATTATTGAAAAACAAGTGGTTTACTTGCTTAGTTCTTATTCAATTGAAGAAACAAACTTTCTATGGAAGAATCCCTAAGTGAACAAAACAATTATAATACTTTTTTTTGTGAAAATACTGCTGTGAACTGATGGTCCAAGCATATAAGTAAAGGGAAAATAAAAAAGACAAAATTAATTTAGCTAGCTCAGCAAAAATGAATTCAAAAGGGTGCCAGAGATACTTTAATCTCAAGGTAGCTTCTAAAAAAGTTAAAGTGGGCGATTGTAAAATTAGACTTTCTTTTAACTCCCCAAAATAGAACTGGCAAAATCAAAAATAAAAGAACTATTGATTTTTAAAATGATATTTACAATCATTAAGTTTATTTTTTAAAAAAAAAGAAAAAAAAACATTTGATACAAATTTGCAGGATAATAAAAACCTTGAATATAGGATTCTGGCATAAACAAACCTGCATGAATTTAATATGACAAAGGACAGATTTAAAATCCTTTAACAAACAAAATGGAAGATTCGTTCTAGAAGGGAATTTCATAAAAAAAATCATCCACGCGGTCATGAAATCCAAACTATAATTTACACGTGGAGAAATAGATACAATTTACATTGAAATTTAAAATTTAATAGCACAAAGCTTCACTTCACCTTCCCCGAGGTGATTAACAAAAATACAAAACAATTAATAAGAAAACGGATAAATTTAACACACTTTCGCGGAATCCTCTAGAACGTTTTTACAATAATTACTGATCTAACATCCAAAAAGTGTACACAATTAAATAATACAGCAATAATTAAATAGGAGTTCCTTGAAAGCTAATCAAACAAAACCGAGCAACATTAAAATTAAAAATGAATTTACCTCAGCGGCAATAAGAAAATAAACAACAACATCTCTTACGGGCAACTTTCAACGAACTGCCTCCCTTATTCAAGGCCTCCCGTATATATATGAAATATACAATTCGTGCGTTCAACGCAGAGCGCAA
This sequence comes from Protaetia brevitarsis, assembly GCA_004143645.1. NCBI lineage: Eukaryota > Metazoa > Arthropoda > Insecta > Coleoptera > Scarabaeidae > Protaetia > Protaetia brevitarsis. The sequence goes on along the minus strand of RXPK01000281.1, from coordinate 694,204 downwards.
CTCTAAGAAAAACTCTAAACAAATAAACTAACCAATACGGGAGTACGCAAAATGTACAAATAAATGATTTTAAATATATACAACTGGCCAAAAGAAATGAAACAAACAATTAAATAAATATTCTTAATAAAACTTAGAATAATGGAAACTCTAACATTGTTTTGACAAGGCTGATTAGGAATAAATAAAAATACACATTTGAATTTCCGAAACCCGGGGTGCCAGTCTACAGCACATCTCCCAATTGTTAAGGGGAAAACGAAAGTTTCAACGAAAATAGAGTGTTTCTCCTTAAAAATTGTACGCACACGAAAAATTAATATCCTAAAGTGTCTCGCACTAAACGAACAATACCGTATCTCCGCACACAGGGGTGAAAACGTCACTTCCGGGTGATGAAAACTACCCGGGGTCGTGGTGGGAGTGTCCAACATACCATCCGGTTGATCCAGTTTCCAACAGCAATCGGCATAGCAGTCGGTATGGCAATGGGTTTGGCAGTCGGTGTGGCAGTGGTGGGTCTGCATCCTGAGCAACTTCTTGACTCCTTGGATGTGCCTCTCGCTTGGAATTCCAGAAGGATAACTCGAAAAACAGAAAATTTCAATTAAAATTGTGCTCCAACATGGCTTCAGGAACGGGATTTTTCTTAAATTTGACAGGGTTTGACTCGCTTGAAGAAAGTGTGTTCATCTTCGACGACAATACAGGCAACTTATTTTGTAAGGATACATTTTGGTTGATAACTTCCTTGACTTCAACTTCATTCTTCTCATTATGATTGCTTTCAATTTGATTTTCGACATTTTGGGGATTCGATGTGGGAATTGATAACTTCTTCTGGGAATTCTTCTTCAGAATAGTTGACTACTTCTGGGAATTCTTGGGAATTGTTGATTACTTCTGGGAATTCTTCTTGGGAATTGTTGATTACTTCTGGGAATTCTGCTTGGGAATTGTTGATTTCTTCTTTCTCTACCTCTAACTCACCAAAAACCTCAACCTCGACATCCTCTTCGGATCCAACATCTTTTTCGCTACCTTGTATATCATCACCTCTAACTTTTCCGCAACCTTGTATTTCAAACTTAAAACTATCATCACAATATTTCATTTTTTCATCATCCTTTTCATCATCAACTTTTTCTTCATCAACAACATTTTCATTCTCCTTTTCTCTACCTAAACTATTAATATTATTTTCCCTTTCTCTACCTACATCATCAACAACTTTCTCTTCCCTTTCTTTATTCAAAACAACAACATTTTCATCAACTTTATCTTCCCTTTCTTTATTCAAAACATCAACATTTTCATCAACTTTATCTTCCCTTTCTTTATCTAAATCATCAACAACTTCATCAACTTTCTTCTCATTAGAAGTATCTGAACCCCAATTGATTTTATCCCCTTCCGTCTGAATCTCTTTCTTTTCTTTATCAATTCTGTCAACCCCGAGTTTATTACCAAATACTACTTCCTCTAATCTCTTTACACAATCATTTTGCTTCTGTAGCAATTCTTTATTCTGAGCAATCAATTCTTTTTTTGTATCATTCAATAACCCTTTTATCATTGCCATCATATCATTCATACTCTTAATACTTTCCTTATTGTTAGTCCTGCTTCCTCCATCTCTCTGGATCTCCTTTTCGTCCATCCTTCCCTTTGTTCCTGCCACAATTTCCTTTTCGTCGATCCTTCCCTTTTGTCCTGCCACAACCGACTCCTTCCTGCCATGAGTTCCTTGGCTCCGCCAACTCTGGTCTCCAGGAACGTCCACTTCCTGATCCCTCGTGGTCCTGTCCATCTTCATACTCGCAGCGGTGTACATAAAAAGTTTATAAAACGCAACCCGGTCAGCCTTGTCAACGCAACGAGAAATTCTCACAAATTCAAAACACGGGATCCTAACCTTCCTAATTACAATTACAATCATATCGTGCTTCGCACATTGGGATTGCCAAAAATATATACTCAAAAACTTCATGAATCTTTACAATTAAAAAAAAATAATGCAATAATGTCGTGCCTCGCACGTTGGTCGCCATAAATTTATGCTGTGAACTGAAGGTCCAAGCATAAAATAATAAAGAGAAATTAAAAATGTCAAAATAAATTTAGCTAGCTCAGCAAAAATGAATTCAAAAGGGTGCCAGAGATACTTTAATCTCAAGGTAGCTTCTAAAAAAGTTAAAGTGGGCGATTGTAAAATTAGACTTTCTTTTAACTCCCCAAAAATAGAACTGGCAAAATCAAAAATAAAAGAACTATTGATTTTTAAAATGATATTTACAATCATTAAGTTTATTTTTAAAAAAAAAAGAAAAAAAAACATTTGATACAAATTTGCAGGATAATAAAAACCTTGAATATAGGATTCTGGCATAAAACAAACCTGCATGAATTTAATATGACAAAGGACGATTTAAAATCCTTTAACAAACAAAATGGAAGATTCGTTCTAGAAGGAATTTCATAAAAAAAAATCATCCACGCGGTCATGAAATCCAAACTATAATTTACACGTGGAGAAATAGATACAATTTACATTGAAATTTAAAATTTAATAGCACAAAGCTTCACTTCACCTTCCCCGAGGTGATTAACAAAAATACAAAACAATTAATAAGAAAACGGATAAATTTAACACACTTTCGCGGAATCCTCTAGAACGTTTTACAATAATTACTGATCTAACATCCAAAAAGTGTGACACAATTAAATAATACAGCAATAATTAAATAGGAGTTCCTTGAAAGCTAATCAAACAAAACCGAGCAACATTAAAATTAAAAATGAATTTACCTCAGCGGCAATAAGAAAATAAACAACAACATCTCTTACGGGCAACTTTCAACGAACTGCCTCCCTTATTCAAGGCCTCCGTATATATATATGAAATATACAATTCGTGCGTTCAACGCAGAGCGCAACTCTAAGAAAACTCTAACAAATAAACTAAACAATACGGAGTACGCAAATGTACAAATAAATGATTTTAAATATATACACTGGCCAAAAGAAATAAACAAACAATTAAATAAATATTTTTAATAAAACTTAGAATAATGGAAACTCTAACATTGTTTGACAAGGCTGATTAGGAATAAATAAAATACAATTTGAATTCCGAAACCGGGGTGCAGTCTAACAGCAACGTTTATTAAAACAATTTTGCGTATAATAGATCTTTTCTTTTTCATGATTGTTAAGTCGAAACATCTTAATTCTTAAAGTCAAAACATCTAATCTATGCAAAAATTCCACTAAATGTAATTTGATTTGTACCATAAAGAGCAGTAGAAATACAACATTAAGAAATAATAACTGGACAATTTCTTTAAATAAAGTTAAAACTTTTTTTTTCCGAGGTGTATGACATTTTTTCCCTATATTCTATGCTCTTCTTTTAAATATAGTTTGCCAGTTATTATCTTATATATCTAGATTAAGAAATTCTTACAAAACTAAAGTATAAAAAGTTTTTGTGTTGCAGGTAACGGCTTCAACATATTTATTTCTTCAAATAATAACAACATACTTATTTCTGAATTTCTTAATAGGACATGGCAGGGCAATATTTTATTATACATATGTTATGCAAAAATTCCAATAAGTGCAATTCGATTTGTGCCGTCATAAAAAGTAATAGAATTAAAACGTTAAAAGAAGGAATAACATGTTTTCTTAATAAAGGTGACAATTTTTTTCCAAAGTGTATAATGCTTTTTTAATATACATAAATTCTCGTTGGAATATATGTATAATATTTTATACATCCATATTAAGAAATTCTTATAGAACTAAACTTAAAACAATCTTTTGTAATAGAAGTAAGGGCTTTAGAAAACTCTAATTCTTCTAATAATTATACAAGAACACATTTCTAAATCATTTTTTAACACTTATTTTCCCTATGTCATATTTTTTTGAGTCGATAGTAGTTATATATAGAGGTGCTTCGATGACACCAATTCTATATACATAAATAAAATTTCACAGCACAATGACGAATTCTTTACCTGTTAAACGTAACTATAAACCTTCTCGAAATCCAAGCAAAATTCTGTGGCTTGAAGCTAAAAAAGCCAATGTTAATATTTTGCGGTTTTCAGTAAACCATTGCACTTCATTTATTTTCATTTTAGTTCGACTATTCGAAGCGCTGAACCAAAGTTGATAAGTAAAGTTTACACTCAATTTAAGCTGTAATTAAAAGTATTTTGGATAAAAATTTTATAAGCAAGTGCAATTTTCTCAAATGTGAGCATTTTGACATTGACCCTTTTAGCTCCAAGGCACAGAATTACTTATAGTTAGAAATATTACTTCTAAGAGTAAAATACTTGCACGGTTTTATGGGCACAAAATTGCTCCAAAATCAGGAATTTGACCTCAATTTTTTAATGTGTGTATTAATTCAATTTTTAGCGCTAGGAGAACAACTAGCGCTAATAATAATAATAACTTTATTAAGTTAGGTCATAAGGTTATGTTTACGTTATTTATACGCTCTTTTTATCCATGTGATTAGTTTTACAACGTTGCCAATTATGCAGCCTGTGAGAATTCCTCGATAATCCCTCGTTTTACCAATTGGGGCGCCAACTTTGCCATTAATATAATTTTTATTTCCTTTAGTCACTGGCATAAATTTATGCATTTTTACAGAAATGCTTAAAAAATACTGTCAGAAACTTCCTTAGTTTTAATGAATGATGTATGAAATAGCTTTTTTCAAAAAAGGATTGAAACAAAACCCAAAAAGATTTGTGTGAATTCATTTGGAAGGTGTATATTTAATATTAAAATAAAAGATGAATTATTTGTCTTGTCATTTGCGTAATTCCGTGCCTAAAACAACGAAGAATAGGCAATCAACCATACACTATACAATATAGTGTTAAAGTTTGACGTATTATTGTGAATATGTGTATTGTATTGTGGAGTTGATTTTTTGCCCCCTGCAGCGATGAATAAACTGCTTTCAGATTTTTCTATAGCATTATGACCTGATGCTCTTTTGTGAAAAAATTTCGCTTTTTCTTACGTTGCGGTAACCATTTACAAACGTATTTGTAGAAGTTTGAAAATTCGGATACAGTTTCATATATTCCCTATTTGTAGTATACTTGTTCTTATTATTTTTTACGTAGATAATAAAGATAAATAGAGTTAATTCACAAATTGACAGCAATAAAAAATCAATTGTTTTATTTTGGCATATTATTTTCAGAAAAAAAACTCCTAATCTTATTTAATAAAATAGTAACTGATTCGATTGCTTAAAACAGTCTTATATAATATATTTGAAATGAGAAGGTGATTCAAAACATAAAAATATACAGAATGTTCTATCAAAAAAAATTAAAACTATTTTGTTTTGGCAACTTGATAGTGGTTATTTGAAACAATTTTCTTTTTTGTATCTGTAAATAGTAACGAAAGTAAGTAGTGGTCAAACTAATCCTGTACATACATATGTACTTCCTTGTTTTCCAAAGCAAGAATTCGTGGAACATTTTGTAGATCGCACGTTTGTGATCTTAAGCATAAATTAATATATAGAAATAGTTGTTCACAACTTGTGTACATATGTAGAAATCTTATCCCCACCAGCATCGATATTTATACACGAAACGTGTGGGTATGAGTGGGTATATCAGGATTTAAATCTTAATTAGAACAAACACCATCACTCTTGTCGCCAGATAGAAACTAGTCTGATTTGTAATTTGTTAGCACACGTTCATTCCGCAACAAGTGATCTGAATATATTATACATAGGTACAACAAAGTCGGATTCTAATTGTACCAAAAATAAGAAAATTAAGACAATGAAGTTGTATTTAACTACAAAAAAAAAAACTTTTAAACAAAATTTGCATTTTTTACTTCTACTGATTAAGCCATAAATCAAATTCAATAACGATTTCGAGTGTATGCCCAGCATACTCCCACATTCAGGCGAATGCAGTGAAAAAGTGTCGATAAGTAGCCTTATGGTAACTTCGATTCTTATGCAAATTTAAGAAGGTTAATTGGCGGATATGTTTGATTTAATAACGTGATGCTTTTGGATGATCCCACGCAAATATGGAATTGGCAAGATTTGGCCAAATAGGAGGTGTAGAACAATAATATAGAAAATCGCATGATTTATGTGTGAATCTTCTTTTGTTTTTAAGTGATAGGTGAAAGTTGTTGTCGCTTGTTGTCCGAAATCATCACGCCGAATTTCTCAATTCGGATTTGATATAAATTATCCTCAGTTGAAAATGTTGAAAAGCCATTGTGATGACAGAAAATAGTTTTAATTTTAAAACCCAAAAAATGCTTGTTGCTTTTTCTCTCAATCAAAAAGTTACAGTTTCTAAGGCCGAAATAATGTTCCTGAACAAATTCCTTTCGAGCAGTGGTTCCAAAGGTTCTTGCTTCAAATCTTTACGATCGAAACTCCCATCATTGATAAATTAAAGAACCTAATTGTATTATTTTTCGTACCGAGTTTATAGTCGATTACCAACTCACTTCATAAGATCTGGAAAGCCTATTGGCTTAGAAATCGAGCCTGGATTTGTTTGTTCTGTCCCACTAAAATATTTTATTTAGATTTATATGACATTTTTATATGTGATTTATATGAGGTTATTCACGCCATAAGGCACGGAAAAGCCTTAGAGGTATCAAAATGTCACTTTTCTAGTTCAAAAATGGTGTTAAAGATTATTAATTTTACGTTATTTGTTTCTGACGTGAGGTATTTCTTGCTTATACAAGTTCTGTTTTTTTGTCACTTGTATAGATAGATAGATCATATTGCAGTTGTATCAGTGGTGTTGCATCATAAGTAACAATAATTAATACCAATAACAATTAAAATGGCACATAATAATAAGTAATTAATAATAATGATAACAGTAATTATTATGATAATAATAATGACAACAATAATAATGCTAATGATAATAGTAATAGCCAATAATTAATGAAATAATAATTATGATAAACACACACTAAAACAATCACATTAATATTTATAATTATGCTCCGCATACTTACATATATCAACATCCAGAACCAAATCCATCATGCCTGAGTGAAGTATTCATCTAATGAATAGTAATTTTTAATTTTTAAGTATAATCTTAGTTTTGACGCAAACTGTGCGCATGTGTAGAGTTTCAGTGCCTCAGGCAGAGCATTGTAAATTTGAATACCGTGTCGAATGTAAGATGTGTAAAACTTACTTGATCTAGAAACATCACAGCGAACAAAATCTGCGCGTCGGGTGTTGTAGAAATGGGAATTGAAATTTGTTTATGTTATTTCGAACGTAGCAGGCAGCTGCATGTACATAAAGGGTGTAAACCGTTGGGGATACCCGACTCAATGAAATACTCTCTGCAAGAATCTATCCTTTGCAGATTGTAGATAATACGAAGAGCTTTTTTTTCTGCAACAAAAGTATTGATTTTGTCTTGGAATTGCTTCCCCAAGACCATAACTTAAATGCGAATTGAAATATGCAAAATATATTGTTTTTAATGTACTAATATCGCAGTTATTTGCTTTCATTTTTCTTAAAACATATAGAGACTTATTTAACTTAGAAATGACTGAACTAATGTGAATGTCCCATTTGAAGTCCTTGTCTATGGTTAAACCCAACAATTTCCACTCCAAGACCGAGGTGAACTAAATCGCACAATGGAATGTAATGAGGACGAGATACCAACAAGAGAAGAAATATATGAAATTATCAATAAAATCCGAAATGGTAAAGCCCCTGGAAAAGACAACATTAATATAGAATTTATCAAGTACGGAGGAGAAGCATTGCAAGAAAGACTATATCAATTAATTATAAAAATATGGCTTGAAGAGAAGATGCCGCGGGATTGGAACATTGGACAAATTATTACAATACATAAGAAGGGTGACCAACAAAATACCAATAATTATAGAGGGACTGACATTACTAAGTGCAGCTTATAAAATATTGTCAACACTAATACAGAAACGACTAGCAATCAAAACAAAGGAACTAATAGGACAATATCAATGTGGTTTTACAAAAGGACGATCAACAACAGACGCAATACATACGCTCAAACAAATAGTAGAAAAAACACACGAATACAAAATAGGAATAGAAATGTTATTTGTCGACTTTCAACAAGCTTTTGACTCCCTCAAAAGAAACAAACTTATGGAAGCTTTGGAGAAAATGGGAATCAAACATAAATTAAGGAGATTAATACAAATGACAATGTCAAATACAAGAGTAAGTGTAAACACGCAGAAGGGACAGACAGAGGATTTTGAAATAAATAAGGGGTAAGACAAGGAGATTCATTATCGCAACATTATTTAACTTAGCATTGGAATATGTATTAAGAAAAATAGATAAGGGTATCATAAGAACAAAGGGAGCACAAATAATAGCGTATGCTGATGATATCGTAATTGTATCAAAAAATCGACAGTTGACCAAAACAATACTGGATGAAATGGTGAGAGAAGGGAACAAAATGGGACTGAAGATAAACCAAGAGAAAACGAAATTAATGAGACTAGACACGAAGCGAGAAAGTAAAAATAATTCAGTTAAAATAGAAACTACACATTTGAAAAGGTGAACAGATTTAAGTATTTAGGAGTGACAATAACAAATGACGGGAGCAGGGACGCAGAAATAAGAGAAAGAATAGCCAATATGAACAAGGCCTATCAAGCAAATAGAAAACTCTTAAAAAGTAAAATATTGGGAAAGAGAACAAAAATGAGAATTTATAAGACTATAATACAACCGATAGTACTATACGCTGCAGAGATAATAACGATGACCAAGAAACAAGAAGAGGAGCTTAGGATACAAGAAAGAAAAATACTAAGAACAATATTAGGCCCAATAAAAATGGACAACGGTGAATATAGAAGAAGAACCAATTATGAATTAACCAACGAGCTAATGGAAGGTGACGTGGTTAAAAAAATTAAGAGGCAGAGAATAAAATGGTTGGGACACGTGTGGAGGGCCGGGAATGGTGCAGTAATCCGCAGTATCTTGGAATGGCAACCAGGAGGCAGAAGAGGAAGAGGCAGGCCTAGATCTACATGGTTACAAGAAGTTAAAGAAGACCTTAACAAAGCCGGTATTCATCGATGGCAGGAGAAGACACAGGACAGGGACAGGTGGAGGGATGTATGGGAGAGGATGGGGATTGATCTACCCGTATTTTAGATCTAGAAAGCTCTAGGAGCGGCGATACCCCGTTGGGGTTCTTAGCCATTATATATATATATATATATATATATATATATATATAATTCCAACTGCGAGCTGTTTTTCCCAAAATGTATTAATTTTGTTTTGTTAATGTTAAGAATTAATTTATTTACTCGACACCACTCCATCATTTCACCCAACACGCGACGAGCGTTATTTAGTAACCCCTCTTGGGTTTCTGAAGATATTAAGATTGCAGTATCATCGGCGTACATCACCACACTGCCGGACAAGAATCGCGGTAAATCATTGATAAAAAGAACAAATAGTAGCGGACCCAAGTTTGACTCTTATGGGATCCCAATAGAATTCTCGACTGTATACTGCCTTTAGAAATAAAATGTTGGTTACTGCTATAGACAGAGGGGGGGAAAGGGAGGGGGAGGTAGCTATCGAATAAATTCGGAAAATATTACTTTGCAACCAAATATCATGGTACAAAAATTCTCGATAAGAATGACAAGTATCAGTTTTATCAATGCTTCCACTCAAATAAAACAAAAGAAAACAAATTTTGTCCATTTTTATATTTAAAAAAATGTTATAAAAATCGGTTAACGTGTTACTAGCGGAGGAACAAAATGCCACATCATCCCACAACATGTATAAAGATATAAATAAAAAAAAAAACACTTAATACTGCACAGTATTTGAGTTGAATACGTCATCTAATCACACTGGTTGACTGATAAGGACACATTTAGTTTCTTTTTTTTTTTTGTTTTTGGTTCAAACACGAAAAATTTCCACAACAACTAGTTCAGTCTCGCCTGATGAAAATGTTTGCGTTCGTCACGGATTTGGCGGTCTTCCCCAGTTTGCCGTTGTTCTTCTTTTTCTTCTTCTTCTTGTTCTGCTGTAATTCCTGCTGTTGCTTCTGCTTCGAATCGTCCTGTCTGTCCGCGAGCTCGCACCTCGTGTGGTTCTCCGGAACGTTGGAGGAACTCTTCTTCTTGACCAGCTTGTGGAATTTGGCCGAAGTGTCCGTCAAGGTTCGCAATTTTCTGATCTTGTCCGACATATTGTTCAGGCTCACCCACTCAATAGTAGTCTGTCTCCTGAAACTGAAAGGAACATTCTTAGGAGTGAAAAAAGGAATTAGTCGGCAGTTGTCGATGACTGACTACTTACCCGCCCTGCTTCTCCTTCTTGGTGAGTTTTTCTTTCGACAGTTGCTCTTTAGGTTTCTTGGAGATCTTCTTCTCTTTGGGAGGTTTCGGTTCTTTTTTCTTCGGCGGCTTTTCCGGTTTGCAAGTCCTGTATAGATGATAATATCATTTTATTAGTTCAGAATACTGCATGAATTCTTTAAACCAAGTATGGGCAAACTTTGACATGTTGTGGGTCAAACTTTAGTGTGCAAATACGTTCGCGGGCTGCGTTTAAAAGTAGTGTTCATAATTTTTAGCAATAGATATCAGACATGAAATAATACAACAATGTTATTATAATGCAATTTATTAAAATAAGGAAATGAAATGAAAAAAATATATACATTATAATTAAATCGTGAAATTTGGAATTATTAAAAACTACGAAAGTTAAATAGCGACAACGAAATCAATGAGACCGTTGAGCTTGAATTTGGGAAACTAATCCATCGATGTTTGGATGAATTCCACTGACACAAAGACGTAAAGAATTTTCCAAATTATCGTCAGTCAGCCTTGTACGATGTTTTGATTTATTAAGTTTCATCATTGAAAAGAACTGTTCGCATTTATAAGTACTGCCAAACGCACAAATAAGTCTTCTTGCGAATTTTCTAAGCTCCGGAAAATGATCTTCTTCGAGGTATTTTTTGTAGAAATCGCACAACTCCACGTCTTCAAATTTAGATTTTTGGAGTGAGTTTTCTTGAAGCTCGATCAACTCCATTTGCAAGTGTATTGGAGCATTTTGTACATTACTTTTTGTTGGAGTAGCTAATGAATTGAAACTGTCTTCCATGTTTTTAAAATCGCTAAATCTGTTCGAAAATTGCTCCGACAGTAACTAAAGTTCTTCAGTATATTGAGCATAAGCAGTATTTTTTATACGCAGAGAGCGTGGTGAAATGGTAACTGTTACCAGACTGCAACTGTGCCTCCCACAGCGGATTCTGTTTTGAAACGCTTTCAAACGGCTGTACAAATCATTTACTAACTGTCCTTGTCTTTGAAGTTTCAAATTTAAATTTAAAGGTCGAGCAGAAATGCTAAGTCACATATCCATTTTGGGTCATTCAATTCAGATAGTAGTTTATCTTTTATTTGCATAAAATCTGCTATCTCATTTCTAAGCTCGTAAAACCGTTTCAGCATTTTTCCTTTGCTTAGCCATCTGACTTCACAATAATATGTTACGTCGTCATATTCGGCTGATATTTCATCCAAAAACGCCTTGAACTGACGATGGTTAAGCCCTCGGGATCGAATAAAATTGATGGTTTTTACTACCACATTTTTAACATTCTGGAGTCGAATGGACTTAGAACACAAGTTCTGTTGGTGGGTAATGCAATGAAGGACTATCAAATCATCTTTTTGCTTTTTCAGTTGCTTTTTCATACAAAATTCCGATGAAACCTTTACGTAAGCCTACCATAGAAGGTGCACCATCTGTGCATACACCAACTAATTTTGACCATGGCAAACCGAAACTTGTGAATACCTTTTCAACTTCATTAAAAATGTCCTCTCCTGTACATCTCGAATAAATATAGCCAGTTGAGCTGTGTCAGACCAATCGGTGCTCTCGTCTAATGCTATGGAAAATGATTCAAAACTAGCCATACGGTCAGTCAAAGTTGTTTTTATATCATTAGCCATCATTTCTATACGTCGGGCAACAGTTCGTCTTGACAAATTAATTTTTTCATATTCATTTTTCTTTTCAGGACACAAAACACTGCAAACTTCTAACATACACTCCTTGATAAGTTCTCCTTCGGCAAGTGGTTTTAATGACTTTGCCAATTTTGAACTAACTATAAAACTAGCTTTCACAACATTATGATGTTGTGTTCTTTGTTTATGAAACATTTGCTGCTGTTTTTCCAAATTTGCGGTAAGCTTCTGGATTTTGTCTTTTCTTATTTGTCCTGTCAGTGAGTGCAGCATAGGATGCGTAGTTGAGTAATGCCGCTTTATATTGAATTCATTCATCACTGAAATGGATGCATTACACAGCAAACAAATAGGCTTATCATTGTGCAAGATAAAAAAGAATTCTTCAGTCAATTTTTCTTGAAACTGGCGACCATCTGCATCTACTTTTCGTTTCTTTCCACCAGACATCATTTTCGTTTACTTTTCGTTCGATAAACTTAATAACAAAATATAATTAGTAAGCACTCAAGATGCACACAAAGTCACAAAGCAAATTGACGGCACTAGCAGTTCGCTAAGATATCGCTTGTTGAAGTTATCACCTCGGTAGCTCAAATAGAACTGAACTAAAGTTCGGGCCATCCACCCGCTTATATAGGCAAAATAAAGGAATGATCTAGAATTGTCTAGTGTAGAACATTTGAAAAGTTATAATCTTTTGTTGCGCCGCCAGTGAGGCGGCAAACATCAAATGCTTTGATGTTTGCCGCCTCACGCTTTGATGATCGCCGCCACTCGGCTTGCTCTCTCACTTAATTCCGCAGGAGCAAGCGACAAACCCCATATCACTCGATCTTCCTCATTTGGAGTGAGTATGAGTAAGTAGTGTAATATTTTGTTTTAATTGGGTTTTTCATAATGTCTCGCGGGCCGGATCCAATCTTACAGCGAACCGGTTGTTGCCCACATATGCTTTAAACTTATTTACGCTAGTTACGTGTTTTTTGGATTTTTTTTCTAATTCCTAAAATAGATATTGTACTTACTTCATTGGCAACTGCGGAGTGGAATTATAAACGCAGAAACTATTATCACCCCAAGACAACGGAGCGCCGCCTTCACTATCACCGATTCCAAACCACAGCTTGTTCCTCAACGAGATCAGCTTAGCCTGAACTTCCGCCAGTTGCTGCATAGTGGACCTCCTATTTTCATACAGAGACCTATAATCAGAAAATCGAATTTATATCCCGCAAAATCGACCTCTCCCCAAGACGTACTTCAATTGGGGGGTCCTACGATGCCAAGATTGGGACCTGGCCTTGGTTTCTGGCAACAGTTCCAGCACGGAGATGCATCGCTCCGAAGATTTCTTCAATTGCACTTCGGAATCCGAATATTCCAGCGTTTGTACGATACGATCGCGCTGCAGGACCTTCTTGGCGCTCTTCTTCTTCCTTCTGCGTCGTCTTGCCGTCTTTAACTTATCCCTGGATTCGTAGTCGCTGTCAGACACGGACGAATGCGAGTCAGAAGTATAGCACGTCTTCTCTCGACTTAGAGAGATCTCTAGATTCGCTTTGAACATCTGAAATGCATCGATAATTTTCTCTGTAATCGTTTTTCAATTTTGGCCGTTAAGGCAAAAATCACTAAGTCAGTAACAGACTTCAACCTTAACGGGGACAATTTGTAATTAAAGGTAACGGTTCTGGAATATGGTTGGATATGTTATTAAAGCGTTAAACTTTACCGGTAGCGGCTTTCTTTGCATGACAGGGCTTTTGGTCTGCTGTTTGGGCTTGACTGGCAAAGGTTTTGGTTTGCAGAGCTTTTTGGCGATTGCCGGCGAGGGTGGGGGCACTATTAGCGGTATTTCGTAGTCACGGCCCCCTCCTTCTTCTGAACTACTTGACGTGTCACCAGAATCGCTAAGCATAGATTTTGAAGGCAGTTTTAGATTAATGGCAAGCTAAAAAAATCTGTCTCTATTTTGGGATTAGTGTAATGAAAGCTATTGACGACACTGTTGATATGATACCAACTACTTAGTGGAGTGCTACTCAAAGGTTTGTATGTACAAGATGGGTTAATTTCGATGGGATTTCGGGGCTTATAGTACTTCTAGCATAGATGCCGAAAAATAAGTATACATGTCTTAGCCTCGATTTTTGATATGTTGAATAGTTTCCAAGCTGCAAGGAGAACCAAGGACTCCGTTAAAAGGGAGATTTAGACCTAGTTAGATAAAGAAAATACAAAGAAATTGAGGTCGACTGAAAGTCAACTGCATACCAAAGCGCTGATAGGGGATGTTAGTTTCCCTGATAACCTACTCAGGCGCAGTATAAGAAAGAAGTTACCAGAACCATTACTGGGTTGGTAACTGGACACTGTTCCCTGAAAAAGCATCTATACAACACAGGCCGGGTAAGCGAACCGTGGTGTAGAAGATGGGAACTACAGGAGGAAACGAGTTTACATGTAATCTGCACATGTGAGGAACTGAAGGTACTCAGGCAGAAATATTTCGGGAGAGATCTGTTGGAGCCCTCGAAGATTCTCAAGTTTCCACTGGGCAAGATACTGGGCTTTATAGAGAACACCAAGCTGCTCGAGTGGAAATAAGAGACTTAATAGGGATGGTACAATGAGCACCTAGCTCAAGTGCCCGGACATTAAGTGTCCACCCTAACTTTAATGAATGGATGAATGAATGGAGGGTACAATGAGCACCTAGCTCAAGTGCCTGGACTAAAGGTGTCCACCCTAACTACAAAAAAAAAAGAAGTAGGGAAGGGAATCTTCAAAAGTGTGCATATTCGAAAAGTCTAAAAAAATTTGATTTCTTTGAAGAGCACTTTTTCAGTTCTTTTTTTCTGTTTTTCAAGTGAACCCACCTATAAAAATTAAAATCCCAAATTGTTAGTTTTTGAGATGTAACACCAACTTGGTATTTGTCTTGTGGAACGTACCATTTTTTTCTCAATCTACATAAAATTTCCTTTAAAATGATGTATCACACAAAAAGATGTCATATTTTAAATCAAATAAGCGATGCCTTCAAAATTGTCTTTGAAACAAAATTTTATCAGAGCGGGCAATGACAAGAAAAAAGCATGTATTTTGCCATAATTGTTTTCTTTATTAACTAAAGCCGCTAAAACTTTTTTTTATTTTTATTTAAGTTTTATTAATATTTTTTTTGCATAATATGTATTAAAAATTTAAAAAATCTTAAAAAAAAGTTATTCAAAAATAAATTCTAAGGTCGATTTTTAACCTGGCGTCCATATGGCATCTTTGTGTGTAAATATCCTAAAAATTAATAATCACAAGCAAGGTTTTGATTATTAATTTTTTAGTTAATAAAGAAGACAATTATGGCAAAATACATGCTTTTTTCTTGTCATTGCCCGCTCTGATAAAATTTTGTTTCAAAGACAATTTTGAAGGCATCGCTTATTTGATTTAAAATATGACATCTTTTTGTGTGATACATCATTTTAAAGGAAATTTTATGTAGATTGAGAAAAAAAAATGGTACGTTCCACAAGACAAATACCAAGTTGGTGTTACACACAACAAAAAAAAAAAAGAAAAAACATGTTTCATAAGAAAAATACCAAGTTTGCGTTATATCTCAAAAACTATTTGAGATTTTAATTTTCACTGGCGCATTCGCTTAAAGAAAATTAAAAAAGTCCTCTCCAAAAAAAAAAATATTTAGTGATAAAAAAGTTATAATGACTCTTCAAATATGCAAACTTTTTAAAATACCCCTGTAGTTTGAAAACTACTTAACATATCAAAAAAACGTATTTAAACTCGTCTCAAAAATCGAGCCCGAGGCATGTATAAACTTATTTTTCAATATCTATGCTAGAAGTACCCTAAATCCCTATACATCTGATATAAAATTTAGGAAAACCAACACCTAGAGACAAAGTTTTCAAAAATACACAGTTAAATCTATTTATTTATAGAGTCGCAACTCCAAAAGATTGAACTTTAAGCTCAACAAATCTCAAAGATGCAAAATCAAAGATTTAAAAACGCTGTTAGTAGCTTGCATAGAAAGGCGTAAAAAATTCATAACTCACGTGGGAAAAACACATACACACTTACCTCGAATAGTCGGACAATTTTATGTTAGTTGGTTCGTCGGCGTTGGATCCCTCTTTAACTAATCTATTAATAATTTTTACCCGTAAACGTTCCTAGAATTAGAAATGAAACATAACCGCTCTTTTCGCCAAATTAACTTTATTATTAATTTCTTATAAATTTTGCACATAAATCACGACCAAATAAACGATTAAGCTAGCACACAATACGATTAATCTAACTATCTTCGTGTATACCTTTCTAGGATCGTCATCGTAGAAGTCCAACAACGTTTGACAGAAAGCCTTGCCCATCTGTTCGTAGTCCATCGTGGTAAAATGGGTATCCGCTTTGGTGGATAAGGTCGAGCCACCGAAAGACGCTTCCATTGTGAAACTGTTGGCTATACCCATCATCCACATCACCACCCTTCCAGTGCCCTCTTTGCATTTTTGTACTCTGAATTTGCAGTTCTCAAACGAAAACTGTCAGAAGAAAATGTAAAAAGGTTTTTAATTTATCAATTTTTGCTATATTATAATTTTAAATCCGGCACTATTTTTGGCAAGTAATTGAGAATACAATACTATAAATTACGATATTTCCAATAAGTAAAATCAATGATATTATTTGCCACGTGACGTAATATTTTTTGATTAATGGACTCCTGCATCCTTGGCCTAAAAAAGTCCCAAGTAAGTAAGGTACAGCCAGAAGTAGGTCAGACGAAGTTTGTACAGGCACGACATCGAAATAACTTCGGAAAATGTCTTGACACCGAAGTGAGCTTTTATTATTTACCCAAAACAAGAAATTCTCACTCACGCGAATCTGGCATGCCTGTTTCGAAATAACAGTTAAGTGTAAGAAATAATCTTTGTACCTTTGCAGGTGCTTCGATCAATTTTGTTTCGTTGTGGGTTTTTATACAGGATGGATGGCTTTATGTGATATGAATTTGTATGTGACGAATATAATTTTTCAAGAGGAAGTTACTTTTCGTTTTTTGCTGCCCTAATTGGTAAATAAACTTGAAGACATACGTCATGATATACCGGGCTCTTTTTCTTTTCTATTACATATACAATTTCCTTATGTGTGAAGTTAAAAACAAATTGTCAATGCACTAGTAACTGGCGAGTAGGCAACCAGATATACCACCATGTAATCCAGTTATGATTGATTTGACGAATGACATATTCTGTAGCAATATATAGTATTTTTCATTTTTTTTCATTATTAAATTTTTTATTTATTTTTATTATTATTAATTAAAATATTTCCAACCTGTCATAAACGTAATTAGATAAATAACTAAAATAATTGTCTTTTCAGTAACTAAAAAAAATTATGTACGTATTAAACCAGTTTATTCTCTTAAAATGTAATTAAATGGTTGAAAAAGCCAACAAGCTCTAGCACAATGACTATCCGTCACTAGCAGTCACTAGTATAAGCTCAAAAGGACATGGAAAATATACGAATGTTATCGATACAACAAAAACGCTATGTTAAATAAAAAAAATCTGCCAAGAAGAAGAAGAAGAAGAAATGTGAAGGCCTGGCGACGACAAGGTTTCTAGTAATGGGCGTGGAGAACCCAACAGCTAGCAGCTACACAAAGAAACCGCTCTCAAAGATGACAGGCGTAATTAACAGACCAAAATTAGATTCTGATCTGAAAATGTCGCAGTGATACAGACCTATAAGCCACCCCAATCCTAATCTAGTCTAGTGCTGCACCTCTTTAATTGGCAGAAGGTGCTTTGCGCAAAGAAATTTTTACTAGTGACATCTTTTAACGTTATGTAACTTTCCTTGACAAATTGCAAATTAAACACAGGTTTTACAACTTATTCTTTCGGAATAGCACGCTTTATTTGACATCACATCGCATAAATTCAGGATAGCATTCTAGTTGTTCCACCATAGCTGAATATATGGAATATTTCATCATCTGTCATGTAATATCGAATATTTGTTTCTTGTTTGGTCTCCTTAGAATGACATAATAATTTATCTTTATTTATCAATTGGACAATATCAAGCCTCTTGACCCTTCTATAAAACTGCTGGTACTTTGCATTTGATTGATACAATTCTGACTTCATCTAACATAGTGTCAATTTTCTTTTGAGATTTACCATATCACTCAGTTTTTCATTCGCTTGTGTTGATTCATTTTCATATAAAAATGATAAACCTGTCGTTATTAACATAGAAATTATGGTTGATACCAATAAGATACGCATTGCAACATCATAATGGTGAATAATCTTTGGTGAATCCTCGATAAAGCATTTCGGATCATAATTTTCGACATTCATTCAAAATGGTCAAAAGTTGTAGTCAAAATATAAAATAAATTGAATTGAACAACTATTATTAAACACATTAATTATTCAATTTAATTATTTTATTTTTTGACTTCAACTTGAGACCATTTTTAACTGCTTTAGGTTTTGGCTTGAAGATGTCTCCTTGAGGGCAATATTTAATTAATTAAAGAATCTGTGAGGAATAAGATTTTTTTGTTTCACCCTTTTCTTATTCTTTTTTTTTCATTGCAGATATTCTTGAAAATACGATTAAGATTTTTATTAATGATGTTTTACAGTATTCTAATAATACCTTTGCAACTTTTAACTTTAATCGTTTTATTTGTGCTGTTTAAACATCGATGTTTAGTTTGAATGTCAACATTTTTGATAAAATATAATAATAAAATTTTATTATTTATTAATAAATTATCACGTTACTTTTAGAATAAAACTAATTAAATTACCAAAAACATTTCGATTTATTTGGTATTTTTATTTTATTTTTTATCATTTTTAGAGTATATAACAAAGTTAGCTCGATATTTCTCAGAACTAATCTCGAAAAATGCAATAACCAGATGGAAACCACTTATCTGTTCGCGTTAAACGTAAGGATTTTCCACGAATGAATAAATAAACAAAGGAACAGACAAATTTCTTTATCGAACTTCAATATCGCAGCCATAACAACAGACAATTTGATCATGCACGAAACACGGTTAAAAATAGTAATGACGGGACGATAGATAACTTTACAGGTACGTATTGTCATACGATTTTATAAATGTGATCGATGAATAATTTAAAAAATTGACATTTCGTTTTTTTTTTTTTTTCGTAAAAATGTCTAATCTTATGAGCGTTCTGAATTAATTGTCCATAATAATTAGTATTTGCTTCATTTTAAATGCGTCAACTAAAACTTAATAAAATAAAATCTGTGGCATATTGGACCCACATTGGGCGCCAAATGTAATAGCGCTAAGGGTAAAATATCATGTAAATATTTTAAATCATTCGTCAATCATAAATTTGTACAAATGAATTAATTATTGTTACTATTAAATTTTATGACAATATGTACAGGGTGGGCAAATTTCGATGTTTTTATAGGGTACAGACCAAACGGTAATAGATATAAGAAAAGTAAGCAGAAGGTTACTTTTTTTGAGTTTGGCTTAGTGATCCAAACAGATTGAAGCTAACTTGTTTAGTTCCCGATATACCAGGCGTTTTGCAAAATCAGCCATTTTCTTTCAATCGTTATAAGTCCGATACCATAATATATAGAGGAAATATGTTCAGATATATTTTATGTTGTTTTATATGAGGAATACACTGGCATGCTTGCTTCTTTTTGAAATTTATTATTATACGAATTATTTGCAAAAGTTTTTTTTTTTAAATTGAACACCCTGTATATCTTTAGGTAATTGAGTTGCATTTTTTTTCCGTCATATATCTATGTATAGTTTAATATATATCTAACTCTCTAATACGTCACAATTTAAAAAAATCTATTTTCGTCACCAAAAGTATCTTACACCGAGCGTAGTAGGCGTGTGTCATTAAACATTGACGTTAATTTTATTTAATACCTTCGTTGCACTTCAGTCTTCAGGCACTATCCTAAACATTCACTTGAGATGGGGTATGAAAATTACGAAAAGTATGATATGCTAGAGTGCTTTATTCAGCATAATAATAATGATGATGCGGCAGCTGAAACATACTTTAACCGTTTTCCAGAGAAAAGCCGCATAAAAATATTTTTGCAAGACTAAAAGAAAATCTTATTAATTTTGGTTCGTTCAAACGACAAAGACCAAAAAAATATAACATTGAAGACTCGGAGAACACTACTGTTAGTGTTATCAGCGCTGTAGTTGCCAATCCTTCTGTTTCGAGCCGACAAATTGAAGCTGAGAGTGGAATTTCTCGACGGAGAGCTTTAAACATTTTAAAGAGGCATAAACTTAGACCATATATATTCAGAAAACAACAACATTTGCAACCAAATGATCAAGAGCGTCGCATGCAGTTTTGTAATTGGTATATAACGAAACTGCAAGAAAATCCACGCTTCTATGAAAAAATTATATGGACAGATGAAGCCCATATTAGTAGTGCCGGAATATTTAATCGACACAACGAACACTGGTGGTCTGATGAAAACCCACATCGTGTCCTTAACGTAAGACAACAGGGACGATTTGGATTTAATGTTTGGTGTGCCTTGACATCCTATGATATTCTAGACTACGTCATATATAATAATAATCTAGATGGTATACTTTATCGCCAAATTATAAACGAGCACGTAATTGAACAGCATTTGGACAATTTACCATTTAAATGACGTTGGGGCGTATATTTCTTCAGCCACGATGGTGCACCACCTCACAACACTAGGACCGTAACAGAATTATTAAATGCAAATTTTGGTAATAATTGGATAGGCACTAACGGACCCGTGCGGTGGCCACCTCGCTCACCAGACTTAACGCCGCTAGATTTTTTTTCTTTGGGGACACATTAAGGATAAATTATATAGAAAGACTAGTAATGATGTGGATGACTTAAGAGATAATTTCATTGAGATAATTAATGGCATACCTAATATTAATATTTTAACGCAATTCAAAGTAGGTATTGCCAAAAGATGCAATCTATGTGTTGCCAATAATAGAAACCAATTTGAGTATTTGTTTTAAAACTTTAATTGGTTTTGCGTTATATTGTATACATTTGCTCGCTCTTCGTTCATGTGCTATTGTTTAAATGAATAAAGTATTCCATATCATAATTCTCATAGTTTATATGTGTTTGTAGGTATATATATAATATACCTATGCTTGCACTAAATAATTAATGTCAATGATTAATGACACTCGCCTACTTCGCTCCGGTGTAAGATAACTTTTGGTGAGCGAAAATTGATTTTTTTTATTGTGACGTATTAGAAAGTTAGATATATATTAAACTATATATAGATATATGACGGGAAAAAAATGCAACTCAATTATCTAAAGATATACAGGTGTTCCATTTAAAAAAAATTAACTTTTGCAAATAATTCGTATAATAATAAATTTCAAAAAGAAGCAACCATGTCAGTGTATTCCTCATAAAAAACAACATAAAATATATCTGAACATATTTCCTCTATATATTATGGTATCGGACTTATAACGATTGAAAGAAAATAGCTGATTTTGCAAAACGCCTGGTATATCGGGAACAAAACAGTTAGCTTCAAATCTGTTTGGATCACTAAAAGCCAAACTCAAAAAAAGAGAGAAATCGTAACTTTCTGCTTACTTTTCTTATATCTATTACCGTTTGTTGCTGAGCCTATAAAAAACATCGAAATTTGCCCACCCTGTACACAGAAGCTTTGCATTTTGAAACTATAAAATCTGTGGCATACTGCGGCTCCACGGTGGGCGGCAAAAGTCAACAACACCAGGGGCAAAATATTATGTAAACATTTTAAATCATTCGTCAATCATAAATTTGTACAAATGATAATTATTGTTACTATTAAATTTTATGACAATATGTACACTAGAGCTTTGCATTTTGAACTATAAAATCTGTGGCATACTGGGCTCACGTTGGGCGCCAAATGTAACAACACCAGGGGCAAAATATTATGTAAACATTTTAAATCATTCGTCAATCATAAATTTGTACAAATGATAATTAATGTTACTATTAAATTTTATACAATATGTACACTAGAGCTTTGCATTTTGAACTATAAAATCTGTGGCATACTGGGCTCACGTTGGGCGCCAAATGTAACAACACCAGGGGCAAAATATTATGTAAACATTTTAAATCATTCGTCAATCATAAATTTGTACAAATGATAATTATTGTTACTATTAAATTTTATGACAACATGTACACTAGAGCTTTGTATTTTGAATTATAAAATCTGTGGCATACTGGGCTCACGTGGTGCGCCAAATGTAACAACACCAGGGCAAAATATTATGTAAATATTTAAATCATTCGTCAATCAAATTGTACAAATGATAATTATTGTTACTATTAAATTTTATGACAACATGACACTAGAGCTTTGTATATTGAATTATAAAATCTGTGGCATACTGGGCTCACGTTGGGCGCCAAATGTAACAACACCAGGGCAAAATATTATGTAAATATTTTAAATCATTCGTTCAATCAAAATTTGTACAAATGATAATTATTGTTACTATTAAATTTTATGACAACATGTACACTAGAGCTTTGTATTTGAATTATAAAAATCTGTGGCCATACTGGGCCTCACGTTGGGCGCCAATGTTAACAACACCAGGGCAAAATATTATGTAAATATTTTAAATCATTCGTGCAATAAATTTGTACAAATGAAATAATTATTGTTACTATTAAAATTTTATGACAACATTGTACACTAAGAAGCTTTGTATTTTGAATTATAAAACTGTGGCATACTGGGCTCACGTTGGCGCCAAATGTAAACAACACCAGGGGCAAAAATATTATGTAAATATTTTAATTATTCGTCAATCAAATTTGCACAAATGATAATTATTGTTACTATTAAATTTTATGACAACATGTACACTAGAGCTTGTATTTGAATTATAAAAAATCTGTGGCATAATGGGCTCACGTTGAGGCGCAAAATGTAACAACACCAGGGGCAAAATATTATGTAAATATTTTAAATCATTCGTCAATCAAATTTGTACAAATGATAATTATTGTTACTATTAAATTTTATGACAACATGTACACTAGAGCTTTGTATTTTGAATTATAAAATCTGTGGCATACTGGGCTCACGTTGGGCGCCAAATGTAACAACACCAGGGGCAAAATATTATGTAAATATTTTAAATCATTCGTCAATCAAAGATTTGTACAAATGATAATTATTGTTACTATTAAATTTTATGACAACATGTACACTAGAGCTTTGTATTTTGAATTATAAAATCTGTGGCATACTGGGCTCACGTTGGGCGCCAAATGTAACAACACCAGGGGCAAAATATTATGTAAATATTTTAAATCATTCGTCAATCAAATTTGTACAAATGATAATTATTGTTACTATTAAATTTTATGACAACATGTACACTAGAGCTTTGTATTTTGAATTATAAAATCTGTGGCATACTGGGCTCACGTTGGGCGCTAAATGTAACAATACCCGGGGTAAAATATCATCTAAATATTTTAAATTCATCGATCACAAATTTATACGGATCATAATTGTTATTACTATTCAATTTTATTTCAGTATGTAGACCCAGCTTTGTTTGTATTTTAAAGAATTTTATTTGGGATTCGCTTACCTTGTCGGCAGCGTTTTTGTGTAGCATTAAGGGAAAGACCTGTTCATGCAGTCGCCTATCGAGACCTCTTCTGTTTTCGCATCCGTAAATGAATATGTTGTGCTTCCTCGAATGGGCGTGGAGGTCGCAATACATGGCAACACCGCATTCCTCGAGTAATCTGAAAGTTTTTTTTTTGAGAGGAGAGGTTCCGATTGAGAAGAGTTGTTGTTAGTAGTCTATAAGTATATCTCAGCCTTCTTTAAATAAGTATTCTGAAATGGTAGAGTGATTATCTAAAATCTTCCACCAAGATTTTGTTTCTTGTATTATTAATCTTTGGGTGGTTTTTTTATTTAAACAGCACAGTAAATTGTATCTTGTATTAACATTGATTTGTCTGCTTAAAGCCTTAAAGAAAACCTCCTCAAAATAAGTCGAACTTACCTCCTGATCATCAGTTTTGTGTACCATATCGAAGGATAAGTCTCCCTAATGACCGTGCGATATTGGCGATTCAAATCTCTACCAGTTAGGGAACATCGATTGTTGCCTACAATCACACCGTCCGGATTCAACATTGGCACTAATTTGAAGATGAACTTATCGCGTAATTCCTTGGCCGGTCCCGAGTCGCCAGTCAGGAAGTCTAAGAACCCTTTCATCATCCAGGAAGCTGGTGTTTCACCCGGGTGTACCCTGGCAGTTATCACTATGGCTTGCTTCTTCTAAAAGAGATGTTAAAAGAACTATATTTAGGTTACCGTTAGTGCTTTTCTTTTAGATATAGTTGTTTAATTAATAAATTGAAGAAAAGAATAAATTATTTTTTTTTTCAAAATCAAGATATAGTTGGTTGAAATTGAATTTAAAATGGCAAAATGAAAATAAAAAAAAAATATTGCATCGGCCGGGAATCGAACCCGGGCCGCCCGCGTGGCAGGCGAGCATTCTACCACTGAACCACCGATGCTGCATGAAAGTTTGTTGATAAATAACCTGCTATTGAAAATTATTACGCAAATTTAATATGGCCGTTGAGATTTTGAGTTATTCTGGTGGATTTTTTATGAGCCGAAGAATGTGGAGATATACCGATCTATCGAAAAATATTGTCATGCACATTTTTTTTTTTATTGTACGTAAATCAATATTTACTTTCAATAACCGTTATGAAATTTGTAGCACAGTGTTTTTTTAAATAATTTTACAGTCAAAATTGATATGGTTGTACATTGCCCTACTATCTAGCTATCGATGTAGCATATACTCAACCCCAATTTGTGCAACTAGGAAAAATAGTTTCGTATTCAGTCACCGATAGCGTTATTTTGCCGCGCTAATTTGAAAATGTGACTATAGGTCCTTAAATTATTAATTATCATAGGAGATAATTATTGCCAAGCAACAACATATTACATAAGTTGCATCCTTTTATTTAGCGATATCTAATTAATGTATTAACCAGAAACATACCCATATCCAAAAATATTTATATACATAACTGTGCAGAAAATCATACAAAGTGAGTTATATCTATAGTGAGTTCTATATATATATTAACCACTAAGCGTAACAATTTCCTATACAGTTACATATTTAACTTGTTTTACTTGTCCACTCTAAGCTTTAGCATTTCTCTATTTAATTTATTTGAGAATACCGTAGTTTAATGTTTAAATTTTTTATTAAATTATTTTGATGTTTATATATTATAATTCATTCCATTTCAAAAAAAAAAAAATCTTTTTGCTACAAAATTTAATTTACCATGTTATTTAATTATTCGTTTCATACTACATTTACTACTGACTTACCAATAGATAAAGCGAGTGGACATCATTAATTTTTTGTACTGTATGTACCGAACTGAATAAATGTGTTTAATTTTTTTTTAAAATCGATCTAATTATAATAAACTTTACAAATAACACATATTAAACAATTATGTGTATTCATGTTACTTTACGAAACTACCTGAATACAAATGTTCATTAAAACAGATCGATTTAAAAGCAGTAAAAAGTAACGACAACTTCTTATAAAGTTTTCCTTGTTTATACTCGACATATTACTTTTTCAGAGGATTTATCTATGAATTTTCTCAGAGTTTAGTGTAAAAGTCGGTTACCTTCACACCAAGAGCGCATATCTGAAATGGTTTTTATGGTCCTGATAGCAACGACATCAGCATTGAGATTGGCGATGCAACAACTGGTATCATCAGTATACTGACTAAAACGACATAAAGGCAATGACAAACACAAGTCGTTTACATATATGACAAACAGCGTAGGTTCCAAAATGGAACCCTGAGGCACACCGCAGGTGATATCTATTGCAGGTGAAAGACATTGTTTTCTTCTGACGTTGTTCGTACGACTGTGGATAGCAATAAAAGATCGTCGATTCGACACATACGACTTAAAGAAACTCTGATGGATACCGCGTATTCCATATGCCCACAGTTTACTCAAAAGGATATCGTAATTTAGTGTGTCAAATGCTTTTGACAAGTCAAAAAATACACCCCCAGCATTCAGGTGTTTGTAAATGTGAGCCATGACATTATGCATGGCGTCCAATGTTGATTTTCTCAGTAGGAAACCAAATTGGTGGTTAGAAATTATTTTTTTCCTTTCTAAATAACTGACTAGACGCGCGTTTATAATTTTTTCAAAAATGTTAGTAATAAACATAGGTATGGCGATGGGCCTGTAATTCTTGACTTCTAATTTGTAACCCTTTGTATACATCACGAACCTTCGCAGAAAGATTTATTTATTAGGCCCGTTTTACATACTTGATTTATGAAATTTTGTATAAAATTTTATTTTGAATTTATAAAGAAATTTACCTGCATGTCATACATAAAAAAATTACATCTGAAAATTGGTACAAAATATTTGAATATGTCTGTCTGATATTTAAAGTAAAAAATTTAGTATGAAAAAAGTTATTAAAAGGATTAATATTACCGTCAAATGACTGACCAAGAAGTATTGCTGTTATGGCTATCATCTTTAAATATAACTATGATAGCTAGTCCCGTAAAATATTAGGTAAAAATTGGATATGTGAACTGAAGAAAGATGCATTCTAAATTTATTAAATTCGGGATTAAGGACTGACGGTCCATTGTTGAACGATTTGATGAACTTTGGCAATTTCCTCATTGTCTAGGTGATCTTGACGGACGTGGATAGATCTGGATCTGATAGATTTTACTTCTTCAATTATAAAGGCGCA
Source organism: Protaetia brevitarsis (assembly GCA_004143645.1). NCBI lineage: Eukaryota > Metazoa > Arthropoda > Insecta > Coleoptera > Scarabaeidae > Protaetia > Protaetia brevitarsis. Next base: position 667,101 of record RXPK01000281.1, on the reverse strand, counting down.
AATAGTCTAGTAGTACTTAGACCTTCAGATGGTGATTATAAGCTTATTTCTAGTGTTCTACTAAAAACTTAAGCTACATCGATATAGATGAAGTTGCAGAGGAAAATGTTGAAATTTTGGTGAGGTGCAACGACCAAGTGGCAATAGATCTGCTAATTTTGCAAGACAAGTTAGGGATGAAATAAAATTCTAAAAATAAAATGCAATTTTTTGTATGTATCTATCTTTTTTTATAGATTACATAACTGAGTATGTTCAACAAATTGTTATACAATCAATCAATTTTAACTTTATCTAGGGTAGTTTTGAATACTCAATCAACAATTCAACCTGCTGACATGACCACGACATTATTCTAAAATGGATGGTGAAACAGCGATATACGATAGTCAACAGAACTTCCTTATGCTTTGACTCAATTACAAACTACATCGTGTATTTTTGCGTTGCCTACGTCAACTTAGATTGAGCGATCTCTAGTATACTACGACAAACGCCGACCTAGCCCACTGGACTTAACCACACATTGCGCACGCATATTTCGCTTGAAAAATTAATGAGAAAATAGAACAGGTTCTAAATATTTAGTACAATATTTCGTACGAAATTTACAAATAAATTTTTCTGTATGATTCTCTTTGAAATATTTAATAGCAAATTTGTATCAAAATTTCATACTAAATTCAGTATAATGTAAAACGGGCCTTAGAATAGCCAATGGCTCCGACAAATGAGGCGCAGCAAACTTCAAAATAAAACAAGGGCATTTATCATCCACTTATCCATACACCCACTTAACCTGATCTTCCTGTGAACATAAAGAACATATGTCCGAAAGAGAAGTATAATCTCGACTCAAAATGTCATTTGTTACGTTAAAACGAAAGATACACCTTGTGTAAGATATCAGTGGTAATAAAGACATTATAACTGTTACTATTAAATAACAAAACAGCAAGAAACCGAATATATATGCAGTAATAAAATTTTATTAAAAAGCGACGCTTCTTGTCTTATCTCTTCGCTGATGCTAGTATATTATACAGGGTGTATCAAAGAAAAAGTAAATTTTGCTTGGGTATTAACTACACGACATATAAAGCACAAACCCACCGAAACCGGATTTCATCATTAAAGAATAAAAAAAAGTAAAATTTAGAGCAAAAAATTCTTTAGTCCGGGCCTGATGCAAGGAAACGTCATGTTAAGCATCCGCTAAACGTGATATTATGTATAAATACATTGCACTCATTTAGTATTATTCTTAATGGTATGCCGTAAGTTCATTTAACGTCATTCTGAATAAATAAAGGCCCTTGTAAAAATAGCAAAACTGAGGCATTTTAAATTTCTTCTTTTCATAAAATAAACATTCCTTTTTTGTTAAGAGCATTCTACGTAAGTCTACAAAGTATTATTTTTAATATCCTGATAAGACGTTCGAGTTTCACCGGATATGCGACTTCAGTAGTTACAAAAAACGTAAATATTTTTCTTTTGCTTTGTCGAATCGAGAGTTAGTTGTTAATAAACGGTACCACATGAATCTGGGTTATTACTTTTGGATTTATTTAAGCATATAACGCAAAATGAATTGAATCGAATTACACAGAAATAAATGTAGATACAGAAAATTTGCAAACACGCCTTTTTACTATGATATCGCGCGAAAATGAATATATACATTCCCGCGCTTTTGCCGATGCATCAAGCTTCGATTTTCTTTATATGAAATCATGATGGTCCTGAAAAGGTTCGATTTTTCAAGACGGGAAGAATTTAAGTAAAATGTTCGAAGTGCATTCGAAGCGGCGATTCACACAAAACTAACAGCGGTAATGGCTGAATGATAGTGGTATGTGGGGGTATACTCGGGACAGCATTTAGGTTGGGCACAGGTGCGGCTCTAGCTCACGGCATTTATAAAATATTTTTTTTTTCGTTAACGCTTACAGATAGACCCCCTATGCATTAAAACTTTTTGATTGTATATGATTACAGCTGCTACATATTATTATATTTACCTCTATATCTGATACACCCTATATAAGCTAACTGCTTTCGGAATAGAGGAATAAATATTGACATGGAAAGTACAGTAAGGATCAGGAAACATTTTAACGATCAAACGATATTTTCCTGACAAAAAGTGCTTAAGAATTAAAATATTTAATCCACCCCTAAGGAAAAAATCAAACAAGATGACAAAAGGTAAAAATACATTTCAACGAATGAATGAAAGATCAATCGACCAAGTATGTACTTCGCGTGATCACAACCTTTCTGTAATAAGCGGTGCCTTCCGCGTGCCGAACTAATTGCGAAAATAATGGCGCGGGGGTGAGATCTTTAAAGTCCTAATTATCCCCCACTCCTCGCCTCCTCTCGGGAACTCGTTAATTAGAGGCACGTGAAAGCTATAAAAATCGCTCCGGAAACTCGCAGACACCGTGAAAATCGCTACATTTCGTGCCAATCGTGTACGACCGCGTAAAATTTTGTAATAATGCGAAATAAATTAATTCTCTTCGTAAGTAAATAGATTTATGTCTGGTGATATGGAAATATCATTCTAAATACCGATAAATCCACTTCCAGTGGTATCTAGGGAAAATAACTTAGATCCACTAAACAGTTGATTATATAAATTCTTTAACTTTATTCTCGTCTTCGGAAACCAACAAGGTTGGTTTCTATTTCCCCGGATTGAAACTTCGCTATAATAAATTACCATTGTCCTTTGACGGACGTAAAAGGAAGTTTATCAGTTAAGTTCTTCCCGGCGTAATAAACCAGTCATTTATTTATCCACGTCAGGACGGAACTGTTCCATGCAAATATTCTCTGTTGCCAGCAAAAAGTTTTAAAACTTTTAATAACTTACTCAGATATGTAATATTTTATTTTGAGTTGCATATTGATCTACACTCGCGAGTGTGATAAAGCAACATTACGTGTGCCTCAAAGTATTTACACAAAAATACACAAAGGCGTGGTGACACAAGTTCTCAAAATCTATAATAACGTTCCAAAAGAATTCAAAGATTGCAGTTTGAGAACTTTTAAATCTAAAATAAAAAGACACTTAACGATGAAGTGTTTATATAATGTGCAAGATTTTTTTTCTTTGCTCTATGTTTCTAACATTTATAAATTTTTGTTTAATTATTTGTTAATTTTTTCTTATGTTGTAATTTTCTATTTTTGCTTACTATTTGTATATCTTTTTCTTTTTTGACGTATTTCATACTTGTTTGTTGGTAAAATGAAATAAAAAGGATATTATTATTATTTATTATTATAATTTGGATCCCTATAAAAACTTTAACTGTTAAATAAACTAAGTCGTTGTACAGTTCATTCACTTTAACAACATGATAATGGCTAATATTTTCGACGTTTTCTACTGGCTAATATCTAATTATACATAACGAAAAAATTAGTTAAGCATACGAAATTTTGTAAAATCAGTGATCAAATTTCTTTGTTGACTTTATTTGTTTTTTTTTTGTTTGTTTTTCTGATTATATTATAATTTTTTTTTAGCATACTGCATTAAAAATAATTCTCATTAGGACCCAATTAATATCATATTCGCGAAGAAGGGACCTTTTTATTCTTCGAATATTACATCTCCGACATGGCCAATAAATAGAGCCGTTGGACAGGGTGGTGACAATCTCGTGAGCCTGGCTGCTAAAGCTTGCTGCAGGAACTGCATGTGGCACGTTGTAAAAAAAAAAAAAAATGGGTGTCTACACATATTGTATGCCACCTCTAATTATATTTGTTATTTCTTTGTTTGTTTTTACTCCTTCTTCATATCTTCTCTTAGGGTAAAAATGATGAAAATGAAATAACAAATATAATAATGTTATTTCATTTTCATCATTTTTACCCTAAGAGAAGATATGAATGGTAATTTATTTTGATTTGAAATTGACTTTTGAAGTTACATCACAGTTTAATCATCCGATATATGATATTAGGTCAAGTGAAAGATTATTGAACTTCGAATAACTTTTAAATTACCAAAGGTACAGAAAAATAATTGAAAGACTTATCACTGATGAAGTTTGACGATATTATATGTTGCTTCTGTATGAACATAAAATATATATTTTGAGCAATTTTTTTCATCGTTCTATAATTGTGATTATTGTAGCTAATTTAAGAAAGACATAAGTCTATTTTATAACTCTGCACGTCAGAGGCAAAGTATGTTAAGTAAGTCCAAAATTGGCATTTTACAGTAGACGCGTTTAAAGTTTTTGTTATGGTAAGCCTAAGGTGTGACTGAACATAGTTCAAACGTGTCTTTCTTTTTAATGAAACAAGACAGAAAAACAAAAAAGATAGCAATGAAAGATCATTGTATGTGTGTATGAACTTGATTTCGCCATATTTGGACTTAACATGGTTTGCCTGTGAGGTGCAGAACTATATTTACTCGGATTGGATTATAACAAAACGGGGGCTACCGCAAGGCAAGGTGTTGGGTCCCTTGTTGTCCTTGGCATATGCGAATCTACTATAGAATTGGATTATATATGTTAACGCAGTTAGACTTGCGACGTGTTAAGGATCATTTATATCGCTATCTTATCAAAACGGCTCTATACACGGTTGATGAACTTTTCTAAATCAACCCAATTTTGTTTACACATTGTTTTTTTTTATTTTTTGTTTGTTTATTTATTTAAATATTTAGGAATTGTGACTTTGTTATTTATATAATACTGTTGACAATTTAAAAATCAAAATTAAATGCTATTTATTTGTGTATTTAAATTATACAGGCTGTCTCAGCTTTTAGTTAACAGGTATTATCTACATCCACTCTATAGTTACCAAAAACATGTTCAAATAAATGTTACTTGATATCATGATTTCAAGGTCAACTTTGATTTTTTTTTAATGAAACATGTATTTTCTAATGTTGCATGTTATTCGCAAAAAAAACTAGCAAACAACTTTTGTTTGACACATTTTTGTCGTTTGTGTCCACGCTGATGGAGCCCAATTTGAAACATTTATTATATTAAATACTTTTAATTATTGAAATATTCTTTTAAGTCGATAAAAATTGCTGTTAAAACAAAAGTTGTTTGCTAATTTTTGGCAAGTAATATGCAACATTAAAAAATACATGTTTCCTTTAAAAAAGACAAATTGATCTTGAAATATCCTTCAAGATCACGAACAAATAAAAAAAAAAACGTCATTTTCGACATCAAGTAACTTTTATTTCAACATTTTTTGGTAAGTATATAGCGAAAGTAGAAAATGTCTGTAAACTAAAAGCAGAGATACCTTGTATATAGATCCTTAATTTCAAATTGTATTAAGAAATTTACCATTGTAAAAGCTAATGGCATTGTGAGATAAACGCATTGTCTATATTAAAAGTACGTTTGAATATTGTTCAGTGCTTGAAAAAAAATCATGGTAGTGAGCTAGAATTATTTAGTCAATTGTCAAGTCAGTTTTTGATTAAAAAGTAAAGAGTCAGTAGTACAAAGTTTTTTTAAAGCTTAGTGCGGGGTTTAAGTGTCCAACAAATTAAAGTATTTAACACGCCCTGATACTCATAAAAAAACTGTCACTAAAAAAGTTAAAAAATAAATTCATACGGAATTCATCAAGAAATAAAACATACAGTTTTTGTAATATAACTAGAAGTCGGGCGTCCTCCTACAACGCGCTCCTTGAAGACTGTGGATTAGTAAGCTGGTCCAGCCATTCTGATACAGAATCTGGAATATCTGTTACTTTTTTCCTATTGATAGGTATTAGAACAAATGATAACCAATGAAGATACACATTAATTTTTTTTTGTTTTTAAATTTAGCTAAACTTTGTTCCTCTTTTTAAGTTTTTTATGTTTGTAATTTTTAAATGTAATTTTTTTAACCGTTTTTAAATGGTTTTTTTGTTACCTTTTTAATACTGTATGTTACCCCGGTTTATATTTTTTAATCCCTTTTAACATTTTTTTAACCCTTTCATAATTCATAACGTAAAATGAATAATTCATAATACGTAAACTATAACCCATAATTCATAACCAATAATTCCATAATTTAAGAATCTTTGGAAAATCTAGAGTACTTTCAAAGATTATAATAGAACTCATATTTTACTTTCAAATTAACCATCATTAATTATTGCGTTAGTTAAGTGTTGACAAATGTTATCCACTACATTCTTAAAGTGAATGGACTATATAGTATTAGGTACAATATAGAAATTTACATTACCTTATTATCTCCAGGTACTTGAGGCGTGGTTATAGTAACGTAATAAACATTGTTACCAGCCAGAGTTCGACACAACAATCTCAACGTGCTGAAGGTCGACTTCACCGGATGCAAAGTCATTTCCTGGAGATACTTCTGAAGATCTGAATAGGTATACGGATAGCTATGTGCGAAGTAAACTGTATCGTCGTCGTGTGGAAACTCTATCGTGAAAGAAAGGGTGAACATGAGTTGCTGATCTGGATCATCGGGTGTCCTAAACGAAATAGAATTAGTAATTAGAGAAGCGGTTTTGATGGTGGGTCGGATGATATGGCTCCTTACACGTTTTCGTTGCAGAAGTACGTTATGTTCTCGCCGCATCTTCGCCAACCAATCGAATGGAGTTGAGCATCCTTCTCTGAGTACATGAGCAGTTTCATACCTTCGTTGTAAAGGCTCTCGTCTTTGGTTAGATTGGCTATGGAAAATCTAGAAGAGGAGAAAATATTTAGAGTATTTTAGATATATTTTATATGTATACAGGGTCGCTAAAAAGTATGGATACAGTTAAATATTTTCAGAACGGTTTAGCAGAGCTCGTTGAAATTTGGCATACAGTTAGAAGTGTTTAAATTCTATCATCTGAGATTTCTTTCAATTTTCTATCATCATTTATTTTGAAAATACAAGGCTAACTTGTTTTTTTTTAAATGGCACGGGTGGTCAAATTTGATATTTTTAAAAAGAGCATTTTTTTGTGAATTCAGTAATGTAACACATGCCCACCTTTATTTTATTAAAAGGCAAAAAAAAAAATTAATTCTGGAAAAATAAAACTAAGTTAGCTTTGAAAATGCCGTTATTGACGATGTGTCACTTGCATATTCGCCAAAAATTAAAACTTATGTGCAATAATTTGTTTAACAATGGTACATTTAAGCGAAACTGAGCGTATAGAAATTCTCATGATGGTTGATTATGGCGACAGAAAACGAAGTTGTGCTCAAGTAGTGACTCTTTTTAATGAAATTCATCCAAACCGGGAACCGATCTCCAGGACGACGGTTTCAAAAACCTTACAAAGATTTCAAGAAACTGGTAGCGTTAAAGACCGTGCAAGACCTGGGCGACCTCGAATTATTACCAACGAAGAAAATTCTTTAAATGTTATGTTGGATGTGGTAGAAAATCCTAAAAATTCAGTACAACAGTTGGCTTTGAACCACAACATGAGTAGAGAGGATCCATAAATAAAATAATGAAACGCGAAAAATATCATCCTTATAAAATTCACTTGCTACAAGAATTAAGTGACGACGATTTTGACCGCAGAACCGAATTTTGCGAAACTATGATGCACAGAATACATCAGGATGGTAACTTTCTTAATCGAGTCCTCTTCTCTGATGAATCAACTTTTGTCTAAATGATATGTTAACCGCCATAACTGTCGATATTGGTCTGACAGAAATCCGCATTGGATGGAGCAGGTTCATACGCAGCATCGACAGAAAATTAATGTTTGGTGTGGCATTATTGGTCGGAATATCGTAGGTCCTTTTTTCATTAACGGCAATTTAATGTCTGAAAGATATTTGCAACATTTACAACAACATATTGTTCCACGACTTAGGGAAATATTTCCAAACCACGACAATCGAAATTGTATACCAACAGAAACCATACGTTTCAACAAACGGAGCACCGCCGCATTTTGGTCGTCAAGTGCGCGAATATTTGGATGAAACATTTCCCAATAGATGGATAGGGCGAAGGGGGCTATTGAATGGCCAGCTAGGTCTCCTGATCTGACCCCACTTGATATTTTCCTGTGGGGTCATGTAAAAAATCGAGTGTATGTCAACAGATCATTACAAATCGAAGACCTACAAGAACGTATAAGAAACGAAATTGCCAGTATTTCTCCAAATATTTTGATTGATTCTTTGCAAAATTTTGCTCAATGTGTTCATTATTGCCAGGAGGTAAATGGAAATCATTTCGAAGATCTTTTGTAACATAAAAATTATGTAATTTCTTGTTTGAGCTTCTTTTTGTTATAAATATGTTCTGTTTCAGTTAAATGTGTTTTTTTACAATTATTATTAACTATTATTATTTTTTTTTGATCAAATCTTTACGCAGCAAAGAAGTAACGATAGATAAAGACAACATTTCAATGCTAACATTTTTCAAAATTTTACTAGTTCGAAATTTTTTTAAATTTCGATTAAAATAATATATGGATGTGTTACATCACAGAACGCAGAAAAAAATTCTCTTTTCAAAAATATTAAATTAGCCTTGTATCCCCAGAACAAATGAAGATAGAAATTTGAAGAACATCTTAGACGATAGAATTTAAATACTTTTAACCATGTACCAAATTTCAACAAGTTTTGTTGAATAGTTTTCGTAATATTTAACTGTATCCATACTTTTTAGCGACCCTGTATAATAAAATGTGTACGATGTTTGCACTTTCCTTTTACTTTTCTGTATCCTCTATCTTTTTATGTATTGTAACTGTTGAACAGGCGACAACTGTCTAATTTTTTTTCGCTTTTATATGGACTTGGTTAGTCTTCTTGTATATAGTCACTGGAGCAGTAAAAAAAAGGAAAAAAGAATGGAAATATATGCCAATTTATATTAAGAAATAGTTATTTGTATCACTAAGCCAGAAACTACAGTTTTGCGAGTATGAGTATGGTTTGTGGCCGCGTGATACACAATATTTTTTGGGCTGACAAATCTTAATTTTGAATTGAAAGTAGAAAAGAAATTTTAACACTAGGGAGTTGACAGTACAAGTTGGCACACATGTTACATACCTTAGTATTTTGACGTTTCCGAGATTAAATCTTTTTCTGTAATTTTCTTTCTATTTTAATATCTATTTATCAATAATAAGTGGAATGAAGACACCAGTTCATCTTAGCATGGTTGAACAGTAGCTTAATGACAATTTATTACACGTCTGTCATGTGGAATCTAGTGTGGCCAACCTTTAGTGATATTTTTGCCTTTGAAGTATTGCAAAATGAGTGCTTCTGGACGAAGACGCAAAAAGCAAATTGTTTTATGCGAAAAGCCTTCGAATTGCACCGTTCCAAACCCATGCCAAAAAAGATACAATTCGCATATTATTAAGAGGAAAATTATTCTTATCTGTTTAGGTTTCAAAAAGTTTTATATGGCGATTGATAGGAAGCTACAAGTCAACTTTAAAGGTGGTTGCTGTAAACAATGCTAACCATTTTGTTGAAAAAAATCATAAATGAATCATTAAAAAGCTTTTATTTTGTGTGAAAATACACACATTTAAGTACAGAGCAAACGTTGCAAAAATTATGAAAATGAAATTAAGTAAGGTAAGTAATGAGAATTGTTGTTTATTATATGAAAATATCTTTTCTCTGATTATAATATTCAAAATTTTGTTAGGGTAAATATGAATGGAAAGGCATCTGACTTTAAAAGCGTTAATTGAAGACGAACAATTTCTAGATGAAATAGAGGTATCCTGCTTACCACCTGATGTTGGTACGCTTACGGACGAAGAAGATTACCACTTCGAAGAATTATTGAAGAACTCGATGAAAAATCACCAATAGATTTATTTAACTTATTTTGACGAAGAAATAAAGAATATGATAATAAACCATTCAATCAATACGCAAGAGACAATAACAATCATAGTTTTAGATTGAGTAACGTTGGATTATCCAAATTTTTAGCTGTACTTATTTTATCGGGATACCATACACTACCTCAATTTGAATTAAACTGGTCTAACGATGAAGACAAGGGTTTACCTTTTGTTAGAAATGCAATATCACGAAAACAATTTAGAGATATACATCCATCTTGCAGACAATGAAAATTTAGATAAAAATGACAAATTTGCTAAACTACGACCATTATTTGATCTTATGAACAGAAAATACATGCAGTTTGGAATTTTCAGGAGAGACCTCTCAATAGATGAAGAAACGGTACCATATTTTGGCCATCATTCTTCACAAATGTTTATTAGAGGGAAGCCGGTAAGGTTTAGCTACAAATTATGGTGCCTTACATCACACGATGGATATTTATATCAATTCTCACCGTATGGGGGCAAAAGGGATAAGATATCTATCGACTCAGACTTGGATCTAGGTGGAAGCGTTGTTCATTGCTTATTATCTTTTGTTACACTGCCAGAAAACCATAGAGTATATTTCGATAACTTCTTCACCAGTTATAAATTGTTAGTAGGTTTGAAAGAAAAGGGTTATTATGTTACAGGTACCATTAGAGAAAACAGAACAGAAAACTGTTCTCTACAAACAGTAAAACATCTGGCCAAACAACCTAGAGGTACCTATGATGTCTGTTATGATCACAAAAATCTAATTACAATGTGTCGTTGGAATGAAAATTCTGCCATGTCGTTACCGTAGGTACAAATTTTGGAGAAATTGAACCCATAACAGTTGTCAAACGTTACAATCGGAAAGAGAAAAAATAAATTCACGTACCCCAACCACACGTAATTCGCGTTATATAATACTTTTAATGGTGTGTACCTTGCATGACAACGGCATTGCTAGCTACAGAATTAGAATCGGTGGGAAAAAGTGGTAGTGGCCATTATTTATAAACGTTATAGAGAGTGCCATTGTAAATAGCCGGAAATTGCACGTAATACGGTGCGTATTTACATAAGAAACTTATATCGCAACTAGATTTCAGGTCATATGTTGTGCGTGGTCTAATAAAGCAAACCGAATCAAAGGACCATTAACTAGGCGTTACAAATCTGGCATTGGAAGGAAGACCTGCTGCAAGTAGCCTCCCAGCAGAGGTAATACACGACCAAGTGGGTATCATAATCAAAAAAAAATGAGGAAAATCGACGAAGGAGATGTAAATTATGCAAAAGTACAACAATTTATGTTTATAGTAAATGTAATGTATATCTGAATTCGAAATGTTTTTCAAAATTCCATACAAAGTAGTTCTTCACACATTACGCTGAGGTTGCGTTAACGCAATGTCAATTTTCTTCGAAATATAGAAATAAACAAATTTCACAATTACTGGAATATATTATTTTGAGTCTAAATAAACTAAATATTAAACAATTTTGTTATTACTTTATTGGACCGTAATAAATATAATAAAAGAGTTGGCCCGCGATTGGCCCCAACATTCAATATTCTCATGAGCCTTCTCTCACTTCTACTCTCTTTCCCTTATGCAAAATAGTTTACAACCCACATGTGATTTTAAAAGGTTTCTAAGTAGTGACATGTTTGGAACAGCAACTGAAACGTATTGGTAAAAAGTATGTACTTGAAAAACCTTAATTAATGATTTCAAACGCTTCGTACATTTACGCCATCCTTATTTTTCATCGTACAAACTTCGCTTTATATTTAAATGTCGAAATTAAATTAAAATACATACAACAGCTCCAAAATTGTATTAATAATTTGCAAACAAATCACCCAAAATAATCGACATATCATTATTAAATAACATACTTGCATCCTGCCCAAAACAGAAAAAAAAAAACAATAAAAATAAAAGAATAACCAGTCCCTGAAAATTTCGAAATTCTGTTAAAATATTACAAGACAAGATAAACATTGTTGTCAATGACAACCGAGACCATATGTTTTTCGCAATTGCTGCCAAACACAACAGCTGTTCGCCTTGACACTGAATTTCGCGCAGACACAAAAAAAGAAAAACACCAGAATTGCCTAAACACTTCAATGGGGATCTGTCGGCGTCTCAAAATATTTTTAAAAAACGTATCATTAAGCCCTACCTCATTTTTCATCGTACGTACAACATACACATCGTAATAATAGTTGAGGCAAAATAGAATTTATGTCATCGAGAATTGTTGTTTAATATATAGAGGATTGGCTCAGTTTGTTTCTTGGGTTAAAAATAGATATTGCAGGCATATCTATTGCATAATTCATCAAAAAATATGATAGTTATCTATTGTCGCGTGGCTGTAGTAAATAGTTTCCGTGTGTTTTCGCGATATATAAAGCAGATTACTAGTTCGAGGAAATGATTATTTGTGGGAGGGAATTACCTGGAAATTATAGTTCAGAATATACAATATTTATATTGAATTTCTATTAAATATTTGTAGTGGAAAAAAAAAGCCGGATCGTAAGAATAGCTTTGAAAGTTTTTTTTTGTCCCATAAAGGTGCCAGTAGGTATCGAAAAAAAAAAAAACTAAAAATTAGGCTGTTAGATTATGTGTTATTGATGTGTGTCGCTTTTAAGAAACATTTGCTACCGTAAATACTGAAATCTGCACAGTTACATTGTTTTATTAGATCTATTCATTTAGAGTAACATGCCATATTCAACTCAAAACCTTTCGAACTTGCATTTACTCTTTCCAGAAAATTTCATAAAAGGTCTTTTTCCAATTTTTTTCATATACCTACAGAAAAAGCCACCTCAACTATGAACAGAATGGCCTTTCATTCATACATACGATCAATTAAATTTAGCCTCTAGTAGGTAATGGAATTTTGCTTCTTTAAATTTAAGTTTAAGTCGACTTATTCTGTGGTGTGTGTGTGTAGTGCAGGTTATGTTATACTGTTGACAGATTAGGTTTTGTGGTTTTGACAAAATACGTAACTACATACAAACGGTTCAGTAGAAAAAATAACAAGTTTAATAATAAAAGAAACAGCTACAATGAATTTAAAGAGAACGCTCATTTCCCAGCAAACACATATGTATGTTAGATTCAATGAGGTTTCACAGATTAATGTAATATTACCCAGTCATATAAAAAAATATAATGTACCATTTAATACCTTGTTGTAATACGGTTAATATATATGTTCTATAACCGATACAGTAACATAGATGATATAAAAATTCGACATATACATATGTAAAAGTAGTAATCATGTATTCAGCAACGTTTTAAAATTCAATTGGCAAAAGCATATACAACAAATATATGTATTATAAGCTTATTACATATATGGATGATATATTTATAAAGGAAACTTTTGAAAAAATATTCATTTCGTTATAAAGAATGATTGTACTGAATCAGAGTATCTTAATTCAAAAAGTAAAAAAATTGTAAAGTTTGAAATATGAATTGTTTGTCATGCCCTGCGTTTCGCACACATTAGTCTCGGTGCGCAATCTACTCAATTGCTGCTCCTATAGCCTACATCTATGGCGGCTCGCTAGGTTCTCGGATCTTGCTCCCACCTGCCGGCAGTACATAAGCTGAGAATTAACCAGAGACAGAGGTATCAAAGACGAAGTTCGACACAGCCGTTCGCGAGAATAACAAACTTAGCAGAACCAATCATATACTGTGTTGAATCATCAGAAAACTTTTCGTTTCTTTGAGTCAAGAATCGTGTTGCTAATTTGTGATTTCAGACACAGTTAATCGCCTTGTCAAATACTGGAAAAGGGGTTAGCTTAAACTTTCTAGGTAAGTAAAGAGATATTGTATAAAAAAAGGATAAACCACCTAAAATAAGGATTGGATAATGTCTATTTAATATAATAACATATAATATTATTATATGAAATACATGATATATTTAATAATAAAGTAACATCATTTGTATTTATCATCATAACTGTTATATATCTAAACATTGCAAAAAATTACTATGTTACATCTATGTTTAAGTTCAGAACAAGCTCTGAAACTGTAGTACATGTAGATTACAATAAAAATCAAAGTTAAAAGATCAGCATATATACATGATATGTTATATACATATTGTGTTGCGGGTTTCTATTCTATATAATAGCTAACTGTTAATATTGCTTGACTACATTGCAAAAAATTATTACAGACGTAAGCATAAATATGTAAATGTAAAAGTGTACACATGTTTGAATGTATGCCTTGTTTGTTGGTCAACAATGTGTTAAGATTAAATAATATTTATAAATAAAGTAGACAAACACGCAAACATGTTATAATGGTTAGATATAAGATACATCAATAGGATCATTAATTAATAGATTAGCTAGCTATAGTAGTAGCATTAGACTGTGATATTGTTATCCGACGCTATGGATCGCTTTAGTTGTTATTAATCAATCACAAAACCCCACGACTGGATGTGATTAAAAGAAGTCAACCGAACCAAAGGACCAAACCCACCAAAGCCATCAAGCAGCAAGCAGATCATGGATTGGATAAATAAAATCATGGTTTGCTAAAGGGTAAATTTAATTGATTATATTGTATAAAATAACTTAATTCTTTAAGGTCGTTATTTGTATGTAAAAATTGGACGCATTGCGCAAATGTTATTATTGACGTATCAGTTATTTTAAGATGAAAAGAGCAGAATAGTTAAAGGTTATTCAATAAAACATTAAAAGAAAATATTAATTTAAGAATATATCTGAAAAATATGATTCTTGGCCAAGAAATTCCCATACTGAAGGATTAGTAATTTAATTTTGAATTTAATTTTGAAACGTTCTCCTTGAATTTAAAAACTTTTATTTTCCCATTCTTTGTACGACTCACTTATTTCGGTAGTTTTAAACCTTTATAGCGTAATCATTTGTTACGGTGCAGTAAAATAAAAGCCGTATAAGCTGACGTCGTCATCGAACACAACAGGGTTGGGACATATTTATTTATTTCCAAAGTCTCCCGAATTCGAAAAAAAGCCATAAACTCACCTATACATGACGTTCTTCCTCATGTTCGTTATCCGAAAATAGAACCATTGCGTGTGCTTATTGGTGTACAGATCCGATCTGAGGTACAGCTCGTAGTAGGTAGCGGTGATCTTGATGGCTTTGGCCAAGTTGCCGGATTCGAAGCGCGACTCGAACCGGAGACAGTCCTCCTCCGGACATGGGCAGGTGGGCAAGAGGTATCTGCTTCCACCTACGCTCGACCGACTAAACTAAACGGTCTCTTAAGGTTTGTCCTTCGGTTTCACGCGGCCCGACCACAAAATACATCATCACAAAAAGAGGAAGACTTACGTAATTGACGGGTTATCAATAGTATGGGTTACACCACGATGCCGCATTCTTCGCCTACGGGTTTCGGTTGCACTTCCTTGCCCGTGGGAGTGTAATAGGGCTCCGGAAACGAAGGTACGTTGTCGATGTGGTCCACCTTCTGCTCCAAAACCTTTTCGGGGGCAGGAAAAGAAAATTGAGGAGAATGTTAAAATGAAATGGACAGAATCAACAACAATCAAACAATCTTAATGAAGTAATCAATATTTTTAGAATAGTAGTAAAAGTAATAACTATTATGTCCAAAGCAGTAAAGGTATAGGGAAAAGTCATCCAAAAGGAAAATACAACTAAACAATTGAAAATCTAATATTTTATTGGAAAGAAAAATAAGCTAAACCTCTGTATATATAACCTATAGAAGCCTTAAGTAATTTCTAAAGATTTTAAAATTCCTGTGAGATAAAAGAGCATTCCACTAACTTAATAGATGCACGCATAAATGTGGGGGGACTGCTGAAATACATAATAATTTTTCAACTGAACACGGACACTGTCAATTTAAAAAAAAAACTTAGGAAAAAAAAACATCATATTGTGTGGACAGCCACTCGCTTATTAACTCATGGTGTTAATTGTCGAAATCAGTTTTCTTTGCCGCGCCAAAATTCTCACTGTAATTTATATTTGTGTATTTTGAAGAATTAGTAGTTTGTTTGATGTATTTATTGTTCAGTTAGTTAGTTTATTCTTCCTTATATGTATGCTTTTTTTTACATGTCTAGGTCCATCTTAGAAGCATTTTCTATGATTTTTTGCGGCGACGCACGCGCGCAGTTGCTTATTTTGTATATCGCGTTGTTAGCCTCTTTTAGGGCAGTGTTGAATCATTGTCGCGAATGTAAGTATATGTAATTTGAAGCTCTTTGCATCATTGGCAATCTTTCATTGTAACGATTTGTCGTATAATGTCAACTTTTGATCATCATTCAGACAACTCATTTTATTGGTTTATAATATTTGCACAATTTATGATAAGGCCCGTTATAATTTGTTCTAGAGTGAACGCGTAAGAGTTTAAATTTTGTTTTTTTTTTGTTAGTTAAATTAATTCTATTTAATATCGTTGCAAAGTTGATAATTAAAGAGTGTTGGAAGACGATCCTGGGGAGCCAACTTCACTTAAATGGCTTCGGGAGTAAAACGTTGTCTTAAATTATTCGCATTACTGTTATGGCCACTCTACACGTTCTACCACTAATATACGAAATGAAAAGAATTCACCAGCCACACCATCAATACCGAATGCCCGCAATTTATTAAAGGTTAATTAGACCAGTGGCTATGCCACTTCTATACTGTTTATAATCATGTTACTTTATTAAGTTGAAGTTATAGAATTGTCTACTGAGAGCAGCTCAAGAAAAAAACAAGGAGAGTTAATATTTTATGATAAATGTCTGCAGACAGTTTTTAGCCGATTATGCAAGCGATAATACTTCGGCTGATAAAATTCTTTAGCCATGGGTGAATTCCAAAATGATTCCGTGAGAAAGTCTGCTAAAAAAGTAAGGCGCAAATAACACAAGACACCCCATCATCTGTTGACGCGTCAAATTGGCTTTGATTTCTAATAAAAAAACAAAGTGAATTTAGTTTGGTAGCAGTCTTAATATGACCCCCAATGAGAGACCGATCTACCAACACTCCAAAAATTTAGTTAGCCTAATAGAAATGTCTGCCACCCACTGGCAAGTCTAAGTAAAACCGGCGCAGCTGAAAGCTGATAGGAATGAAAACGTAAATAACTGCTTTTATTTCATCGCAAGAATCTGTCATTGCAAACATTTAGATGCATTACTAAAATAAAATTATTACAAGTGTCAGCCAAGATTTATCAATCTTATCTGGTCACTCTAACGCAATCTCACCTGCACATAAGTGATTGTAACTTGTTCCAATTTCAAAGGAAAAGCGTTAATAAAAAGTAAAAAAAAGTACAGGGACCTAAAATTGATCCTGTGAACCCACATCATAGGCAAAGTCAAACAAAATTTTGAAGGCGTATGTGTTGTGTATAAAGATATTAAACATAATGGTTCTGTGGTCGCAAGAAAGACTGAATCCAATGAAAGCAACCCTCTAATGGTATGCCTAAATTTATTTAAGATGCATTACATAATAATAGTACATATAGGTGAAATCAAGCCTTCTCCTGTGGTATGATGTTGAAAATAGTATATTATATGGATAGCAAAAAGATCACAGGAAGCGAGGCTCGGGGTGAACACAAGCCAGTCGGGGAGTCGACTGTGATGTTTTGTGATAATATATAGTGTCCGTGACTAAAAAAGTGTCTTTTTATACCCCCCCAAAAAAGGTCAATAGTGTGGCTTGAAGAATTTATCGAGTAAAAACAGATCCCTGGTACCCCTTTTAAAAGTAATAACGCGACAATAATATTAAAGTGAGACAGAAATGTCCCCAGGCTACCTAAAAAACAATATTCAAATATTTTTGAGGAACAAGATGTAAAAGCTACAGGGTGGTAATTTCTGTAGTAATAATATGTGTTAAAAATAGGAACAAATTTAGTATTTTTAAGAAATTCAGAAACTCATCTTGCTCATAAAGATAAATAATTAAAAAGGTTAAAATTGGGACAGTAGCTGTAAAAAGACCTTTTATAACATAAGATGGAATATCATCCGATCCTGTAGAAATTATAACTTTTCAATTTGAAGTTAAAAAGATAGAGCAAGTTCCGGAAAAAGTAAAAGGTAAGTCAAAAGCAGTCTACAACATTATTACTGGCGACAAAAGTTGGATCTATGCATTAGATGACCTGAATCAAAGCGGCAATCGTCGCAATTGGTCTTTTCTACTGATCCTAATCCAGTCAAAGTCAAGCAGTCTCGAAGTGTAGGAAAAATGATATCTGGTTTTTTTCTCGAATCTGGAGCAGTTTGCCAACTGTTGCCTCTGAAGGACAGGCCGCTGATAAGACAGGTAAGAACAATATGTGCAAATGCTTGAAAACTCTTGCTTAGCGTCCTAAATTTGAAAATTCTTAATGCATCTAAATAAAGAATTCAGGTCATACCGCAAGAACTAGCATTTTTTTGAGGCCATAAGGTGAAAGTATGAAAGCCGACTGGCACTGCGATTTTTGGTTTTTTACTTGTTGAATGAGATAGGTGGAGAAAGATGTTCAACGTCGAGAAGGCGTGGAATATTTAAAATTACTTTCAAGTGATTCACGAAGGCTGGTTATGTGGTTGAAAATTGGTATGTTTTACTAATTACTATGATTCGGTTTATAATCATGTAAGTGCGAGCGCTGTGTAAACAATTTAAAATTTTCTCTAATACCAGTTATAAATAAACAAAGAAGTATGGTAGATATTCATTAATTCGCTTGAACAATTGTTCACAATGCTTCTTGGTGACTTGAAAATTCTAAAGCGTGAGGAAGACCTCCCCATAAAATAATTTGTAATGACTAAACTAAAAAAATAGCATAATTACGTTACGCTGTTTTCCCTATAGGGAGTCCACTATCTTTCTAAATTTGGTGACATATGTATTAATTTTTTGCTAGTGATTTATAACTTTCCAATTCAAATCAGAAGTTAACATAACACCACAAAGATTAACAGAACACACATAACCCTGCCCCAAACCTAAACCTTATTTTTTGTGTTTTACTCTCATTCATTTTAACTATATAGCGCATACCAATTATTAGCTTGCGTAATATTCCTCACTATCAATAACCCATTCATTACCTATGATTACTGATGAGAGTGTACGTCGGCAAATTTAACATACTGCAAGGATCCAAAACAAGGTAAATCGTTGAGTAAATAATAACAAGATTGGCCAAGTTTGGATCCTTGTGAACCCCCAAAGATATTTCGTCGGACAATAACGCTGCCAGTTCTAACAACGCGTAACGATCTTTTAAGTAGGTTTTGAATGTTTGCAAAGGTAGACCGTTGTAAACCTAAGTATTCCAACTTTTATTAAGAAACACATGGTCAACACAGTCAAAAGGCTCTTACTCAGGTCTAATGAACAGCAGCAGAACATTTCTGTGATGTGTCCAATAGCGTTCGTTAATGTCTTCAATAAGTCTATTAATGCCTTAATAGGAGATTTATTCTTAGGATAGCCGTATTGCTGAGAACAAAAGCACTTATGTTTTTCGAAGAAGTCAATTATTTTTATTTTAAGTAACTCTTCAAAAATTCTTGAAAGTACAGGTAAAATGGCTACTGGTCTGTAATTGTTTAAATCTTAACTTCCTTTCTTATAAAGAGGTATCACTTTTGCAAATTCAAGTTGTGATGGAATAACTCCTATAAAACATTTGTTGATAATATCAGCAAGTGGATAAGCAATTAACTTTCTTTAAAACCATTGAGGTTAATCCATACACGTCATGCATAAGTTTAAAAGTGAAAATTTTGAAAACCAATAATAAACATATTTTTGCTTTGACACAATTTGATTTACCAGTTTGCAGAAATTATCGGTGTACCCTAGTACCGGAAGAAGTATTTGAATAAAATTTTGAAGTTCTCTATAAACCGCTATTTTTCCCTATTTTAAGGGCAATTTTAACATTTAATTTAACTTACTTGACATTCCGTTGGCCATCTAGGCGGTTGAGACGAGCAATCCGCATCCCTAGCGCTGAACTCCCTCGGCTCCTTAAATCTGACGATCTGATCTAATTGATCCTCTTCGAGGTCGGCAGCAGAGTTGCTCGTCTTCAAGAACAAATTGCTGAGGAAACTGTCCGATTTTCTGGGACTGATCGGAAAGAGTAAACTCTGCAAATCCTTCACGCTAGAATCACCTGCGCAAGAGATAAAATATATAACAAAAAAAAACAAAATAAACAACAAAAAACGAAACTCTCGATGCGATGTTATTTACAGTGTAAAGACATAGGCCTGCGGCGACCACCTTGCATGACGGTTCGCAACGAAACGTCCGCGCGTAAATATAAGCGAGAACTCCGGAGCGCTCTGAGATTGCAACGGCTTGTATACTGTGCGTAAAGTTTTCTTTTTTTTTCCTTTTGCATTCGAATTGTCTCGTAAAATTATTTATAGAGGTGGGAATTAAGCGAGCAAAACCGGTCTTCTGGCTTGGCAAAGTTTCGACGATATATACTAAACTAACCTAAAAATAGGGTCCCTCTCGTGGCGAAACAAGTGGCCGAAAGTTTCGACAGCTGTGGGAGATTCGGAGAATATTGAGAAAATTGAGTTTTTTTTTGATAAAAAGTGGATCTAAAGCTAACGTTTTCTTCCATTATATACAGGGTGTTTCACGATTTCACTGCATCGATGGATGTATGAAGGAATACACATTGGAAAATTCTGAAAATTTCGCAGTATACTAAAGCCGACCTGCGCTATTGAACTAAAATATTTTTAATAATCTGTCGCATCCGGTTACACCGGAAGTAGCTGTCAACTTTGTTATATTAAATAGAACACCCTGTATATTATTATATTTTTTAATTCCTCGTTCAATTCTAAAGTAAGTTTGTTATTTTCAACCATATTTGAAGTATTTGCATTTTTTGAAAATTTTTGACAGATAGACGAGTGCATCTGAACTTTTATAACTGCAGAGGTATTTAACTTGGAAAATTGAAAATTTGTAAACTTGTTGACCGTATAAGATAGCATTCGAAACCAAATGAATTTTTCGAAAACATTATACAGTGTGTCCGAAAATACAGTCAAACTTTGATTGAATATGTAAAACTTATAAAAACCTTTTGTTTAGAAATTATCAACTAGCTACTTCTAATACAACAAAAAGACATATTCATTACCCATCTAAATGGATACTTTTAAGATAATTAGTAAATATGTATGTATGGTGTAAGAATATAGCTTATGAAGTTTTCAAATGTCATCCGGCTTTGGTATATTAAGTAAGTCATGATTTAGAGAACCGATTATATGCAAAAAAAACTGGAAATATGGGCAATATATGCATCGATTTTGAGAAAAAATGCATAAACCTAAGGCATATATAGTAAAAAATTGCGACAATATGCAAAATTTTACATAAAATAAATAAGAGCAGAAATTTAAACATTAACTTTATTGCTACAAAATTTTTCACACCAACATTTTTCTAAAACATTTATAATTAATGTTTTCAAATTGTGTAAGGAAAGTTGTCTTCTATCAGAATACATATGTTTCGAAATAGAAAAGCTTCTTCAACATCCACAGATGTAATTGTGCATTTTTTAACTTCGCAATACATTCTAAACTAAATTAAAGAGAATCGTTTACTGTTTACTTCCAAAATTTTCTTAACTTCTTAACTTCAAATCACCCCATTTTTATTTATCACTTTTTTAAATTTATCGTTATAGAATACCTATTGTACCTTAACCTTCTTACATAGCATATAAATTCGTCTACTATTCAACTGATTCCGAGAGCGACATCCCTTGCGTTTCTAGTTACGAATGGAACTTTGAACAAAGCTATATTTGACTTAATATGCAAAAGGTTTTATAGCAATTCTGTTGATGTTACTATCTTTTTACAGTTTTCTAGAGAATGCAGTCAGCATGATTTCAAGAATTACATTTTTATTCCTTCAAATTATCGCCGAAAAAAATGCAGCTCTAATCATGTACCTTTTCGTAATAATCGGTTCAGGAGGCAACTTAACACCGGAAAGTCGCTCTTATAAAATTGGATTCGTAAAGGTGCTTTTAAAAATACTTTTCTTGACATTGCTAATTAAATCAATCAAGGAATTGATTCTAATGTTTCGGCTACACGATTGAACCCATGAGCTAAACAAGTGGTATGAATAATGTTACTATAAAAAAAAAATTAAATTTTGCGCGGCTTTATATGTATGGTGCAGCGTCGGACAACATTAGTAATATTTTTTCACAGGTATACTTCAGGTAAAAAGAAATTTGATAAACCTTCTTGAACGATTGGGCAATTGTCACATTATTGTTTTTTGAAAGTTCTTACAATGAATTAAAATATGATTTACCTACAATATCTTCATGAAGAATTTCATTAACAAATGGGCAATATAACGCCACACTTATCCGTACTTCATCTACCATGATATAAATAAAATTATTCCTACAATTGTTGAATTTCTGCTATTGTTTTGCTGGTAACAAGATGTGAAATAATTTTTTTCGTAAGTACTTTCGTCAGGTATATTATGTTTGCAAATATTTTGCAGAATGATTTCAATGAAATTGTTTAATCTTGCTAATGGTATGTTAGACGAATGAATGCGTTACACAGATCCGTATTTTATTTCTTGTTCTGAGTTTCGTGAAGTTGATGCTACACATTGACGTATATGATTCTGCACACATGCGGATCGCTTTAGTTTTCACATTTTGCAATATGGGATGGAGTTTAGCGTGTTGATAATCAGGTATTTTCTTCAGAAGAACCATAACAACAATTGTCATTTTATATCAAAAGTTAAAGATTTAAAAACAATGTAAACTTTTATAAAATTACAGTTTACTTGCAGGCTCGACAAAATATTTGTCGCCACCGTTTACCAGTTCGGGATATAGCGGTAATCCATAAAGAAATTTTGTTTCGCTGATACTCATTGTATGTACGCACAGTATTTAAAAACTTAACACAATTACATGCGGTTTCGCTCAAAGATATTCAATGGATGAATAGTTTATTTGGGGAATTAATATAATAATAAAACGTATTTACCACATCTCTTCTGCTAGGCGAAATTAAAACACGTGCAGTTCTTGGAAAAAGTATTAGAGAAACCAATGTAAAAATTTATCGTTCTTGAGAATTGTCGCGTTGTCGATCAACATTAGGAATTACTAGGAATTTTTACTAATAGAAAAGGATAAGAAAAAGCTTAAATATGCAATATAGCAACTTTTGTAAAAATATACATAAATGCCTGAAAATGGGCATCCACTAATTAGCGCTAATTAACTTCAATTAGTTTATTACGTCTACATATAGACTATAATTAAGAATATGCAAAAAATAAAATATATGCACTTTGCATATATCGGTCTCTAGTCATGACCATTCGGAAAACAATCCAGCATTGATGAAATGTCAATCACGATTACTTGACAATTCCAAAAAACTGAAGAAAGAACTTTTCCAGCAAAACATCTTAGGCCTTGGAGAACCAGAGTGTTTCCATTCCATCGAGTGTTGTTTTGTTTCTGGGTCGTAGAAATGTACCCAAGTTTCATTCAATAATAACAGCTCGGCTTAAGAAGTCTGCATCTTTTTCAAATCGAGCAAAGATCGAACGCGATGCATCCACCCTTGTATGTTTCTGGTCAACCTTCAGACATTTGGGGATCCATTTTGCACATTTTTGTCTTATGTTCAAATCGACGTGAACTATATGAGGCGTCATATGAAAACTCAGTGCCCAATATTGCTTAGCATGGTCACGCGTATTACCTTTTCATTCTTGCCCATATTTGCTTATAGGCCATTTTCACTAATATAGCTTTCTATTTCAACGATTTGTTCTGTAATTCAGGCAATTTTGAAAGAACAAAATTTAGAAACATTTCAAAAAATGTTCCCTTTGTTTATAAGATGAATGCCTTTTAATTTAAGTTCATTCTCTAAACACATTGACACTTTTAGATGGTACAAGTAGTCCTCGCTAAAATAATTTTTATTTTTCTCTATTTCCTGTGGATTTTTCCCGCCAGAGTGACCTAGGCATCATGTTTTTTTTTGCATTTCCAAGCTATTTCCAGTTCTTTGAGTCCCACAAACACTCACATAATTTCTAATTATCAATTAGTTCGATAACTAATTAATTAGCCCACAAAACTTCGTATTTTTTACTTTAACGTTAAAATGTCACTATACTAAACAACTAGATGCAACAAATTTTTGTTTCTTATTTGTTTCCATTGCCCAGCAACTTGTTTCTGTTTTCTGTCGCTCTAGAGCGACAAAATCAAAAAAAAACGCACGCGTTCCGATTTTTTTTGTTAAAATCATTATAGATATCAGTGACATGCTAACCTATATATACACAGAAACAATTAACATTAAATTTGTTTAAATCCTGCCTAGGAAACCCTACGCAAAAAGTTATAGTAAATTGGGCAATTTCGAAGTTTATAACAAAATGTTAGGTATTCCGCAGGAGTCCATTCTTCTGCCGATGATCCTGTTGTTTTAGTTTTATGTAAGACCAGCTAGGAGAACATATTTTGTCCAATGAAAGGTGTATATATGGGTGTGTAAGATTGAAAATAAAATAGGTTCTTATCCATTCGATTTGTATATTTTATATCAAGGAGTTCCCAATGTTTGCAATCGTTTTGCAAGTCACTTAGAGCAGTGACGAATTTTATGCAGTTCTCTGTTGAGTTGCAGAAATGTTTAACCGCCAAAGTAGTAATTTAATTGTATAAATACTAATAAAACATGGCACATAAATAAAATCCCATGTTGAAGCAGCCAACTTTCATATGATATATAATGTCGTAAATTTAATTTTATTAAGACCAGCAGAACATAAAGTCAATCTTCACACAGAAAAAAGTTTCATGTTTTTCATATTCTATGTAGTATTGCAACAACCCTTGAATCTAATCACTCTAAACAGATGTAGTGTTAAAACATTTATTTACTATCTCGATAGTATAAATATTCCCCCGCCAAGTTATACTTACATACCTGCCCCGGGATATGTAAAGCTTTTCTCCAATACATCCTGTGGTGTCCAATTAGAGAATGTTTTTATCTCCACTCGTAATTTGGACAGTAATGACATGAGAAATGTTATTGGTGAAAGTGTTAATTGTTTAATGAAACTTGTGTGGATGCTGGAAATAAGAAATAAAATTCGCGATCAATATACTAATATTGATTGTAGATTTATTGGAATGAATTTGGGAATAGTAAATGTACAACTGGATCAATATACAACAAAATCTTAAATAATCTTCCAATAACGCAAATATTACAGGAAGAGGAAGCAGTATAAATACGTACTAACAGCTCCAGAAGATATACACTCATATATCAATCTAAAAATAAAATTCATGCATTACATGTTCCACTATTTATATATTTACGAACTGCTTGCATTTCTAGAAACACATGTAACCTACATTAGCTAAGTGCATGTGAATCTAATTTAATCAAATTATACTTGGTTATGTACGAGAAAAATCTACTTAAAAATTCAATACATACATTAAAAATTTACTTCAATAATCTAGTAATAGTAGTAATCTTACCCTAAACAAACAAAATTTCGCAACAAAGTTTTTAGGTTATATGTATATAAGCAAATTTACTTGTATTTACCTATTTATAGCTTATTTTTTACTTCGTAACAACGACTATATTATTATATTTAATATACAAACACTGAAATCGCATTGTTTTCGGAGGAGATTGCCAACAAAAGCGCAGTCATTCCATAATGTTTTATTACACCCACTAACAAAGTTATATTTATAGGAGTACAAATACGAAAATTACACAAGGCAATTGGCATGTCTAAGAAATTTACAAAAATATGATGTTTATAAATAACAACGTGAGAAACTACACTTAAAACATATATCTAAAAGATAGATCCTATTACAAAGTAGGCTTAGGTACTTATCATGTTTGAATTTCGTCCAAAAATTCTTGCTACGTTTCGAAAACTTAGAAAGTAAGAGCAAATTACAGGCATAAATACACAGAAATAACAAGTAATTCTATTATAGTATTCTACAGAGGAAATATCCAAATATTGTTAGCGAAAATAGTCCTCAGGATGCGTATTTGACATACCTGATCAATCTACGATAAAGAAAGAATCGAATTTCGTAATTTTTGGAAATATGATGTGGAATGATTCCAAAAGTGCGATGATTTTCTATAGGTAGTTCTTCATTTCGCGGTAATCACTTCTTATACACTCTTTTTGACAGCTACGATGCGGTATTTTGTAAAATTCAGGTTTTATTAACGAATAACCGTTAAGAATCTAACCTCACTTTGCATTCTCTCGCAAAAACCGCACAAATTTTGTTATTTCCACGGAATTTTCACATTTTCCATTTACCAACGCACATTACAACATCAGTTTGCGTGAGAAACTAGCGATCCATTCGCTATATAAAAGCCAAAATCAACAGAGCAGACAATCTCCCCAAAATTTATCGTGGAATTCTCCCCACAAAATTTTACAACGAGAAAACGGCACGACACTTTCCCCAAACGGCAGTAAAGGCTTTCCCCTACGCTATTTCGTTTTCCCCGAGGTTAACGTACCGGCAATATAATATATTACCTAAAGCTATATTTCACATTAGATTCATATTACGGAATTTAGGGAGGTGAATACTATAAATTATAAACGCACGCGTGCCAATACAATGGATGTACCAACCCTTAAGAAATAGTAATAACGTAAAATGGTTGGTGTCGTTTAAAAAAATGTAAGTTAATTGATTGTTGTTCTTGTCAACATATGTTTCGGGTGAGTTAGTTGGCTATAGGTGTTAATGCGTTGATAGCCTGCCAGGTGGGTATAAATTATTATCTTTTCATGACGCAAATTAGTAGAAGCGAGTCTTTGGATGAACATATCGAAATTAACGGATCGTATAGTTTTATTTTTTGAGTTATTTTTAATAGGCTAATGTTAGCGTTACATTGAGTGAAGTTTATTAATCTTAAAAAGAGCTTGTAGTTAAAAATAGACATGGTTAAATATGGAATTTTATTCTATGATCAAAAGATTATTTCTCATGGTGTGTTTGCATTTAGTAATGGGCATAAACGAATGAGAAAAAAACGAATCATTATAAATTACGGCAATCATTCGAAAACTCGATTATGAATGGAATGAACTTGCATAATCCATGAATTAAATCATTCAATTTGAGGAAAGAACAGTTTTATAGATCCTTCAAATATAAATATAAAATAAATTGAAATCACTCGATTATGCCCACAATGAATTTTGTTTCTGCAGAAGTTTGGGATATTTTGACGACTGCTGATGGCATTTCACGAATAATTTAGATCAAAAATATTTGATTATGCAAAGTAAAACTTTAAAATGATGTAAAAAACAGTCTTTACTTTATAATATCAATAAAATTCTCTTTTTTTTATACCCAGTAAACCAAATTCAAATTTCCCTCAATTATTTTTAGTAACTTCAACGAAAGACATCCAATAACTTAGTAATCTAATACAAAACCATTGGTAATTTCGTGTTTCAATGTTGAAGTTACCAAGAATAATTGTGGGAAATTTAAATTTTGCCAAATCAGTACCTTTCTACTTTTTTTTTTTTAAACAAAACCTATTCGTATATTTCTTATAAATTTTAATAGATAAGTACTTTTTAGTACAACTTATAATTTCTAATCCAAATATCAATAAAGGTACTCAAAAACATTATGTTCAAATTAATAATATCAGCTAAGTGTAATCCTTTGAAATTGTAAGTGCATATAAAAGATTAGAAAATATCCAACAAAAATGTTTTTGAAAATGGAATAAAAAAATCCGAAACGTAAAAAGTTTTAAATTAATAACAATTACCGGCGTCCCCAAATAAATATAGAATTGAATGAATTATATGGAAAATAAAACCGATAAATAAAAAAAAAGTTTATAAAGAAAGAAATATATTCTTTTACATATTTATATATTTAAAGACTCTGAGATGTATCCATATCATAAAAAAAATCACCCAGTAAACCAAATTCAAATTTCCCGCAATTATTTTTAGTAACTTCAACATTAAAACATGAAATTACCTACGATTTTGTATTAGATTAATAGTTATTTGAATACCTTTAAGTTGAAGTTACTAAATTACGGGAAATTTGAATTTGTTTACTTGGCAAATATCTGAATTATTTTTTCGAAAAAATATTTGTCTAAAGGTCAAATTTATTTTTCTTTTCGCCGATATTAATATATCTGTGGTGATATAATAAATTGATCATGAAATATTTTTTAATTATATATCCTTTATATTTCAATGACTTGAATGTTAACAAAAAAAGATGCCAGATTACAAAAGCCCGCGTTCATGACATAAACAGAGCGTTGAAAAGTCATGATAGCTTAATTTAATATGATTTAAAGACTCTCCTTAATTAAGAACAGAATCGCTTCATGACTGACAGGAAATCCTTGAATCGCAGCCAACGATTTTACGCTTTTAATAAGCAATTTTTATTTTTAATTTTAGATATTATTATACGGTAATATTATAACATTAACACCATGCGCAAAATTGTTATTATACTATTATGTACAACATTCACTATAATAACTAATAAATATGTATACAAGTTCTAACTTCTGTGGATTTCAAAATATACGAAGTGCACTACCCTAAATAACATGTGTTTCCAAAAGTATACATTCCAATACTATTTTTCCGTTTTTCCTAATCTATCAGAATTTTTAAAAATAAACTTATATTTAATTTCCTCCAAATACAAATATTTTAAGCTACAAAAACTAAAGAAAACTCACCCCCGTACGAAGAGCGTTTAAACTTTGACATCTGTCAAAAACAGACTATTTTCAGCGAGATTTTCAAATTTTCCGAATTCTACTGACAGTCGAATTGAACCACCGACGATCTAATAACTCACCTCTGGTCGGTATAAAATGTTCCTCTTCCATGGTAGTACGCAAGCAAAACGGTGTGGGTCCTGTTGGAGTTACTATCAGCTGCATTCCATCTCTCTGATGGATTGGCGGTGGCGGTTGTTGTCAATGTGGCGACGAACAGCAACGTTAACCCCAATAGACTGACTGTCGGAACAGGTGAACTATTTATATTGCTATGGGAATGTACCTACCATCGATTAAACTTATGTATTATATCGGTTTAGATATTGTATATAATAGGGTACATAAGTGGAAGATTCATATTTGGAAATTTTATGCCTGAAAAGGCCATGTAACCGGTCTATAATTGTGCTATTTTGGTCTCTTATTCAGGGGCGTATAAAGAAAATCAGAGTGTATTGGCCATACATTGTATTCAGGGATATGTTTATAAATAAAACGACCGTTACAGACAAAATTTGATAAAAGGGTTGCTGACAGACCTATAATGATTAGAAAAAAGACATATTTTGCAATATTTATCATTTTAATTTAATGAACTTATCTTATTCAAACGTAAAAAGCCAAAACATTTATGACACTATGTTAAATTGTTGTTTGTACTCTCGCCAACTATTCAAGCTTACATAAAAATGTACCTATATAAATGCATTCACCTTAAAAGTATTGCATAAAAGGCATTTCTGTGCCAATATTTACAAACAAAATCGATTTTACGATTAATAGATAAAAATTTGTATCTATTAATTGGACAACGAAACGGACTGTTTCTTTGTAAAATTTGACAGAAAGTTAAAAACACTAAGCTTACCCCATATGTTTAGTAAAATTTAATATTAAATTTGTACCTAAATACCTTAAAAAATTGAATTGATAAGTAATTATTATTTAATGTTCGTAATCTGCACCAAAAAAGCATAGAAGGAATTACCCAACCAGCATGATTCACACACATTGCTAAACTATGATTAAAACTAATTGCAAAGTATAAAAATAACTATTTATATTCCTGTGATTTTATTGCACACTTTTAAATCTAGCGCCACTACGTTGTCCTGGTAACTACGCCATAAAACCAGTGAATAAGGAAAATTCGCCTTTACGTATAGCATATGTAAGGGAAGTAAGTATCTTTAATCGGTATGTGGGTACATAACCTAAATCATGACTCGAGCTCGTATAAATCAACAACGTAATCGTTAATTGCACTTATCATCATTATATTACTTAACTGATAGCAATTACATAAACTATTTCCTGTATAAACTCCGTCTTGTATCAGTGCAAACGCGTTAAACATCTCAGAAATCACCAAAATGGGTAGAAAACTGACAATCGCGACGACAACACTAAATCAATGGGCGCTAGATTTCGACGGGAACTTGGAAAGGATACTCGAATCGATTTTGGAGGCGAAAGAAATGGGGGCAGTGTACCGAACGGGCCCCGAATTGGAGATAAGGTAATAAGAAACGATTTTTCTGTTACCGAATTCGATAACGCCGAATCGTTATTACGGTATTTTAGCGGATACAGCTGCGAAGATCACTTCTATGAGAGCGATACATTTTTGCATAGTTGGGAAGTCCTGCTGCAGTTGCTCACAGCACCTTTGTGCGAAAACATGCTGATTGACGTGGGGATGCCGATCATGCATAAGAATGTAGCGTACAACTGCCGGGTTGTATTCTTAAACCAGAAGATACTATTGATCAGGCCGAAGTTATTGATGTGTGATGATGTAATTATAGGGAATCGAGATGGTTTACTGGGTGGAGGAAGGTAATTACAATGTTTAATTATTTACAGTGTATACCTGTAGCATGTTAGATATGGTTTAAAAGGATTCTCATTTATTTTGAAAGGTAACAACTCTTTATTTAAATATTTTGGTAAAATTTGGAATGTAGTGTTGCCAATTCATAATTGTTGAATGTGTATTGCTAACTGCTATTTTTTGTCACTGCCAAATAGCTTTCAAAAACCTAGAAAAGTCTCTAAGAGCATATTGTCTTATTGTAACAGAGATAGAAAACAAAAAATTGAACATTTGTTGTAAATAAACAAATTTTTGAGTTATATTATCATTTTTTCATCAGATTTTATTGTAATCTAGTAAGTGCAGAATATAGAAGAAAATTGTAATTCTTATTTTGACAGCTAAAGTTTGCATTATAGTATTTACGTAAATTACTACTAATATTCAACATATAATGTAATTTATATAGTATTCAAAAAAATGGCAGAACTGAAAAGAAATTGTTAAACCATATTTTGTTATAATTTAATAAACAGGGTAAATAAAATAAAAAATATTGCAATTTATTAATGTTTTGACAGCTGATTTTTGAATTCTATTATTCACTGTAAGTTGTACTTATTTAACCTATAATATCATTTATTTAGCATTCAAAAAAGGTATTGCAAAATTCTATCAAAGCATACTTTGTTGCAATCAAGCAGACATAGAAAATGAAATAAAATATGTATATGTAATTTTTTAGGGTTATTTTGACAGGTAAAATTTGGATTGTATGGTTTACTGTCAAGTTTCTTATTTAACTTATAATATATAGACATTTTTTTTGCTGCTGTTATATCATTAAAAAAAAAATGAATCCCCTGCTAAAGTGTATTTTGTCGGCATCAAGTAAATCCAGAAAATAATAAAGAAAATGTAATTTTTATTATTATTATTGCAACTAAAATTTAGATTAAATAAATTATAAAAGCTGTCAAAATGTCCTCAGATTTTACTGGGCTCAGAAAACAGAAAAAAAATTAGTAATTTGTAATTTCTTGGTGTTGATTTTGGCAGTTAATGTTTGGGAGCCGTACGCAGTAGGGTAGAAAAAAAAAAATAAGCCGTTGACATTACAACAACAATTTGTTATTTACTAGTGTTATTTTGACATTTTAAAAAAAATACGGTGTTTTAGATTTTAATATAAATATTAAAATTTTGTCAAGTAATAAAATAACAAACTAGAGCAAATTCCATGTTTTCGGACTTGATAACTATGCAAAATCCACACAAAAATATAATACAAAGTCTCCCAATTAATATTTCAAATTTGATCTTAGTTTTGATAAATTTGGAAATATATAAATATGGAATAGAAAGTAATGTTTGGAACATTCTTTATAATATTATATTCCATTTATGTATTTTAGTTAAGACAAATTGAAGACTTTCATTTACCGAGAATGATTTCCGAAGTTACAAGACAAACTACTGTTCCCATAGGAGATGCCGTTATATCTACTCGTGATACTTGTATAGGTACATTATTTTCAATATATTGCACGAATTATATTTATTATATTTATGGTTGGTTATTAATTACTGATGTTTTTTTTGATTTTTATTATTTTGCTTTTAAAAATTAAAATATATCGAATGGAATAGAAATATATGTAGATGGATTATCTGTTACATGTAGTTACATGTTAATAACTTTTTGTCTTCCGATGATTGGAATACTTGTAATATATGCCCATATTAAAAAAAAATAACCTTATGCTTTTCACAAAATCATTCTGTTCTTTCTTCCACGGCGTTTCTATGATACAGGTTATGAAATATGCGAAGAATTATGGAATCCCCGCAGTTCACACATAGATCTCTCACTAGATGGCGTCGAAATCCTTATAAACAGCTCGGGCAGTCACACTGAGCTACGCAAAGCTTACATAGTAAGGGATTTGGTCTAAAAGCGCCACCTATAAATGCGGCGGTTGCTACGTTTTCAGCAATTTAAGAGGCTGTGACGGACAGCGTGTGTACTACAATGGAGGATCTTGCATCGCGCTGAACGGATACATCTTGAGCCATTCTAAACAATTTGCTTTGCAAGATGTGGTATATAATAAATGAATTTTTGTTTTTTTTGGTACCTACGCATTCATGAAAATAAATTGCAGGAAGTTACAACAGCTACAATCGATTTAGAAGATATAAGATCCTACAGGAATGCTTTACGTAGCCGTAATGTTATTGCAGCGTCCAGTCCGAACTATCCTAGGGTAGTCGTCGATTTTTCTCTATCGCAAGAACACGATACCACATTCCCAACTGCCGTGCCTGTAGATTGGGTTTTCTTAACAGCAGAAGAGGAAATAACCCAGGTATAAACAAAATTGAAATCGCGTATAAAAAGAAAACAAAAAACGTCCTTAACATTCATCAAAAGTTTTTTAAATATATTTAAGAACATGTTTCGGCTCACAAATGCCATCTTCAGGTCAATGGTACGAAAACTGATAATTAAAACTGTCAAAAAATGGCATATTCACAACATGGTGGAACAAAGAGACAAACAAATACACACGTTGTGTTAAATATATTTAAAAAAACACTTTTTAGTGAATGTCAAGGAGAATTTTTTCGATTTTCTTTTTTTTCTTTTTTTTGTTTTTTTTTTTTAGCTTTTTACACATTATTACATACCACATTCATGGATTTCAACATACAAAATTGAAATTCTTAAAAATATTAAATTCTATTCCCTATATTGATTTTAGGGCCCGGCGTGTTGGTTGTGGGATTATCTAAGACGTTCGGGGCAAGGGGGCTTCTTCTTGCCCTTAAGTGGGGGCGTCGACTCTTCTAGTGCGGCTTTAATCGTGTATTCCATGTGTAGAATGGTTATTGAAAGTGTTCAGAAAGGAGGTAAGATTCGATGGTTTTTTTTTTTGTTTTGAAGATTTGAAAAATATTTAACTTTATAGATGCGAGGGTTTTGGCTGATGTAAGGAGAATTTTAGGAGATACAGAATACACTCCATCCGCACCAAATGAATTATGTAACAGAATATTAGTAACTTGTTATATGGCTAGTGAGAATTCGTCTAAAGAAACTAAAAAGAGAGCCGCTACTTTGGCTGGATCTATTGGAAGGTATCTTTTTATAGAAATTTTATTTGATTGCTTTCATTGATCTCAATTTTCATCTAAGTATGCTTGTTTTTATTTATTTTGTTTTCTCCGATTATTGTATTGATGGATCATTTTCCATTGCTAGAAGGCATTCTACACAGATGAAAATTTCTTCAAATATAAACTAATCAATAAAATTACAAAATTGAAAGTATATAAAACTACAATGAGAAATATAGTAACGTATAAATAAAAAATGCTAAAATGATTTTAAAATGAAAAAGAAAAAAATATTAGCTAGCTCAACGGAAAAGATTTTTAATAAAACAAAAGAACTATTAATCTCAGAGTTACCCTCGCGAATTAAAACTTTAATCTAACCACGAAAAGCAAATTGTCAGTAAATGAAATCAGACTTTCTTAATTACACGAAAAATTGTAAAGGTTTAATATAAAATAAAAGAACAGAATTTTCAACCCATTGACGCCATTTAACAACAAATTTATTTCAACAAAAAGGACTGAAATACAATTGTGCAGAAAAAAACCCTGAACTGAAGGTTCTGGCCTAAAATAAAAACTGCACTAGACTCTAAATTAAAATAGGACAGTGTTATTTCCTATGCAAAGCAAAAAAGAAAGGTTTTATTTGTTCAGGAAGATTATTCAACATACAAAACCTTTGAATTTCTATCCACGTGGTTGCACAAATTAAAATAATCTAAGCGTGGACAAAATGCTAGAAATTTACAAAAATGAAAAAGCTAAATTATAGAAAAATGCTTCTACTCACCCAAACGAGGTGATAGGAAAAGTTACAAAAGATACAGCAAAATAGATTAACGGAAAAGTTAACTCTTACAAAATATAAATGAGAGAAAAAACTAAAAATAAATCTTCCTAAACAAAAAATAATAATTGATCTTATATTTACCAAGTGT
The DNA here is from genome assembly GCA_004143645.1 of Protaetia brevitarsis. Lineage (NCBI taxonomy): Eukaryota > Metazoa > Arthropoda > Insecta > Coleoptera > Scarabaeidae > Protaetia > Protaetia brevitarsis. The sequence goes on along the minus strand of RXPK01000281.1, from coordinate 632,373 downwards.
ATAATTCAATACATTAACAATTATTACAATAATTATTCCTTGATTGGCTATATAATAGAAAAATATTAAATTTTACAATACAAACTGAATAACAAAATGGCAACAATTATTTACGAAAAACGTCTACTTACATCAATAGTCGAACAAGGAAGTGTTTCACAAAACCCTGCAATGCTATTGCCTACAAAAATTCCTCTCTCAATTTTCGTACAACGCAGATGTAGTACGTTACAATGACAATATTAAATAGAATACGCATAAAATCAGCGCAAGCGAACAATAGACATTTGAATGATTAGATTAATTAAAAATCTTAACACTACATAATTAACATTGTTTTTTTTTAACGTTTGGCGTATTCCCCTCAAACTAGAGAAAATAACGGTATTATAATGTCGGTTAGCGATATCTTTCAAAATTGAGGTTGCCTGCCTGTTGCGATAACAATCGAAGGCTGTTAACTGATAAATCTGGTTTGAATCCTCATTCTGTTGGTGGCCACGAGAGAGGACGGTTGTATAAATTTCCTATAACGATTTTTATGCCACAATTTCAAAAAAAAATATCAAAGTTCCAAGAAGTGTTACCTAAGAAAGTATCGATACAACTCCTGAATAATTAAATCCTTATCGAATACCTGCAATTTGCCAAGAATTCTCCTATAAAAAATTTCCTACGAAGAATCCCGACCAGATTGCCTTTCCATGCCATTGACCGAGACCGGGGGCCCATCTAACTGAACCTCCATCCCGTATCAGAGTTTGCCAAGCGTCGTGTCTACTTTAAGTTAGTATTCCATTGAATTACCTCACCTAAAACAGAAAAGAATTAATTCAGTTTCCTTTCAATATTAATTAGAAACTTAGATCTTTATAATTTATTTCACTATACGTTAATTTGGGGTTAGTTTTATAATAACCGCCTTTTTAGTTAGCTATTTTAGGAATTTTAATATTAAGGGTTGTAAATAAATATCACTGAGTTTGATCTGTGATAAAATAGCTATCTTTAACAAATATCGATAATCACAGATAATCGTTTGCTTTAAAATTTAGTATTTGCTGTTTACGAGTAGATGGCGCCGTTATTTATTTGAAATTAATTTATTATATGACATTTCCGTAACCTCTTTAGTCTTTTAAAATGTCAGGAAAGTTCGAAGACGTGCTTTTGTATTAAATAATTTGTCTTATATAGAGTATTTTACTGATTCCAACATACGTACCTTGTGAGCAAAGAGTCTCAATGATGATGAAACCTAGCATTTGCGTAAATAAATAAAGATTTAAGCTTGTTTTGGTTTGAAACGTTTCTTTTATTTGTACAGTTAGTGTTTTTACATCGATTTTCGATAGTTACTTGTTTCAAATTTTAATAATCCGAGAAGGGGCTTTGAGGGTGCGCCCGTTAGGTGAGAAAATTGCCTATTCGTTAATAAGCGTTCGGAGTACGATTTTGATAGACGATCTGGTTCCCTTTGAAGCATCCCGTGCCACCTAGCAGGTAGATTTCACAGTTTTCTTTCACTTACTTAGAGAGGTCGCTGGGTGTATTGAAACCACTAATTATTCATTTTATTTTTATGAAAAAAGAAGAAAAATAAATCGTAAACAGACAAGCTAAATAATAATAGAATTTGAAAATATAAAATTAAATACAATAATAAATTTGTACTGAACTTATAAAATAAAATTTTGAAATCCCGGGCATATTGTGTTCTGAAAAAAACAGAGCAATAAATACATATAAATATTGAGTGAATAGCGGTAACAAAAGACACTTTGGGGCGGTGTGCAAAATTGTAAAAATAGTTTATCTATTTAAAGTATACTTTTTAATCACTTATTGTTTAGACCATTGAACATTTCAATTCTTGCAAATTTACTAACGCTCTCTTGCTTTCTTTTAAATCCTAATATTTCTCCTGTATGGAGTTGATTTCCTTCAGTAATAATTAATTAATAACTCATTAACTCTAACTCAGAGATATAACCGTGATAATCGTTTCAGTTATCACATGTATATCACCATTGACAAAGCCGTCACCACAGTATTAGAAATATTCAGCTCCGTAACCGGTTTATTCCCGAGATTCGCCTCCAAAGGCGGTTGCGCACGCCAGAACCTAGCCCTGCAGAACGTTCAAGCGCGCCTGCGCATGGTTTTATCCTACCTCTTTGCCCAACTGATGCTGTGGGCGCGCAAACGTCCCGGCGGGCTCCTAGTTCTCGGCTCCGCCAACGTAGACGAAGCCTTGCGTGGTTACATGACGAAATACGACTGCTCCAGCGCCGACATCAACCCGATCGGCGGCATATCCAAGACGGATTTGAGAATGTTCCTCAATTACGTGAAAGAGAAGTTCGGCGTGCCCATCATAGGAGATATCGTGAACGCCGCGCCCACGGCCGAGTTGGAACCGCTAAAAGATGGCGCTCTAGCGCAAACCGACGAAGAGGACATGGGCATGACTTACGCCGAGTTGAGCGTATTCGGGAAGTTGAGGAAACAAGAGCGCTGCGGCCCGTATTCGATGTTCTGCAAGCTGGTGAATACTTGGTCCGGAGTGTATACTTCTGATGAGGTCGCGGAGAAAGTTAAACATTTCTTTAGGTAAGTGCTGGAGTTCTCCGAATATACAGGGTGATTCTCAATATATGCGACAAACTTTAAGAGCTGATTCCTGAGGTTATTTTAATCATAAAAGTTCATATGAGTATGTGTCCAAAACGGTTTGGTTTTAAAGTTATTGAATATTTAATAATAAATTATGAACTATGACTAATACGATATAATATCACAGTTGGTTCTTGAAAAACTATTGTGTTGAGAGGGAATTGTTTATTTGTCATTTCAATAGTTCTCAATAGTTGTCAGAGTATTCATTCAGTTTATTGCCAGTTTCTATTTTCTAAAATGAATTACACGAATGCTGAGATGTGTGATATGCATTTCGTTTACGGTCTTGCCAATGGAAATTCGCGTGCTGCTAGACGTCTTTATGAAGAACGATACCCGAAACCGTATCATCCCGCATCATTCAATATTTGCCCGTCTTCACCAACATCTTAGTGAAACGGGAAATTTAAAAAAAAACGGACGACTGATAACGGGCACCCATCTACAGTAAGAACTCCACAAGTTGAAGAAATTGTACTAAACGAAATTGAGGAACATCCTACTACAAGCACCAGAAAAATTGCGTTTGCTTTAAACATTAGTCAGGCCACAGTTCGGAGAATATTGAAAGATCAACTATTGTATCCATATCACATTCAACGGGTGCAGGCACTTTTGCCGGCAGATTTTCTGCGAAGAGTGGCTTTTTGTCAATGGATGCAACACAAAATCGCACAAAATTCTGACTGTTTGGCTCAAATATTCTTCATCGACCAGGCTGCTTTCTCTAGAAACGCCATTATTAATTTTCATAATAGTCACATATGGGCCGAAGAAAATCCGCACGAACTAGTGAATGCCCGTCATCAGCATCAATTCTCTGTCAATGTGTGGGCCGGAATTGTTGGAGATCACCTAACAGGTCCACATTTCTTACTGATGCGGTTAAATGGCGAGGTATACCGCGATTTTCTTGAAGAAGAGCTACCCCTACTGCTGGAAGAAGTTCCGTTACAATTAAGATTACAAATGTATTTTACGCATGACGGTGCTCCAGCGCATTTTAGTTTAGTTGCTCGCGAGTTTTTGGATAATACGTATCCAGATCGGTGGATAGGACGGGGAGGTCCAAACCGTGGCCTCCTCGGTCTCCAGACTTAAATTCTTTGGACTTTTTTTCTCTGGGGTCACCTTAAATCATTAGTTTATACGACTCCCATTGAAAATGTCGATGAACTGAGAAATCGTATTATCGCAGCTTTTCCAAACAATTCGAAATACCCCTGGTATTTTAGAACGGACTCGCCAGTCAATACTACGGAGGATAGAAGCTTGTATTGCAGTTGGGGGCGGTCACTTTCAACAGTTAGTATAAGTTAATTTTGTTTTACTAATTATTTTGTTAATTTATAATAAAAACATTAATTATGTTAACTTACTATTAAACATTATACAACTGTAGAACTAAGCGATTTTGGACATATGTTCTTATGAACTTTTATGATCAAAATAATCCCAGGAATCAGCGCTTAAAGTTTGTCGCATATATTGAGAATCACCCTGTAAATTGTTTTAAGTATAATTTGGAGCAAAATTGATCAAATGGTTCGTTAAAGATTTGAGTTATATAAAAAAATCTTTGACTCAGATGCTATGCCATAAATCGTCACAAAATGACCGTTCTTACTCCGTCCTATCATGCAGAGGGTTACAGTCCTGATGATAATCGGTTCGACTTGCGTCCATTTTTATATAGAGCGAATTGGTCTTGGCAGTTCAGAGCGATTGATAAACAGGTAAGTCTTTCCTATCACACGGTATATGTTAATTTGCTAATGGTAGATTTTGATCACACGGTATCTGAAAGCTCACTAATTTGTACAGTTGAACACCTTCACATTGCTTCTAGTAGAGTTGGCTTTATATTTCTGGAGCGCTGAAAGTTCGATCTTCGAAAAAATGTTTCTTGCGAAAGTCTTGCAAATATCGCCTCTTGCCTTGTTATCTTACCTGCTCTAATATTCTATATATTATTCCGTTTCGGAATATTTAGGTAGGCTAAAAGAGAATAACATATATTTTTTTTTCTGTATTTGAAAGTGTCGACCTTTTCATTCTTAATAATAATCATAATACGTATTTATTGGCAATAGAATGAGACAGTAAACACAAAACAACAGCTTCAATTATACTTGAACCTATTCATACCCACATATTTGCCAAAAAAATTAAATCGACTATAAACAATACATTGTTGCATTGGCGTTCTTTCTTTAATCTATGAGACATGAAATAATAATAAGAACAAGAAAAAAAAAGTAATACATGAGAAGGAAACTATGTTACACAAAACACATTGCAGGTACAAACCATCAAGTCCATCATCTCGAAGTATCTACTCCAGCTAGCACTAGCTTCGTCTCTCACACGTCCCTCCCCTTCTTTGTCATTATACTTATATAAACTACGTGCCAAAAAATTGCAAAAAAACAAACACTTTGAAAGAGCTATACCAATTTTGGGCAAGGTATAGTTAATATTAGAAAAGTTTAATACAATGCTAAAGTTAGGTTATACTCAGTGGCGGCTCGTCCTGTATGATTCATGGACTAGAGGCCTTCACGAAAAATAATAAATAAATTTGATCAACGTCAGAATTAAGTTTTTACAACTGAATCTCATTTGGGAAATAGTAATCGTTCGGCTGCATAAGTGTTGAATGATGTTACCTCCACCACGAAGTACACCGAAGGAGAAGCGTTATCATTAATTATTAACGCTAAACTAGCCCAACATCAATACCACCTAATACAAAAGTAGTACAAAAGTATTTATTTCAAAATTCTTGATCTTCATAAATATCTTTCTATTTTCAGTGTTGCCTTATTTAATATGAATAAAAATCAAAGGTTAGATGCAGTGTTGCAAGAGCTAGGGAATTTTTACGAAATAGATGAAATGAATATCAGACCTAAACCGGATTTTGTAATACAGATAAGGCGGTGTTTTAAAAGTTAGAATCTTATGAAATAGACATATCATGAAGTACTCCCTACTGTAATATATATTTAACCATCCTACTTCACGTAGCTTATGAGAAATGTGATCAAATTTCTTTAGGTTGAAAATATATCGCAAACATGCATGCTGAATCCTTTGAATCCGACAGGTAGTAAAATTGTCCAAAGCACCGTGATAGACAGCATCAGAACAATAAATTAAAGTGTGATAATACAAAAATGTCACATAAATTCTTCTTAGTAGACTGACTAAGCACTGATCTATGAGGACATAACTTTTTTGAAATTTATGTAAGCCTTTTTAATATATGTAGAAATCTAATCACGAAAACGAAAGGAATTATCCAATATAACACCAAGGCTTTTCACCTTATTGACAAAGGATAAATTTGAATTGTTAATTTGTAACCTCATTACATTACTCAAATTCTGGCAGGCTTTCTTAGGCCCAAATAAACTAGCCTGGGATTTAGCTGGATTTAATAGTAAACAGTGATCACGTGAGTGGTCAATCAAAAATTCAAGGTCAGCATTAATAACCTCATTAGCTTTACGCCAATCCGACGGATGGAAGGAGTAATATAGTTGAGTGTCACCAGCATGTGATACTTACAGTGCCTAATACACGTTAATAACTTAGAGGTATAAATAGTAAACAAAATGGAATCTAAAATAGACCACTGCGGCACACCACGCGAAAGTGACAAAATTAGATATATTATTATGCTTAACTATTTTGTTACGATTAAGAAGATACCCATTCCTCAGAGATACAGCATCATTACTGAAACCTATATGCTTCAATACAGACAAAAGAACATTATGATCAACTGTGTTATGTTTTAAAGGGAGCTTTTCAGAATCATGAATAAATTAACTTACAGCTCATAAGCTTTCTTTGAGGACTTTGCTAACAATTTTTAACCAAAGCTGTCAATGTGTGCTATTTGCTTTGTGCGTTTTGGGTTTTATAATTTTTGGAGATATGAAAAATTATGGAAACCACCTCCCATTATTCTTATGTGCATTAGGAAAACCTTTTTTTCAATTGAATTTATGTTACGTGTAACGTGAGCATTAGTGATCGATGGATTGATTTTATCTCTTCTGTGATTTCTATCATTTATTTTTCATGTATGTGTGATCAAAATAGATTGTTAGCGCATGTAGAATTCAAAATATTCATCTTCCCATCGTGTGACCTTCTTCCCGTAAAATTTTTTCACCCAAAAAACGTGTTGAAACTTACAGTTGAATTATCAAGCGTCGGTGAAGAAATCCACCTCACGACAATTGAGCAAGAAGATCGACAGTATACGCATACGGACAGCGGTGCACGTGTGAAAAAAGGACAATCCCGTATTTGTGTAGTGTCTATAACTGTCGTTGCAACGATGTCTTTCTTCGAGAAAATCAGGTTGTTCTTTTTAGCGCGCCCATCTTGATGTGATATCTTTATATATACTTATACATATATATTGTTTTTATGTTTTTTATTTTTGTACTCGTTAAAACTGTTACACTTTATCGCTGTGGAAAACCTACATACGAATGTCTTCACATATATTTCTATAAGAAAAAGAAAAAGTATTTTAAAATATATTTATTATTAATTAAAGTGTAGAACAAAAACTGAAGTACCTATTGAAATAACTATTATGATTACGAACTTGGCCGGCGTCTTTGATGAAATTATCGTTTGTCTGTTCGTGTTAGCCCTAATCTGACATGTTGATGTGTTTGATCGTGTTTAGGAATTTAGGGATGAAATGTAGAAAGTGTAATGTGGAGTTTCGAATAGCGGCGATATTTGTATGGTAAATATTACCCATCATCCGTGACAGATTAAATCACCTTGCGTAGACTTAAATATCGTCATTATTTAGGTGAAATAGATTTTAAATGTGTAAATTGTTGTTAAATTAGTTGGACGTATATGAGAAGAATAAACGATAGAAGCGAGAATTTGTTGTTGCTTTGTATTTAAATGCTAGAAATAAACTCTTTTCTAACTTTTTAAGGATCAAACTCAACTTTGATCCTTAGGGGGTGAATTCACTTGCTAAATTTTATAACGATTTAAAATCATTACTTATTGCAATTATACTGCTTACTATTTGCTTGCACAGCATTTTAATTAAGAATTAAATTAACTAGAGTGATTACATACAACCATGATTAAAAGTATTTTTTTTTGCCAGTATTCAAAAGTAAAATGAATTTAATTTAAATAACTTCTAACTTACCATATAAATACGAGTAGATATAAGTAATTTATTTAGGTATTATATTTCTAGTAATATTTCTAGTAAATTGTATTTGTGCCAGTAGGTAAACTAGGTAAATTATTCTTCTAGTAGCTCCCTAGTTTACCTACTTGTGCTTTTAATATACTGCTATAATACTTTTTCTCATGGCAGGGAAATACTGACATCTTCTAATTTGAAAGTACATAAAACTTTGGTACATCTACAAAAAGTAAAATTGTAAAAACAGTTGCATAAACATTAAAATATCTACTTAGAAGATAATACCAAAAATTAATGGTAAGAACATGAATACTTTTAATCATGGCTGAGTGCTATTATTAAGCTTTTACCCCCTGAAAATAATCCAAACCGATTTTTAATAAATTCTCCGTATTTTTTGTTATTAGATAAGATTGTCATTTTCAAATATTTTTAAATAAATAAAAGAAAATATAAAATCTTTAAAACTATCAGTAACCTTTCTTGTTTTAAATTATCGGTAAAACTGTAAAAATTTTAGTAAATTTACTTTAGTTAATAGTAACAAAAAAAAGTAAAATTAAAATGAATATTTATCTGTGGAATAGCTGTGGGTAAGAACTTATTTCTAATTTATCAATAATTCATTCATTATCACGCACCCTCTGTTGTGCAGTAGATGAACTAGATAATTAGTTTCAGATTGTACAAATAGATGTCGCGCACAATAAATCTAATTTATATCCAAATAATGGATACTAAAATAATATGTATTGCATATCTGATATTAAAATAACTTAAGGCAACGCCATAACTCTTATTCTTGAATTTATAAATAAATAAAAATATTAGGCGCCAACTAGTGTGAAGACCAATAAAAAGCTTGTTAGTTTAGAGGATCTACGATAGATGTCACTGAAAATATAAGAATTCATAGTTATTTTTTTTACTTGGTGACGCGAAGAATTTTAGTAATTTTATAATAGTCGTTTCCTTAAAAAAAAGCTATTTGAATATACATTATATATAATGCAGTAATATATCAACTGCCCTCTAGTGTATAAAAGATCACTTATATTATTGATTTTTATTTGCTCAAATAGAAGTCGCGTACAGTGGATTAATGATCTAATTAAATTTAGTAAAAATAAATATTATAATGTGTAATATATAATAAAGAAATATCCCTGTTTATATATCTCTTACAGTTATTCAACCGTGTTGAGCTACAACGGGATGATTGACAGATGGCGTACGATGTAAATGGGATTTTATATTATCACATTGTGCCATCTGTCAATTATTCCGTTGTAGCTCAACACGGTTGAATAACTTTAAAGACATATATAAACAAGGGAAATATGCAATATTCTTGTTTATATATCTTAATAGTTATTCAACCGATTAAAGTACCTTTAACTGTCTTTTAGATGGCGCACGACATAGATGGGATTTTACAGTGGTGCAGAACACCATCTAGTACTTAGAGGACGTATTGTTAGTTGAAATAATTGTAACTAGATGTCGCCCAGAACACAAAAATAGTTACTTATTTACAGGGTTTAAAAATTGTTTGTTTTGTTTCGTGATGAGAAACATAATTTCAGTAATTGATAATTATAGTTCAGTTAAATAAAATGCGGAATTTTGTAATTTAAAAATATTTATTATGATTTGCTCTCTATTATGTAGAAGATGAAATAATTCCTTCAGTTTCAAATTGCGCCAATAGATGTCACCTAATATATTGCAGGAATTTGCAGTAAAAATAATAATTGTTGCATATAAACTAACATAATTAAATGATTCTTGTATAACTTACTTTTTAGTAGAATTTTTGGCTTTTTGATAAAAAAAAAATCAGTAAGACGTTTCGACTTGTTTATTTAAGTCTTTTTCAATTACAGTACATATTTGAACAGTTTCCTTAGTATACATATATCTAAAACGACGTATGTAAAATTACGAATAACATTATGCTGTTGTGTCAAAGTTCCTTCTTTTATATCGGTGTTTAAAAACTTTTTAAAATTGTATATGGGACTAACACAATGCTTTTAACAGTTATAAATGTTAATTTTTTTTGAAAAAGCCAACAATTCCACCAAAAAGTAAATTATACAAAACAATATTTTATGGGCTACAACATTAAAACAAAACAAGTTCAAATATTTTTGAATAAAATAGTGTTTTCATTACAAATTGCTTTAAATTTTATATGGTAGGAATATTCATAGATGACAGCACATTAAATATTATTCTAATGATATTTGATGTGCTTCTGTTTTTTTTTTTTTAATGAGGTGGAAAATATTTGTAAAAATAAAATAAATATTTTTAAATAAAATAGTATTTTCATTAAAATTGCTTTAAATTTTATATGGTAGAAATATTCATAGATGGCAGCACATCAAATATCATTCAATGATATTTCTGTTTTTTTATTTATTTAAGATGAGGGGGAAAATATTTTTAAATAAAATAATATTTTCATAGATGGCAGCACATCAAATATCATTCTAATGATCTGTTCTTTTTATATTTATAAGAAACTGCATGCATGGGGAGAATAAGGACATTTTATGTTTAATTTTTATTAAAAATAGAAATGAAAGAATATACTAATTGTACGAATTTAATTGAATTTTGGGTTTGTTTTACAGGTTACTGTAATTGCTAATCATTAAAGCTTTAAAGTCTCCACGAATTATAGAAAGCTCTTGAGTAAGTATATTTATGAAAATAACGCAAACATTTTAACTATTGAATCGATTTTTTTTTTAGCCGCACTTTATAAAAAAATCACGCATAGTTTTTTATTATTTATGTGGAGAAAAAAAAAAAAATAAAACAAAATTACATAAAATTTATATAATTTATTATGTATAACAACATGTAGATATTAGGAAACAGATACACATTTGTTCTATTCATTCATATTACATAATAATAGAATAATAAAAATAATAATTAAATATAAAAAGAGAGTGTTTTGTGTTATTCCTTTATTTTTATTATTTATCTACCATATTACGCGACAGTCCACATGTAGAAATTAATAATACACTAGAGAAACTTGTGATTTGTTCACACGCATGTACCTATGGTATTAAAGCTAAACAGTATTTATTTAATAATAATATATTAACGAAAAAGTACAAGCAAAATACACGGGAAATAAAAAAAAAACGAAAAAAAAAAATCTCAGGTTACTTCTATTACAGTCGTTTTAAATTAATAAAATATACAAAATACAATCTAATAGGTAATAGAATACTGTGACGTAAACGAAGAATATAAATAACGTTACAATAATAATAATAATATATAAAAAAATATTAATAATAACATTAGGTACTGGCTAAGTCAACATATTTAACCAACAACGATGAAGTCTCTTAACAAGAAAAACCACATCTTTGTCGTAGGTACTAATAGTAGATGATGATGATCTTATCTTAAATAATAATTTTAAAGTAAAAAAAAATGACAAATAAAAAGATATTTATATATTTACAAAAAGGGGAATTACAATTTTGATGACGCGGTGAAGAATGCTTTATGATGATAATTCGTTGTGAATGAACATTATATTTGATCGTCTAACAACTACTTATATCGGTTAAAAAAAAAGTACAAATAGAATCACACGGGAAGTTCCTTTTATTTATTCATTTGATCGTTAAGTTATGCATTAGGTATATCTTTTTCTTTTAACAAACAATTCTAGGTAGCACCATAGGTTTTCGTTTTTACAACATTTCTATTAGGGAGATAGGCGATATATAGTGTCATTATAAATCTATGAAGCACCAGAACTTTTGTAATATTAGGAACACGTTAAAGTTTAGAAAAAAATGCTACGTACCCCCAAACCATTTTAATTTTATAATATAGGGCCTTCTTTTTATTATAAAAACACCCGACAGGGAATTTGGTGTCTCTATTTGGTGGTTTTATTGATTAAATGAAAGCCCTACATATATAATTTAAGGAAAATAGAACCGATTCAGAAAGCAAGAAGGAAACATGAAGAAAATACACCCGAGTATAAAGAAAATCTTTTCTAAATTCTAACAACTGTTCCTTATTTTCATCCTACGTATCAATTTTTTTTTTTAACTATACATACATTTAACATTTTTTATATATATATAACTTTGTTCTAATACAAAACTATCTATAATATTGTATATATTTATATGTATATATTTATAGAAATGAACTTATGTAAACCCCATATAACCATACACCTGATTGCACAAAAAACCCGATTTTTTTCAACTCTTCCATTGAAGGAAGATCAAAGAATTGCCGTATACGAACAGAGATGGGAGCTGTCTGTCATTTCAGGCACTCTTATCTAATCTCTAGATTATTTGCTTCTCTTCGAAAAATTAATTGCACTGCTGCTACAAAACGATGAATGACTTCAGTGTTGCGAACGATATCTTTGATAATGAAATGAGTATCTTAGTAATCTCTCTAACATATTTTTTTTCTTTAGTTTGTTAATTATATATCAAATTATCACAGAAGTTAACGGATTAGAGTTCCGTAGCTACCAAATCGACGTCGATTCTTCCTTGAAGAAATACGCCACATATCCATGCATTTCTATACGTTTGCACGTCATAACCTCAATCCTTTTTTTTTGTCTTTGTAAGAGCTTATTTTATTTAACTTACTTTCAAATTCAAACCCTGCAAAGATGGAAAGATACCACGATTTAAAAAAAAAAACCATTCATTTCTAATTTCATTACATTACCAATCAAATAGACACACGAAACAGCAAAAGTCACCAAACAAAAATAACTAGTAATAAATACCGTTGAACGAAGGTGATAAGGTAAACTTACTTATCTTACCACACCGTTACGAATTTACTACAATTCATTTTCTTAGGTACGTACTTGTAGCAGCATGTTAGCAAAATTTGAATTCGTAAATTTGAAATGGCGCTTGTCATAGAACTTTAACAGGGCCGGACTGTAGGGATGTTTGTCTTTCAAGTGGAGATAGTGGACCTCTGGTTCGCTGGTGGTGTGCCCGCATTCCTCACAGACGTACACTTTGGTCCTTCGTTCTTTGTAGGCGTACTGGTGTTGGACACCGTGCACCTTCAAACAGTGGGATTCTAGCGAACACCGTTGCGTGAATGATTTTTCGCATAGGCTACACTTGTACGGTCTAACTCCTGAAATGAATGAAAAAGAATTAATGCTATTATAGTGGAGTGGTTGATTGTATTGATCGGATCATTGATTTAGGTTGGTAGCAGTGCTTTTTAGTGTTATGAGTTTGAAATGTTTAAATATGTTTTAGGACTTAGGGGAGTGAAAGCAAAACAGTTTGTATGAATTATTTATAGTACTGATTCGGCATAGGAACTGTTAGCAGTGATGCCATTAGTATAGATTTGAAAATCTCTAAAAGCTATTCCAAAAATTTCCTTAAAATTTTCATTCAGTTCTGGCAATTACCTACATTTTGCACAACTTTTAATAATAATACTAATAAAGTATGCTTGCATAATAAAGGCACATAAAAGGACATATTGAAATATAAATAAAAATACTGTAAGAGCATTGATTGAACAAATGGGAGATCAGTTTTAAGGAAGAGTTTGAAGCACAGCAGTTGGAAGCTGGAACGTACTTTTAGCCTTATTTTTCTTTGGACATGGGAGCTACCAAAAATGTGTTGGTGAACATTTTATTTTGGCATTAAGCCAACAGTCTGTTTTTCGAAAGCATAAAAGTTGCAGAAATTATAGTAAATAATTTTTCAAATAGTTTGTCCATTTTTTTGTGCACCTTCAAAGCAGCATTTTTTCTGCAAACTTGCCACAGGTTTTTCACTTTGGGGTTTGAGGCTTTCACTTCAGGTTTTGTTCACACATGTACCAACACCCTGTTTTTTTTTTAATATAAAATTTAGTAATTCCTCGTACAGTACGCGAGTTGTTTTTTTGTCGCCTCTTAACTTTCTCCATTATTTCTTCCTATTTATCAAACACTGTATTCTTACGCTAGATTATGTCAATAATTACTACTTTATGGATGCAGTATACCTATGGATAATCTTATATATCACACCCAATAGAAATCTACGCGTCACGAATGTGTATTCATCTATTTCGCCCCGACGCGGCGTGCATGATTTTGGGTATATTAAATTTCGTAGGGACATGAATAAAATACAGAATAAGAATGAAGAAAGATGAGCAGATACATATCATATGGAATTTATCTTCCTTGCTAATCAGTTATTTACTACACGATAAATGTCAGTTTTTGATCGAAATGGTTGAAATAATAGATCAACTCGTTATTTTTTCTAAGGGAAAAGTAAATCTCTACAAAAAAATTGAAGGGGTTGCAATTTGGCTGCATTCATATTCATACAAAATTAACTATTTTAAAGAATTAGATGCAACTAATCTGATGATTACATTCGTATATATTTCTCCCAATTAAGTATAAATGTAGACTTTTACCCGCCACGAACGCGTACTCATCTATTTCGGCAGATGCGGCGTGCATGATTTCGAGTGTATATTAAATTTCGTAGGAACGGGAATAAAATAAGGTTTTGAGGATTTAATTACGGTAACGGAAATTATATTAGAACCGCACGATTTAGAAATACGAGTAGATATAGTGGGGAGAATAAGTACATAGCTAATATATATTTTATCATCGTTACTAATCAGTTGCAACTTGGCTCAATTTATATTCGTACAGAATTAACTATTTTAAAGAATTAGATGCAACTAATCTATTTCTAGCAAATTAAGTATAAATTTAAACTTTTACGCGCCACGAACGCGTATTCATCTATTTCGTCCGAAGCGGCGTGCATGATTTCGGAGTACATTAAATTAGACGCGTAGGGACGCGAATGAAATAGGGTTTGAGGGTTTAATTACGGTAATGAGAATTAGATTAGTAGATATAGAGGGAATAGATACATAATTAATGCATTTTATCATCGTTGCTAACCAGTTATTTACTACACGATAAATGTCAATTTTTGATTAAAATGGTTGAAGTAATAAATCAGCTCGTTATTTTTCATAAGGGAAAAGTGAATCTTTTTGATATAAGTGCTATTTAAAGGCCTTTCTATACAAATTGAAGGGTTGCAACTTGGTTACATTATATGTTCTTACAGAATTAACTATTTTAAAGAATTAGATGCAACTAATCTGATGATTACATTCGTGACTAGTATTTCTCCCAATTAAGTATAAATTTAGACTTTTACCCGCCACGAATGCGTATTCATCTATTTCGGTCGATGCGGCGTGTATGATTTCGGATATATATTTAAAAAAATTAGACTTTTACTTCTAACAAGAGAATGTCCTAATCGAGGATCCTATCACACCACTAATACCAGCTTCATCAATATAATCAGACCATATTATATATTCACCTGTATGCGTGCGAGTATGTCTTTTCAAATCGAAGGTATCGTTGAAACCCTTCCCACAGAAGGTACACAGGTATCGCTTGATGTCCGAGTGGCATTTCATGTGCCTGTTCAGTAGTCTTTGGAGGGCGAAGGTTTTATTGCAAATCCGGCAGCAGAACTGCGAAGAACCGTCTTCCGTGGTGATGGAGGCCACCTTGGCTTTTCTTCGGTTCTGGTGCCTTGTCGTATCGTCTCGTTGCTAGCCAGGGGGTTCTTGATGCCGTGTCCGCCGTTTACGAACTCCAGCTGCACTTCCGCAGGCAGACCCAGCTGGAAAAGGAGAAGAAAACGATTGGTTAGAAGATAGGCGTGTTGCGGTGAGAAGGAAAGCATACATTTTGATTTTGGCATAGCCTAGGCTCTTATTTTAATGAGTTGTAGAATATGCTTAGTAGCATGGGGCTCTATTACTTCCTTCGCGAGGAAATTGGAGGAGGTTAATCCTGGATTGATAAATCCAGGGTTAATTTATTTCGATATACGATCTTGTGCTTTGAAATTATTGATTCTATTTTATCGCTAGACCCAGTTTGGTCAGCCAAGTAGGAAGTAATATAAAGCTTTGCCTGAATCAATTTGATGCTTACCCGTTGTTGTAAAACGTTAACTCTCCCTTGCAGAGAGGGCGTATCACTGCTAGTTGAATCACGTCGTCCACTCACATTTGACGGCGATCCCGAATCATTATGACTGCCACCGTCCAGTGAACAACTCGCCGCTCCCGGCGAAGGTAGTGACATATTCGTAGGCGAATCCAGCTCTAAACCGCTACCGTTGAAAGATAAACTCGGCGAGAGGATATTTTGCTGGTGCATCTGCACTTGAACCTGCAACGCTTCGCTGTTCAGATTCGGATAGGACGGCAGGGACTCCGGGTACATCTTCGAGAATTGATGGTGGGGCTGAAACCGCTGGTTCTCGTAGTTCCTTCCGAGCATGTGATCCTGAAACGAATCCATTCCGTTCTGTTCGACGCCTTGCAATTGCGCGGAATCGGGTGTTATCGAGGGCGAGTTGATGTCGCTGGTGATGATCTCTTCGCTGTCGTTGTCCTCGTTGGGAAGCCTCTGCAGGAAACTGGATAAATCTGCCGCGTCCGATAGACTCTCCAGAAGGGCGTGTTCTGTGTTTCGGAAGAAACAAAGAAATTAATCGAAGCGCAAAGATTTTGTTGCGAACGTGTATTTATCTATTTCGGTCGATGCGGCGTGCGCCATTTCGGGAGTAGATTTGTTGGAGGGATTTAAATTTAATTTTACTTATTAAAAAAAATATATGTACTTTTGGAGGCAGTTTAGAATTTCTTTACGAAAGTTGGGAGTGGTACAGGGACGGCTTTTGTTGTTTTTCCAAATTTTCAATCTCTTGTATATTTGTCATTTTTTTTTTTAACAATTTTCCCCCCAATTTTTCTAACCTTCTTTTCGTTTGCTTATTTTTTAAAATTCTGGTTTTTCATTTTTTTCACCTTTGGACTTTTTTTTACATTTTTATTTTTTTCATATTTTTACCTTTTTTACATTTATTTTGTCAATTTTTTTAACCCTTTTTACTCTTTTTAATTTTTAACTTGTACCTTTTAATTTTTTTCCGATATTTTTGCTTTTTTTTTAATTTTCTCCAAATCTTGCAGCCCCTTTTTAATATTTCTTGTTTATTTTTAATATTTTTCCATTTGTTTATTATCATCATACTTTCAAATATTTTCCTCTTTTTTCGTGCCTATTCTTGAACCCCATTTTTCATTTATTTTCTTTCTGTTTAATTGAGAATAGAAGCTGTAGTTGTTTTAGTGGTAATGTGAATATCATTTTCTAATATTTGATTTTTCATTTTTCTCTCTTTCCCTTTCTCTGTTTCCTATTCCTTTTTTCCCAATCTCTTCCGTCTTTCCTTATATCTGCTCCTTTCCCCTGTTATATCTTTTCCCTATTCCCTTTTCCCTATTCCCTTTTCCATATTCCCTTTTCCATATTCCCTTTTCCCTATTCCCTTTTCCCTATTCCCTTTTCCCTATTCGCTTTTCCCTATCACCTTCTCCCTATTCCCTTTTCTCTATTCCCTTTTCCCTATTCCCTTTTCTCTATTCCCTTTTTCCTGTTCCCTTTTCCCTATTCCCTTTTCCCTATTCCCTTTTCTCTATTCCCTTTTCCTATTCCCTTTTCCCTATTCCCTTTTCCCCATTCCCTTTTTCCTATTCCCTTTCCCCTATTCCCTTTTCCCTATTCCCTATTCCCTTTTCCCTACTCCCTTTTCCCTATTCCCTTTTGCCTATTCTCTTTTCCCTACTCCCTTTTCCCTATTCAATTCCTTCAAATCTGACCCATTTGTTATTGTTTTGTATTGTAAGGGATGTAAACCTTTCTTGGACTAGGGCTCACATGAGACGGATCAATTAGCGAAGGAGGGTGTGTCCAGAGAGGATAGCGGAATAATTAGGTATAGGTTAATGTCGCGCTAGCGTAGTTAAAGAGACGTTTAAGGATAAACTTGATAATGATTGGCAGGAATAGGTAGGATACTACTTCAAATGGAAGAGGACTAGCAAATTTTATCGGTAAAGTTACACATTTTAGGGCAATGAAGGTTAGTTTGTCGCATCAGGTGGCAGAATTAATAACTGGTTACGGTAATTTTAAATCACATTTATGTAGAATAGGGAGGGTTAATCATTCGTATCGTGAATGTGGTGGGGGTAAAGACTGATGTGCATGTTTTATTTGAATGTTCACGCTCTGATGAGTGGTGGTCGCGTACGGAAGTTAGAGCATTCGCTAAGAAATTAATTAGCCGTGACGCGAAACAGATATTAGAGAAATGAGTCGGCCGAATGCTGCGATTTTTTTTTAGTAATGCTGTTAAAGAATTAGAAGTTACGGCATGTTATTTAGATCGTTACTAGGGTAGTACGTGTTTATAAATGAATATTTTATATTCTTTAGTGGTCTGAATTGGTGTTAAATTATAGTTATTGGCATAGTTGGGGTGTATAAAATAAATATTTGAAATATGAATCTTTAACTTAATTACTATTGGTTAGAAAAATTAAAATTAAGTTATTGTTGAATATCAGGATAAGTACTGCTGTTGTTCCATTTGTTTTTAAATCATTATTGCACCATCCTTCTGTTTTTCAATTTCAAATGCATGATGTTAGAGCAATTACCTGAAGATGGCAGAGGGTTAGAAATGAGGGGACGTGGAGGCTGCCTAATTCATTCTCAGAAGCTAACAATAATTTGCTGGTTCATCAGCAACAAGGTCTGAAACTATTTCCCAAGCCCTGCTTCCCGAGTAAAGGCTTTCCATTGTTTTCCCTTACTCTTTGGTGAATGCTGGGAGATAACTAAAGTCGTTCCACGGGGCGAACATAATAATATCTGATAGCTAACCAATTTATTATATTTCTGTTTCTATTATTAATAATTTAATTAATAATCATAAGGAAATTATTTAATTAGACCAGGAACATTTCAATTGTTATGGAATTAGAATAACTAGCTTCGTGTGTTTTTAGATGGAGCATGAGGTTTAGGTTGAATTGTAATTTATAATAGTGGAAAGAAAACATTAGATTCGTCATGAAATATTGTAAAGAGTTCCGTACCTGTCACCATATCCACCATCATAGAATCGTCATAGTTCGTATAGGAGCCTTGCAGGTTGCCCATGGCGTCGATTTTCGTCTCGTATATCTCTAAATCCTCGTCCTTCATCACTATAGCGTATGGGGCGTTTTGCAGCGTCGAGTACTGCTTGGGCGGGCTTTGGTTACCATTCATGTTCATGCCATTCATCTCCTGTCCTGTATCACAATCCATATTATGCGGACCGTTGACCACGTTATACCCATTCGCGTAGTTCCCACTCGCGTTATAGTTATTACCACCGTTACCACCTTTCAACGACTCATAAAATGGCGGCAGACTCGCAGTAGGTGGACTACTCGGCCCGTAATTTTGCCTACCATCCCTTCCGGGGTTCATACCGCCTCCTCCAGTTCCACTACCCATGGAACCTCCCGGGTTACCGCCAGAACTCCCACCACCGAACGTTATCGACCCACCTCCATTCGTGGTATTACCTGAAGATTGGTTAGTGGTATTCTGCGCGCCACTACTTCCTCTTCCATGGCCGGCGGCTAAAGGAAATCTTAGGTAAATTATCACAATTCCTAGCGGCCACCAGCGGTTTGGTGATCTTCGAAGAATGACTCCGCCTTTGCTCGCGCAGCCTCCTCTCCTCATTTTCATCCTCCGTTTCGCCTCGTCGTTTCGGTATGTGATAATCGATGGGTTGCTCCTGCTCTGGTTCTTGGATTATGGGCGCGGGTGGTAGTCTTATGTCTTTATCCTCGTCCCTTTTGGTGACTTTGGGGGTGCGTTGGATCACCGAGCAACGAACTACTGAGGCTGTGGGAGTCTGTTCGGGTGGTTTCTTCGCTATGGGAAGCACCACCTTGTCCGGCGGGACGATTGGCGCGTATTCTTTTCTGTCCGGTCTAGCTAAGACGAGACTCCTGCTGCCATAAGGCACATCTCCGCCCAGTATCGAAGATTTGAATCGATGTGGAGGTGGGGCATTGTCTGTGGCTTTCTTCGTCGTCGAAGAGGCTGATGCGGATGACGTCTGGGCATCATCTGGTGTGGTTGATTTGGTCTTACGTTCGAGAGAATCTGGTTTTTCTTTATCTGGAAAAAGAGGAGAAATGTTCTTGAATGGTTTTTAACAAAATAACACCAATATACAGTGTGTTAAAAAAAGGTTGTCGGATATTTTACCCAATTGTAGTACTGGTGGAAATAAACAAAAAAGTTCTAGTCAACATGGGTCCGCAATTCAACTGTTTTTGACATATAGTCGATTGCATATTGTTTTAGTAGGATAAAAATTTTCAAAGAGAAGAAATTCTGATCGCAATGTAAATTAAACAAATGTTTATTTAAAGTAAAACTAAAGAAATTGTTCTACATGTCCACCGTTCATTTCTAAGCACGCTTCACACCTTCTTATGAAAGATCGACGCAATCTTTCGAAAATTCCTGGAGTCCTTCCGAATTTCCTCGCAACCATTTACGATTCGTTGCCTGAGTTCTCCAAATGTTGTTTACAGATCGTGCGTAGACTAAATTGTTTTAGATGCCCCCAAACATAGAAGTCTAGAGGTGTCAGATCAGGGGACCTAGGAGCCATGCACTTGGTCCACCCCGTCCTATCCATCTCTCGTTGTAATCTTGATTTAAGAAATTTCTAATACGATGGAAAAATGCGCAGGGCTCCATCGTGCATAAACATACATTTAATCTGTTAAAAAGTGGCACGTCTTCCAACAAATACGGGTAATTCATTTCTTTAAAAATCCAAGTATACTTGCCCGTTAAACGATTAGGGAGAAATACTGGACCAATAAACAGTCTCCAAAAATAGCAAGCCAAACATTTAGGAAAAACGGTTTTGGTGATGCAGTCAAACAACAGCATGGGATTTTCATCTGCCCAGACGTGATTGTTATGAAAATTGAATATTTCCGTCTCTTGTAAACCCAGCCTCGTCACTGAATAAAATCTGAGTCGCAAAATTAGGAGTTCTGCCAGCCTTTCGTAAACCAATGACAAAAAAAACCCTACGTGCATCATAATCGAGAGGAGCAAAGAACTTGCACGCGTTGAAGTGGTAGGGATAGAGCTGCTGTTTCCCGCAGAATTCTCCAAATGAGAGATGACTGACGTCAAGTTCTGGCGGCAAGTCTTCGGGTGCTAATATTTGGGGGTTTGTCTTCTACACCGTCTCAATATATCTAATTCTACTGCGGGAGAAGAAACTGATCTAGGTCTACCAGAACCACCATTAATTTTAAATGAACCAGTTTCGGACAGCCGGATACTGAAGTCTTGAGATAAATCTCTCATACACCTCGGTAGTCGTCGTGCTTCAGTGGCATTACCATTCGCACGACCGTACATAAAATGCCATATCGGCATTTCTGCATTTGTGTACTTATGCATAATTTGAGAACAAAAAAAATTGACGCAAATGATAAATTAATCTGATGACAGATGTCTGACAGAATTAATTTTAAGTCACAATCAGTCGTGTTGACAAAGGGAACTATTCTCAAAACCGAAAAATGTTTTTTTTTTTTATTTTAAAAATATGCAATCGAACTATATGTCAAAAACAGTTGAATTGCGGACCCATGTTGACTAAGACTTTTTTTGTTTATTTCCACCAGACTATAATTGGGTTAAAATATCCGACAACCTTTTTTTAACACACTGTATATATATTTCTGTGGCATGGAGCTAAAAGGGGCCATGTCAATATTTTACTGTTTTTAGGACACCCTTGCATTTTATTTATTTTCATTTGTTCCAGTATTTTATGTGCTGAGCCAAAGTTGATAAGTAAAATTTGCACAATTAATAAAAGCATTTTTGATAAAAACTTCAATATTTTGACATTGACCGGTTTAGTTCCAAGGTACAGATTTAAATTATCAAATTGTTTAGGAAAAAAATAAGAAGCCATAGAAAAGATATTGCAGATTAAGCCAATGAGAAATGTTTACGATTTCCCAAAACGTGTGCCTTATCAAGGTAATGACTCGTGCAAGAGTTGATATGAGGAATTAGTAACATCCAAACTACTTCATTGTTTACTTTCATCCATGGACGATCAACGATGATTTGAAATTTCGCGAAGTAATTAATATTTTCCATCATCATCATCATTATTTTTCCCTTTCGAAGGGTGTTTTTTTTGAGTTCAATTTAAGATGCTTAACTTAGCTTTTTGTTATATCAGATTGTATACATTTAGGTATACTATTTTTTTTTTCCTGCATGGTAGAATATTTAAATAAAAAATAAAATTTGTTTTATGCGTCGATAACTTTGAATAGCCTGTATACTATGAAATACTAGATGACCAAAGAGGCCAGATCTGTAAACCATTGATTGAACGCCCTCACTAACCCTTTGTTTATGACTCTTTTATCTTTAACAGAGACAATACAAGACGTGCAACTAGATCTACAAGAAGGTTCGAAGTATTCGGAAAAAATCGGAAAATATTGTGTTTGGCATCTTTGTTTAATTTATAGGAACAAACGAGAATTTTCTTTATTGGTTGCACAATTGTAAAATAAGTACTGCCAAACGTTGGTGTATGTTTGACTTCTAGACTGAGCACACTTAGACTGTCTTAAGCTCAATTAGCTTACTGGGCAGGCCAAGAAATATGAATATCCTATAAAAGTAAAGTACCCTCATTTGAAAGAATACAGTATTTACATTTATGTATTTATTTTTTTATAAGTAATTGAAAAAAATATAATTGAAAGTGAAAATTACCACAAATAAGAAAAGATTAAGTCCCAGGTAAGTATGTGATTTCCTTTATTTGAATAAACAATTGCACATAATTGCTTCAATTAATAAAAATAATTCAACAAACATTTGCATTTCTCTTGAACGAGGTTATGTTTCCAAATAATTAAAACGTGCTGATTTAAACTAAGATTTCTGGCATTACCCATGATACAAGAAAATAAGGTATGCTCATCTGAAAACCAAAACTCGTCTTTTTCGCGCATGGCCCTCAGATACGTCATTACTCGGCTGTCGCCATTGTTGTTGATGTATTTACCAAATTACTATATTTATTTTAACAAGTTTCAGTTTATTTTTAAATCTATTAGAACACTTATTTAGTTTTTATTTATATGTTTGTTGTGTCAGCTTTATGCTTGTTTAGTAGTTCGATTTACGTGATAGTGATTTTAGTTAGGGTTATAAGTTCGTTTTAGGTTTTGTGTGGATAAACTGTTTTAAACGGTTGTAGTGAAATTCTTGAGTGACTTTCATTCGTTTGAGGAGTGAGAATAAAAAGAATTGATAAATGAATTTGTAAAAAAGGAAAAATAAAAACACTGCACTCACAATCGTTAATTAATTTCTTTTCTTTTTTTTATTCCAACACTGTCGCTGCATTAAATGTTTGTACCAGACTAATAGATATTTCATTGCCATTAAAAAAAATATGAACCACTTACAATTAGTGAAAATTTTAGTAGGTGTAAGTACAAACAAGTATGGAGGTAAGAGCTAAAGAAGTGTAGAACATGTCCAGTTAAAGTAAGCTTGTAATTATTAATGCTTATTTGCTTCATTGCACTAAAATAAGCAAACATTGAAATATTATACTAAAGGCAAAAAATACTTTACATCAAACAGAATCACTCATCACAAAGCAATAACGATTTGTATTCAATTAAAAATTACATTTAAAATGTGGAATTATCTATAAATTTGTTTCAATGTAAATTTGATTGAAGAAATGGCAAAACAAAACAGTTTATTGATTTTAAATAGGATAGATTTTAAAAAAATGGGAGTTAATTTTCTTTTATATTTAGTGATATCTATTAAATTTTGGATTGGTAGTACTGTTTGGCCTCAAATACGTCACACCTAGATGCGCAAGAGCATACCTTATTTTCTTGTATCATGGCATTACCTACATTCTGTTTAATTCGATTATGCAAGACATTGTTATATCGTTATGTTGTATTATGTATAAACCTTCAGAAAACCAAAAAAGCTATATTAATTATTAAAACAAAAATTATATTCTCGTCTTTATTGTTGTCTGCGCGAAAAAACGGCGCAAGTTGATTTCACGATTCATTCTTTCCATACGTAGCAAACTCCTAAAATATCTCTGAGGTTCGTTTCTTGCATCACGAAGGGGAATAATCTTGTCCGGTAAATTAATCCAGTTTTTTTTTACATTGACGACGGCCAATTTAAAGAATTGCAGCTCATATTATAATCTCTTGCCATCTGTTGCATTCTACGATGTGAAGAAGTTGGAATTTTAATAACAAAATCCCTGTTGACTACGTGCTGATATTTTGATTGAATCTTATGTTGATGTTGGTAATTCTGTTACAAAACAAAAATTTATTCATATATTACTAGTAGATAGTAATGCAACCGTTATAGAAGTCACGTATTGTGTGGTTTCCTTTTTACTGTTAAATTAAATTTAACAAAACGTGGAATACCTATCTCTTGCTAATTAACCAAATCAACATCCTGTATACCTACAATGCCCTTCTAGTATATTTTTCATATATATATGTACACTGCCCGACAAAATTAATGTCGTCGTCTTTGGCGCATCTAAACTGTTCATCATTTGAACAGGGGCGCGTTCGGCTACCATCAGCTTATGCAGGTAGGAGTTTATTATGAGTATCTACATGTAAAACACTTGGCAATTAAAAAAAAAAAACTGGTAGGAAAATACGAAAATTCGCTATGGACTACGACATTAATTTTGTCGGGCAGTGTACATGTGTAATGTGTTCTTTCCATAACAAACTGCTACTCGTATAGGTTGTATGAATGCTGGCTAACTAATTGCGTATAATTCTTATAAGTCACACAATTTCCGGTACAAACATATGTACGAAGGTAGATAGTGGGCTATACCTGTGTGTACATGTATATTGCCAAGTTGTGGATCTTTAATAATTATAAAAAAGAAACCCGCAGAACTAGCTGAACCGGCATGCTACATCATTGAACCGTTGGCTGTTTACAGGATACATAAATACTTGTATGAATGCATGGTGAAATTCTCACGAATTTGACAAAAAAAGGATATGCTTCATGTTATACATAGGTAGGTAAGTACTTTTGTATTTTGGAGCGCAAACAAGGGAAGAAAAGCATCTGGTGCAATATTATACGAGTTATGCACAATAATGCATCTGGATGGTTATGTTTCTGTATAAGCAAATGTTTCTTAACTATAAAGGTTGGTTTAAGTTGTAATAATGTTGGTTATTAGAGATACAAATGCTGGAAATAATGTATTCTGGTATAATTAAGTCATTTTGATATTAGATATGCAAGTGGTATTTTGAATCTATATAGGTGAAAATATAGGTATAAAACATATTTTTTCCCAGAAGGAAAAGGGGAGGAAAAGTAAGTGACATTGACATAATAAAACTGTACATCTTATAATATGTGACAGTATTGATAGAAGATATTAATATATTCGACCCAGTCTGAGCCCATTTATGAGATAATTACTAAATTATTAGGTATTAAATTTCAATTAAACTATTATTAAACACTTTTAAAACGACTTGACAGTTCTTAAAAATATTTGACAGATTAAGTCTACTATCTATCATGTCACTCACAGGTATAGTCTGGTTCACGTTGAGAAGGAAGTATTACTCTTATGGAGATGGTACCCAACGATCCCAAATCTATTTAAATATCTAATTTTTCGTATGTTGTCGCGCTGAACAACTTCACGAATTTCATGTTGGCGCTTAATAAATGTCGATTTGTAAAATTTGTTTGTATTTATTGGTTATATTCCACGGTGTTCCATTAGGATGAAAATCGATAGAATAATATTGATTGTATTATTATTTATTCCACATCAAAATACACATACAAATAAGGTGTTCTGTTTCCTGTTCCTGTCTTTACTTTCAGGAAAACATACATAGATGTATATGTTATAATAAATTTACAAATATCTACAGAGACATGCTTATAACAAACGTGTATGATTTAACTTATTATCAGATATACCAATATGAAGATGATGAGATAGATGTTAAATTAGTATAAAACTCTTTGGGTTCATCGTTCAATTTCCACATGACTTTTTAAACTAAAATGGCTAAACTTAAAACCACACTGTGCTAGACAGGCGCGTATACAACTTGAGTTTATAGGGGGGGTAATCGAGATGATATTTTTATTTTAACTAAAAAAAAAAAGTCGGACTCTTGTTCGATACATTTGAATAGTGTCATCATGGGAGGGGTAATTAACACAAAAAAAGGAAAAAATAAGGATAAATGTTTTGTCTTTAAATACAAAATTTTGATTTACAAGTAGATTTCGTTGGCTCATGGGGGGAGGGGGGGGTAATTAATTAATCTTCGGTGTTTTCTGCAGCTAATATGATACCCATCGCGGATGCAATATTTCTTAGATATAAAGCGTGAATTTTACACTCTAACAAGTGCTTGGATGTGTTCATCATACACTTGCAAACGAGAATTAATGCGGATACTGCCTTCCCTTTCGCATTCTGCTTTAAGATTTCAGATGAATTAATTCATCCTTTTTGTAAATGTAATTATAACTTCTGTTGACGGTTAAGTAGTTTTTATAAACCCAGACTAATTTAAAATTTACAGGTAATGTTAGGGAAAAAATGGATAAATGTAAGTGACACAAAAGATATTCGAAATCGAGAAATGACAAGGAGAACAGGAAACAGCGAATAATGCAGATATTATTATTACCGACAGCCATCAAATAAATTCTGGTAACAATCCCGTGATAGAAAGAGATAGACCCATATGGATAGGTATAAAATAAAAAAGGATGCATATAGTTCATAAGAATAATACTTCTTTTAAAACTTGAACTAGACTGTATGTATTTATTATTTTTAGACATTTAGTTAAAATTGGACTGGCTGAAAAAAGAATAGTATTCAAACCACGTGAGGAAAGTGCTATTGCAGACCTTGGGCATTTGCAAACCTCGCAGTAGAGCACTTTCCTCCCTTGGTTTGGAATATACTATTTTACCTTATTGGTCTATAATAAAATTTGTGTTTAAATCTACACAAATTAAACAATTAAACCTAAAAAATGTAGTTTTTTCTTATGTAATTGACGATTTTGTAACAGTTAATAGATCAATGACTTTTGACTTTTAATATATATCAATTGCTGTAATTAAACTTAACAAGAGAAAAAAAAAATGCTTATTGTACAAGAATATAATTCAAGGCTATGTATGAAAGGAATAAGAGCTAGCCTGCTAAAGTTTACTACAGCTATAAATCATTGCAAGGCAATATATTATGTAAATTCAGATTTATATGTTTAAAATAGCTTTTATATTTTATGATTTCCTCTTTTTACAACAACAAAAAAAAAATTATATAATTCTAAGTGGAAAATCAACATATTTTGCAATTCTCAGATGTGGAGATATAAAACTTAATCTGTCAACGGTATAACATAATCTGCACCACAGAATAAATCAACTTACACGTTTTAAAACTTATACTGCCAACTTAAGTTTAAAGAAGAAAAATTCTATGACCTACCATAATACTTCATTTACTATAATAGACGAGTTACGTCTTTGCTTGCAATTTCGGGCTATGCAATATCACATTATTAAAATAATCATATAACATATAACTTTTTCCTGTTTAATTAAAGATACTATGTTGGTGTTTACTGTTTTTTAAATTGCATGCTTGTCACATCTTCTCAATGTACTCCCTCCAATTTCGTTATTGCTGTCAAAAGGGTTTTATTCTGCGGATTCTGGGTTTTCAATAATGTGTGGGAATTTGCGTTTATACTTGGTATATATTTATTTAAAATAAAAGGTACATACCATTGTGTAGTGAGGGAAGTCTGTATAACATTCATATATTTTTAATGTCATATTCTTAATAGTATTTCGTTTTTAGAAAGTAGCGAAAATTTCATCCACGAGCAAACAAGGAATTACATCCACTAACCCAAAACGAAAATGCATACGAAATAAATGTTGTAAAAATTGATTATTCTACTCATTGTCAATGTGCTATTAGAAACACAATTATGTGACATATACAAAAACAGTGAGTATATACAAATATTGTTTACAGAAGCGGTTCTTTCACATACATTTTTCAGATTAACATAACACATTAAACATTTTGAACAGTGCTCTTAAAGAAAAAGACATTTTCTATGGTTGAAACACATTGTTGTGGAAGATATTATGTGTTCTCAAAGAAAAGGAAGTTTATTATGAAACGATGGATGAAATATGGCTTATCGGAGGGATGCATACAATTGTATAAAGCACAGTTTTGAATTAAAGTCTGGAAATTTGAGGTAGTGCTTGGTATATATATACTGGAAACGCTATCAGAAGCAGTAAAGAGGAGAGATTGGTTTGGATAGAAAAGCTTGCATACTAATAGCGATTGTGAATACTTTGAGCGATAATGATTCCCATTAAATTTGTTGTACACACTTGTGCCTTTTTGTTATTTGTTTCCACTTTTTGCATGATTAACATACTTTTAAATCGTGATTTTCAGAAAGAATCATCACTAATATTAACGGTAAATGTTATTTCGAAAGTTTGTTTATTCAGCTGTCAAAACTGTGACAGTTAAATAAGAGAAAATTTGCAACACGTTTGTGACGTCACAGCAAACTGACTCACGTATTAGCTGGTCTGTTATTGTAAATGAACTATAAAGTAGAAATATTTAATCATATGGTATATGAATTTACTTTGCAGAATATAAGATAAAGAGTTTACGTTGTTCCTAAATATGATGTTTCCCCGTGTATTTTTATTATTTTTTTTTTTTGTATGAAAACCATACATAGTAATTTTCACACCTAAATACACTTTATACTCAATACATCTTTCATTATTTCCCTGTTCTTATAAATCCAACAAAGGTCACCAATACCCATAGGTGTTAGCTGGCTATCACATTATACAATAATTATTATACAAAACGCTCCCATTCCGTATAAGCTTCTACCCAGCATAATTACTACTGTACCGTTTTTTTCTTTTGCGCGCAAACAATTGCACGCACAACATTTGCAAGCACGCGAAACGCAGGTACCCCATGAATAACACCACGCCATGCAATTTACAACATCATTATCGAACGAGACGTGACTATGTTCGGATTATTCAAATTAATGGCATTCGATTCGTTACAGTATGATTCAAACGGCCATAATAATGTATAAGTGCGTCTTTTATGAGATCAGGCGTTGTCAGTAATGCTAATTCTAGAAAAATGAAAAATGGTATTGCTATAGTTACAAACGTAATTTAGTTCATATTGTTTGCGCCTCCTTGAGTTGTTGGCATTGAAGTTATTTAAAGATTAACCCTAAATCTAGGTACATAGTATCAGTGGTATTAGTGACTTTTGTTTTTTTTTTTTAAGTAAAGAAGCTTAATTTCTTTTCATAGTGTTTTATTTATACATACCTATTTTGAGTAGAGTACAGTAATTCTACGAAGTAATAACAAATAAGCTAAAGGCAAGTATATATTGTATTATTGTTCCTGAGTGGATATGAAAGTGTATATTAAATGTGATTGGAATAAAAAATTCGTTCTTTTCGATCTATTTCAAATTTATTTTAGGCGAATTACAAAATAAAATATTGAATTAAAATTTGGAAAACTAGTAATTATTAGATTATTACATGTTCAAATGTTTGAAGAATGATGTGTTCCCGTAATCTTCCATTTTAATGTTATATTTCATAAATTCTTGGATTATTGGTATGCTTGCCCATGATTGTAATATACAGGCTGATTCTAAATAAATGCGACAAATTTCATGGGCTGATACCTAGGGTTATAATGATCATAAAAGTTCATATGAATATATGCTTTAAACGGCTTAGTTTTAAAGTTATAGGATATTTAGTAGTAAATTAATAAGCTGCGAATCAATAGAATAATACGTCACCATAAATTGTATGGCGTTTCGAACATTTTATGTGCGGTTAGGATGTTGTGTGTTCTTGTATGGCAAGACATGATTTTTGTTAAACATAATAATAGTGTAGTATTGTGCTGTTATTTATTAAAATAACTGCTACGACCTTTACATCATTGCAAACAGAAAGAAAAGGTACTATTACAATATGTCATACCCAACTATGGCTTCCATTTTAAAAAATTAGACTTTGCTTCCTAACTCAAAAATGTTAAGCATTTAAGAAGACGTCTTTGTTTGACATTAAATTCCCCCCTTCTTACTCAGGTTAATACATTTTGTAAACCTCTTCTGGTTATTGGTTCCCAGAAGAGTTTTACCTTACTTCATTTTCTGGATACTTGACATATCATCCTGGAGCATGAGGTTTGATCACCGACTGGAGATTGAGGCCTACGCCTAATCGTTCCTTTCTTGATCGTTCTGAGTGTGGTTCTTTTTGCCACGCACTCCACCACAATGTGGAGAGGGCTAAGATCTAATACTACCTCTACAGCTGCTGTTGGGCAGGTTTTCCTAGCCCCAGTTATGCATACGCATGCTAATTTTTGCACTTTCGAGAGGTTAATTCTCGCGTGGGCTAGATTATTTTTTTGTTCCAAACTACTGATGCATAAGTGATGATTGGTCTCACTATCGCTGTATACTTCCAAAGCAGTATTTTTGGGTTCCAACCCCATTTTTTCTGACACACAATCAGGTTTTTTTTGGCCCTGTTGGTTACTTCAAGTTCATGTTTGTTTATTCTCTATGGTAAAGGTATGTAGTAGTATGTTTTGTCCATTCATTTTTATGGTTTTGAGATTGGATTTCCTTTTGCTAATGAATGCTACTAACATAAGGTAATCTTAGTGGCGTTAACATTGCATACTTGCATTTATGACAATATCATCAGCATACCCTTGGCAAGGTATGTCTAGATTAGTCAGTCCCCATAACAGTTCATCTACTATTAGGTTGCACATCAGTGGGAATGTAACACCTCCCTTTGGGCATCCTCTGGTCATATTAATCGAGATGGTTTTATGTCCAATCTCCGCCTCCACCGACCTGGTAGACAGTAGCTGCGACATCCATCTAGAAGTCACACCGTCTACCCCCCTATTAATTAATGCTTTTTTGAGAGACTCGTGTAGAGTGTTGTCAAAAGCGCCCTCTATGTCTAGAAAGACGCATACTACGGTTTCTTTATTGGTCAGGACATCTTGGATTTTGTCTGTCAGCTCCACTAATGCAGTCTCAGTGGATTTGCCCGATTGATGGGCGTGTTGATAGGGGTGCAAAGGCACCCGTTGCAAAATATCTGTTCTGGTATAATTATCTACAGTTTTCTCCACCGTTTTCGAAAAAAATGATGTAAGGTTGATAGGTGTGTACACTGTAAAAAATTACAGTAATTTTGCCATGGTAAATCAGGAATATTACATGTAATAACGTTGTGAATTTACCACAATAAATCATGTAAAATTTGGTTTTACTTGTTTTTCTAGGATATTTAACATGGAAAAAGAAATTTCGGTAAAATTTATAGCTTTTTCATGTAAGTTTAAGATGTAACAAAAATTCAAAAGGAAAATACAGGAAAAAAATGTACAATTTTGTAATTCGAGTATATGCGAATCAAGTTTTTATTGCTCAGAAACGAATCATTAAGGTTATTGCGGGTGTATCTGTATTTAGTCATTGTCGAGATTTGTTTAGGCGGTTTCGTGTATTGACTCTGGCTGGTCTTTTTGTCTATCAGTTGTCGGTATATATATTCACCAATAAACATCGGTTTAAGTTAATCAAGAATGTTCACGGCATTGCAACCAGACAAGAAAATAAGTTCTTTATATCTCATGGGAGATGTGACATTGTGCGTAACTCACCAAATTATGTTGGTTTAAATTTTTTTAACGGACTTCCTGAGGCAATACGTGCTTGTAACACTTTAATTGAGTTTAAAACAAAATTGAAAACTATCTGGTTGATCGCGCCCTGTACACGGTCGGGGAGCTGGTGGCGTGTGAATTTGTGTTTTGTAGTTTTATATTGTTATGTGTCTTCTTTGTGACATGTCTTGTTTTACAAGGCTTTTAATTTTTTATGATGTATAAAATGTAATATTAGTTACTTAATATAAATTAACAAATTATTAGTACTTATGTTGTATCTTTATACATTTTTATACATTTTTGTTTTTAATGTGTTATAATGTCCCGTTTATACTTTTAGCTGTACACTATTTTTGCTACATTTATCTTTTGAAATGTTGATGCCAATTTGGCAGTTGGTCCTAATAATGAATAAATTTATTATTATTATTATATTATTATTATTATTGTTATTATTATTATTATTATTTTATTAACTATATTTAACTGCTTATTTTCACAAATTTCCCATATCAATTTTAATTAGTTATATCATTTATATTAGTTATTTTGCAATTTGGTATATACATTTTTATACTCTATGTCTTTTATAATGTTTGTCTGTATTGTCTTTTTTATGTTGTTATTTGTTATATACTTGACATTGTCCACACATAATTATGTCTTCTGGATAAATAAAATGAATATGAAAAATATTTACTCTCAAAATTTACTTAAAAGTGTAAAATTGTCATTTTTTTTTTGGGTATTTAGTGCACTTTAAAAGTAATTTTACTACTGAACTATTAATTTTGCTGTAAAATATGAGGATCTTTTATATTTATTTGTTTTTTACTTGAATTTTCGGGTAAAACTATAGATATCATAGAAAATACGAAATCATACGCGCAATGTGATTGGTTATTGGATATTTATCTGTGCGCGTAGGTAATTCTATTCGTTTGTCGACTTATTATTGGCTCAATGTATCATGTACGTCACAAACAATCGGTAGGTTTGCGTAAGCATGTTCATGTCTTGATCCCTAGTTGAGCGATTCGGTATGACCTATTAGGTGCTATATAAAAGAATTAGGTAAGTTGCTTGCCTCTCTTTATAAAAATACATATGAAAATTACTGTCAGTGTTCGGTAAATATAGAGTTCATATAAATATTACATACGAAGTTTACAGTACCAAGTCTTTGAAAAACACATTAGCATGTGAAATTTACTAGATGGTAGAAATTTTACCTTATGAAGCAAATTTACCTGTAAAATTGTAAGCAACTTTGTTACCAACGATTTTACATGTAATTTTACTGCAACTTTTTTTACAGTGTATGGTTTAGGAAGGAAAGTGTCCTTTTTCGCTACTTTTGGTATGGAGGTCACCTTGACCCTTCTCCAAACCTCTGGAATATAGCCCAGCTAAAGCGATGAATTTGAAATAGGCTTATAAAGATGAAAAATTTTTCTCTATTCAACCCAATGTGTCAACCCCGAGAAGAATAATGAAAATAAACTGGGCTTGTATATTTTATCGCTACATGTTTCGCGTAAAAGAGCATCTTCAGGTGAATTACAAATTAAAATATTAAATATTAAAATTTAGGGAAAACTGACAATATGCGAATTATTTTGAAAGCCCACAATCACGGATTCACACCAATTTCTACTATGTCTGAAATTAATTGGTTACTTCTCGGCGGAAACTATAGATGGCGCGCATAGTAGCATCTTTATCTCCTGAAGTTATTAATAAATACAGTTTAATTCAACGAGGATACAAAAATCGCAATCAAAACGTTTCCACTCAACTAAAACGATCGCAAACAGGTGTTATAATAATTCATTCCCGTTGTTCGTCATGTAATTAACCTTTGTAATTTTGTAATTATTTCACGCTTAAAATGCCCATACAAAGCCTCACCTCTATATACACGAGAATACACGTTCGCAAACGTATCTGCCTGTACGATTTATTTCGAATTAAATACGTTACTTCCTCGCGCTCTCACATTTTAAGTTCAGGTTGGCCCGTCAAGGATTTTATGGTAATGGCGGTACGTTATAATACCAACATCATAAATAAATTTACGCCGCGGCGCGAGTATTGTACCGGTCGCGTCTCTGTATTGCGTACGTGCCCGAAGCGAACGGTTGTTTTCGAATTTTTTCGCATCGGCATATAGACGGTGGCTATCGTCTGGGAATAATGAATGATATTCGGATTTGAAATTCAAGGCGGAACATTGAACTTGTGGGTTTTTTGTTATGCACCGCTCGTCAGTCGATTCACTAGAGGATGTAACTAATATTATTTATACATACAAATGAAGATAATATAATATTTAATTCAACGTTCCGTATGGAGTTATGAATGTAGCGTGTTAGATATTGATGGGTCGGCTTATACGGGAGGGGTCAAATTACTTGTCGAACGGTGGTTGTCAGTCTACGTATGTTTTGTACCTGAAAGTACGGTACTTTTCCTTCGTATGATAAATAAGAGATAGTTCTTTTTAAAGTCCATTTCAAATAATAATTGAAACAGCAATAAATTTGTAAATAATACATATTTTATTTTATAGTGAATTTACAAGATATAAGAATATCACTTTTAACATCTACAACGATTTCATTGTATCTTTTGCTGCGATAATTACCTGACTCCTCATTTAAAGAGTACAATTTACGTGCTTATAGCCAATTTACAGTTAATACGACCAAATAAAGGTGTAATAAAAAGAATTACAGACTTTAAAAGATAAGGATAATTAAGAAAAATAACGCAAATGTAGAAAAAAATTCAAATAATTTAATATCACTATAATTGCTTGGCCATAGAGTGGCTTCATCAGATGGATGGAAGTATAATAAACTAGGTATTTGGATAATAACGCTATTTGTACGTTTGTACATGGTAAAAGAGAGTGATTAAGTCCACCTGATAGTTAAGAGCTGAACCTAAGCTTATCAACCGGCGTAGGATAAGGTACTTTTGTCTTTAGGTGATGTCCAGAATTTATTTAAATATTTGTAATATGTCTGCAAGTACTTATGTATCATTTTAGACTTTTAAAGTATATCTATAATTTGCAATTAAAGACTATAAACGTTGATGTTAGGGGTAAGGGTGTTTTCCCTGTTAAATAGGTATTGGAATAGTGTTTTTATTGGTAATATAAATATCTTTCAATGTTTTGTTATGTATTGTTTTATGATGGGATTCTATGCAGATCTGTAGCGCTTGGGATGTTATATGTAATTCTGTAAGTATATATTTTAGATGTTTACGGATTTGCAGATAACCTTACAGGTGTAACAGATATGCATAGCATCCCACCTTAAATAATGTTAGTGCTATTAAAATCTTATGACTTGATCAATTTTTTAAAGATTTAATACTTATTTTTTATTTTAATATTTTCTTAACGTTTATGCTTTTTTTTAACATTTTTTAAATTTTCACTTTTGTTAATTTTTTGTCTTTTTACGTTTTTCTTAAGATTTTTATTTATTTATTTTTTTTCCAATATTTGCATTTGTTTATTTTTTGTTTTTTCAATTTTTGTTTTTTTTTGTTTTTACCGTTTTTTTCCTTTTTCCAAACTTTTTGTCCGTTTTACATCTTTTTTTTGTATTTTTTTTGATTTATTTAATATTTTAACTTTTTCGTTTTTTTTTGCTTCGTTTTTTAACTTTTTTATTTCTTTCCATACTTTTTATCAATTTTAAGATTTTTCCACATATTTGACTTCTTTTTTGCATTTTGTAATAATTTTTTTTAAATTAATTTTTTCAATCACATCTTTTTTAACCTTCAACAGTTTATCATTTTTTTATACATTTTACGTTACAGATATGCGTAGAAACCCAGCTTATATAATGTTAGTGCTATTAAAATTTTACCACTTATCAACTTTTTAATGATTTAATATTTCTTTTTTATTTCAATATTTTTTTTAACATTTTATGCCTTTTTAACATTTTTAAAATTTTCACTTTTGTTTATTTTAATCTTTTTACTTTTTTTTAATTCTCTACGATTTTTTCAAATTTTTAATATCTGTTTCCTTTTTTACCCCCTTTTAACGTTACCTACTTTTTTAAATTTTCTTAACAGTATTTAAAAATTTTCCTTTATTTATTTTTTGTTTTTATTTTTTTAATGTTTTTTTATTTTTCCCTAAACTTCTAGTTTTAAACGTTTTCCACATTTTTTAAACCATTTTTTACATTTTTTAAAACATTTTTTAAAATATTTTCTTCAACTCTTTTTTTTCCAAATTTTTAATTTCTTTTGCATTTACTTGTTTTTTCAAACATTGTAACTGTTTCGACATTTTTCCACTTTTTAACTTTTATTAAATTTTCTTTAAACTTTGATATATTTTTTTCTAACTTTAACACTTTTCCACTTTACAAAAATCCACTTTAACCTTGACATAAGCCATCTCCTTTCAGCAAGTGTTGACAAAACGCAAATGCTGTCAATCTGCATCTATCAACTGTTACATTGGCGTATTTTTTTTTTTTTTTTCTAAACATTTCTTTTACTGAACAAATCTAATACAAATGTTGTGCGTTCCGTCATTAATAGCACCCCAACTCATTACTCTAGAAATAATGTTTAATTGTCCTTAATTATGCTCAATGATCGTCAAAATCAAGGTCAGAACAATGACTGTAGTGACACCATCTCTGTAGATTATAAATAAAACATCGTGCCTGCAGATCTTCTCAAAGCGGCAAGCGACTCTTTTTGTCTGCTCTCTTTGTCAGCTTATCATTGATATAACTTGGACAGGGTACACATTTGCTGAACCGTGTTTTTTCCAACCATTTACGCATTGCTGTTAAATAATTGGTGCACATAATTTTTTATTTAAAAAACTTGCTTTCTGCTGATATAAAGAACATTGTAGTATTACATGCTACATAAGATAGTTCCTTTCGTAAGACAGGAAATTAGAGCAACTTAATTCGTAATAATTAATTCTACATGGTAAATAATGCACTCATTTTTTTCTTATAATCTAATTTTATTTGCGTGAATTTTAAATTCATCAAAAAAAGAGTTTTGAATCTACATCGTCACTGTTGTTAATAACAATTATTCAAATAATAAAACGTAACATTCAATCACCCAAACCAGACGTGACTTAATCAACTATTACCAGCACATTTCCAATTAAAACCTTAAGCGAAACGGCTAATCTAATCAACTCTAATAAACCTTACACATATTTAATGACGAATTTAACGGCGTGGTACGAGTAATTAACCTCAAAATCGACATCACTCATATTAAGTATGTACAAAGTTCAAAAGGTAAACTACAGAGAGCGCTAGCATATGTCAATACTAGCGATGATTGAAAACTTTGCGATAATTTTTACATTATAAGATGTTTCCTTGTTCCGCCCCTGGTAATTTCGTAAAACGACTCGTCTGGAATCAGATAAGCCGACTTGACCAAACGTGAAGTGAAGGTGAGACAGTTGAAAACGTGACTTGATACAGTTACGAGATTCAGACTTGATGGTCGTTGTGATAAATCTTGTCCTTTCATATGCGATCTTAAATTTCATTTTATTGTTTGAGTTGTTCTTAAAAAGCATTGTATTTAGACTGATATTACCCATTAATTAATTTAAAAAAAAATAGGATAAGAATGCGGAAGATACCACCAACGAAAACCAACAGATGTGAAGCATATTTATGGCTATAAATTTAATTGAATACATTACATTGTGTATCAAACCGATTAATAAAACATCCCACGCATAAATACGCTACTATTAAGTCGGTAACTTGAAACGTAGTTAAACAAAGTCGGCTTTGAAATACGATGTGGTGGCTATAAAACATTGCATGTTAAACAATTAATTTAGCTGTCACTTGTTAAAGCTTTACCATTAATTTGTCAATCGAATATAATTGAGAGATATTGTGTTTGGTGACATTGGTATGAGGAAAATTCGATTGTTTTAAGTTTGGTTTTTTCTTTGTTTGCAAGAGGGGAAATAATTATATATTCTTTAATTAATCATAAAGGAAAAAAATTAGCGTTTGGCAATTTTTTTGTATTTTGTCAAATAGCTTAGATATTTTGATACAAGCTAGCTAAGTTTCAAATGCAAAGCAGTTACTGTTTGACTTTGAACTACTTTATCTATGAGTGTATTCTAGGTATAGTTGTTTAAGATCAGATGATCACCAGGCGGTATATCGCTTTCCTCTTGTTTGAATTTTATTATGATTAAGTTAAGTGGTTTTGTTCAACTTACTTCCTTAGACTAGCCCATTTATGCCCACAAGTATTTTGGTAAAAAAAATGCAAAGCATATATTCGCTTAATGTTTGGTGTCGGTCTAACTGTACTCGAATGAGTACAGTACACAGAAAAAAAGGATCCTTTAAGTGAAAGAAATATATTTTTTTGGCATCATTTCATTAAGTGAAAGCAATATTTCTTGGATACAAAAAATATGAAGACTTTATTTGTTTCAAAATAAAATAAGAGTTTTTTGAAATATTTTTTTGTTTCAAAGAATAGATAATATTGATATCATATGCAAAAAAAATATTTCTTGTATTCAAAGAAATGCATTTCTTGATATCGTTTATTTAACTGGAAACCAGAGCTGCTTTGACCGCGTGACCGTTGTTTCAACCCAGGCAACCAAATTTAAATTTCCCACAATTATTTTCAGTAACTTCAACAAGAAGGTATTAAAATAAATATTAATGTAATACATACTACAGGTACAAATAGGTTAGGAATATAGAAATATAGCAGGAGCATCTATTGTAATTTCCGTCACAAGAAACGGAATGTCATTGACGAGATTGTTAGACGGCATGATACAGTGTGACAGCAGATTGAACTATTGAACTATAACTACTATTGAAAAATAAAATAAAAAAGAGGGACCCAAGAATGCTGCCCTGTGGAACGCCTTTGTTTAGAGTAATGTCATTAGATCTAGATTAATAATATATAATAATAATAATAACTCAGCAGTACAGGCCTTGAAGGCCCTTGGCTAGAGTGCCGAACACACCGAGCACCGAGAAGTGTTGTCTGAATGGTGACCCAACCAACAACCGTAGCCGCATATTGCTTGCTTGACTTTCAAGATTGGCAATGATGCACCCTTCCTTCTCAGCCGTACTGCCGGCTAGATTAATAATATAATTATTAAAATTAATTATGCAATGTATTTCCAGTTGGACAAGTAAGAATGTATCCTCCGCAGGGTAGAGTTTTGTGCCTCTGCCGTGAAGCTTGGTTATGGACGAGCTATTATTATATTAGTAAAACTGGAGAATGAAGAACATAAAACTTTGTGGTATGCAGATGATCTTTAATTGTTTTGCTCTTGAATGATCCGACATTGTCGAAATTAGCCATTTTTTTCGATATACACCCCTTATACCACAATCATAACGCCTTAATCATATTTATTTTGCGACTCGTTCCAGTTAATACTTTTCTTATTATGTATTTTTCTTAGTATTACGCGTTTTCTGAGTTAAAATATCGACCAAAATATATAAATTAAATAAAAACCTTAAAATACTACTTATTTATATTCACTATTTATTTCCACTTTTTTTTGTAGATATTTTGACGAAGTTTTCCCACTGCTCAGAACACATAGAGTTTCTAACCAAAAAATTTGGATTACCTTTGAGGTTCCTGCTTCCTCTGATGATAGTAATGAGTTGCGATTTAAACATAAATTTTTAATATTTAAGATATATCTACGATTTATATCTAAGACGCCGTATAATCGTTTAAAAGCTATTCATGAAAATTCATTATAGACACTAAAACCAAATGTTTTAACGATAATGAAAATTGTGAAAAGGTGAAGGTAACATATTTTTTTTTAACTAAACTAACAGTTTTTGAAATTCTTCTAATTTCCATTTTTTTTCCTTTTTTTTGCGTTTGTTTATTTTTTTTTAATTTCTTCACCATTTTTATCGTTTTTTCATTTTTTTATATTAGTTTATTTTTTCCCAGATTGTTCAACGATTTTTGAATTTTTGCTTTTTTAACATTTTCTTTAAACCTTGTAGGTATCCCCTTTTTAAATATTTGGTTACCTTTTATGGATTTGTTTATTCTTTTACAATTTATCTGGCACTTTTTAAAATACTGTACCTTTTTAAATTTTTTCTTTTAAACCTTTTTTCCGATATTTTTCATTTTTCTAAGTTTTTACCATTTTTAAACAATTTCTTTTGATATTATACATGATTGCCACAATTTATAAATTAAAACAATAATTTTATTTGAAATCATATATCTTTAAAAATTATTAATCCATTTTCCTTTTTCCAGCCCTATATTCGTAATTAGCGACCCAAATATTCCCTAAATTTTTCCACCATTGCAAAAGAAGTTGGTTTTTTATTACATTTCTATTTTTTCCCGCAATACTGATCCAACATTTTGTTTTTATAAACACCAATGTATTGAATAATTTAAAAGTAAGTTACTTGTTTAGTTAATAACACAAGAATTGGTCATAATTTTTCCATTCGAAATTTATTTTGCTTGTGACGTTTCGGGATTTACAATTTATCCCTTCTTCAGACTTGAATTATAAGTATAATAACCATAATAACCAATCAAGAAGTCTTACTTACACTTGCATTTATAACTAAACTAACTGGTATAAATGTAGGGTTAACATAAAACCATACAAAAAGATGATAATGTTAAATTTTGACTTTGAAAGGATAATGTTACATTTAAAAAGCTAAGAAAACAAATAATTTAAAAAAATAATGAAGATTTAATTTGTAGTATGTGGATGGAGAGTATTACATGAAGGTGTATAAAAGTTTTTTTTTTGTTTTTTATTTATTCATTCCTTTATATTTACGAAAATAAACAAATACAAGGAGAGGCAAACAATCACATTGTTTGCAACAATTTGTCTTTACCTTTATTGTTCTAAGTCTGTTTTTTTTTTCTATTTCCTCTTGAATTTAGCCAAATTATCAACAGATTCACTGTTGATATTATTCATCCTCACTATTAACTACTTACTAGTTGGTAATCATTTACAAACTTGAGACAATGAAAATTAGATAAGTTGGAAAGCTACCTTTCATGCATGCACAAAAATACTTATCCCAAAGTGCTAACCTTTTAGAGTATCTCAAAAGATTCAATTAAAACAAAATAGTAATTTGAGGCTTATTAACAAGTCAGCACATGAATCAATAAACAATAGTGTCAAAATTTAATTCGCACCTAATTTCAAAATTGATCCTACACCAAGTTAAACACCTAATTTAAATACATAATTAACGCCCAATTATCATTATGCCTATCGCCTGCTAATTTGACACCTCTTGCGGGTAAACTGTTCAATTTGTACGTCTGTATCTCCATCAATTAACCAATCTTAAATATTCAATCGATATCATAAGAAAATTTAATGTATGTATGATATATTTGAGTGAGTAACACATAATAAGATTGTCACTGAAGAAAAAAATGTTCATTCTCTCGTATCAACTATCGTATTAGATTATAGAGAGTAAGAGACCGATAGATTTTACTTATTGTAATCGTTAGAACATATATTATGTAACCTTCGTCTATGGTTTCAACGACCTGTTGAGCTGCTGTCGAAAAATAACTACTGCTTAATTTATTTCAACCTTGGCTTGGTTCATATCAAAACAGTTACTAATACCAAACGTTACTACTAATAGCGACCGCGTAGAGCGATAAATCTAGTATGTTATGCATGAGGAGACTTAGGTATAATGAGAATGTTTGTCCGTTTTGTATTTCGAATTTTAAAATGGTATTATGTCTTAACAGTTTTCGTCATTCGTCATTCGCGGTCTTGATTTGAGTACCGGTCTTGAGTATATTCACTTAACAATTATTTTTGAGGGCTTTATTCGGACAAAAATATAATTAATAAGATAAATATTTATAATCATCAAACATGTTGAACATTAAAATTAAAATCAGGATAACTTTTTTTTTTCACATCGGTACCACCCAGAAAAAAATTTCAATATCAAAAGCTCCAGATTGATTAATTACGTATACCCACAAGCCTCTACGTACGCACAATTTTTTTTCTTCACGTGCCATATTTACAAGGTGGTCACACTTGACAGGAACCAGTGTTCGCCGGAGAGACACCATAAATTATTAGATCACACCAGCCTGTCGACACTATTGTCTACGATAGATGATGGTGGGTTGGGTGCAGCATATATGGCGGTCAAGATCAAAAGTCCACCGACATGAATATGAATGACGGAATGACTTGTGCTTGTGGTTCTATTATTCCATTATGATGTGTTCTAGTTCCTGGCCCGAGCAAGCACTTTATTGTTATTATAGGTCGATTTTTTTTTCTGCCGGTATTTGGAAAGAATATTACAGCGAATAAGTTGTAAATCAAATGGGGAATGCGGAAAACGTATTGTCAAAAAAAAATAAAGTACCCTTGTTATGCATGAACAAAAATGAGATAGGAAAAGAGTTGATGTTCTTCACAACAGCCAGTATGATGAATTTCTATAAATATCTGAATTAAGTGATTTATTTTAGCGGAATTTAGTAATAATTATTATAAGAATTTTACTAAATTAAGTTATAATTACAACATTACGACATATTATGGTATAATGTTATATGAAATACGTAATGGTAAAATGAAGTTTTATTTCTCTATAACTAATTTTCGATACAAAGTGACGGATATAATTTAGGCTTCAAATTTCGAGCAATTGGGAAATAGAAAGAAGAGATGCTAGTAAAACAAGTTTCACAGTTAATTTTATTGAACACGCAGTAAAAGCCATTAAAAAAATGA
The DNA here is from genome assembly GCA_004143645.1 of Protaetia brevitarsis. Taxonomy (NCBI): domain Eukaryota; kingdom Metazoa; phylum Arthropoda; class Insecta; order Coleoptera; family Scarabaeidae; genus Protaetia; species Protaetia brevitarsis. The sequence goes on along the minus strand of RXPK01000281.1, from coordinate 589,692 downwards.
TATGATGAAATATTTGCAAGTTCCTGAAGTTCCCGCAAGATGGCGTAATTCGTTTTCGTTTGACATTTATTATTTTTCCAATAATTTTCCATTATTAAAGTAGATGCAATATAAATGTAAAATAAGCAGCTTCCTAACTAAACTTATAGATAATTAAAACTATAAGTCTGGTTCGTGACACACATAGATAAGAATATAACTATTAGAAAGAGTTTTGACCATGGCGCATTCGCGAACTTTCAGATTGTGTAGAAACCGCCATTTGATGTATAGATCAGCTGTTGTTGTAGTAGTTTTTTTGGGAGGTTATAAACGCATTGTTTTTAGGTTAATCGTGTTTATATTTTAGTATTATTCGATAAAGTAGTTTACTAATTAGTAGTTTAATAAAGTGTAGTGAATTATTGAATAATACGTTAGTAAACAATTTATTTCGTTGGAATCATTTTTTTTAAATATTTTAAGAGAGTTTTAAGTGTTAAAGAACAAGAACATTTAGTAAGGTGTGTGGTATTATTACTGTGAATATTAGATGTGAATTAGCGTTTATGTTGTAGAATGTCTTGCTGCGTATCGGGATGTAAAAGCCATTCGCAGATTGGTATCCTCTGATGACTATCAGTTTCCATCAGTAAGAGCCAACTAATATCTACTTGTTTTGGTATGTAGTATAACTTATTGCATTCTCCTTGTGAAGAGTGCTTGTTGCAGTTAACGTCTGCTGCAAAGAATCTGAGAGAAAATAAGATACACTGTCGCAATGAAAGAATAAAGGTATTTCTGCACTGTTGACACAAAAATAGACAGACATGTATTCTATTTCAGATGAATTAATAGTCAGCTGATCCGAGGAGTAAGAATATGTATTGGTAATTCAGCATATAGCGATAGTTTCGTGAGAACATCCATTTATAACAAAGGTGATCATTGAGTGTATTGTAAAATACGGCTTCATAGTTTGGTGAAATTAACGCAAGAACTGCAAGTCGAATTAGTATGAAAAAAATTAACGAACTTATATTGTTTAGCCACAAATAAGAAATGTTAATGGCATAAGTGTATTTACTATACCCAAAATATGAAATAACCTAAAAACTTTAAATTCCAAGTATAGTGTATTGAATGGTATTAGCTTATACATTTGAATAAATAAAATGACTTAAATATCAATGTAATGTCTTTCTAGTAGTAAAAATACAATTTCTGTAGTAGTATATAGTTAATACTAGTGTCAAAAGAAAGCATGAGCATTATTTATTTTTTATTTTAAAATATACCATTACGTCTTGTTTTATCTTTAAATTGTTTTTCACGACCTGTCATAATCAAATGGCGGCCTCCATATTATCTAACACTGCGCATTCTAAGTCTCTATCTATATATTTAGCCTTGTCTATGGTGACACATAGAGATGATTGCACTTATTATAAAGTAGTGGGGACAGCACTATTTTTGTCACATAAAAGTCTCTAAGTTGATTTTTAGAGCACGCAGTAAAACCAACGAAAAGTATGTTAATTAAAGAACTACGTTCAGAACGAAGAAGAGCTAACTAAATTGGGGCTGCTATATACAAGAAATGATCGTTTCCGCCAGAAATTACGAACATTTAGGTGGCTCAAGGATAGAAGAAGAACACCAATTAGCTGATTTAGTCATTTTGGCCCATATACATAAAATGATTTATTTTATCTTCTTTTGTAGACGAATTAAAAAAAAAAAACGATATGTATATATACAGGATATATCGTGAAAAGATTCTTAAAAATATCTGCAAGTTTCTGAAGTTCCCGCAAGATGGCGTAATTCGTTTTCATTTGACGTTTATTATTTTTCCAATAATTTTTCATTATTAAAGTTGATGCAAAATAAATGTAAAATAAGCAGCACCCTAACCAAACATACAGATAATTAAAACTATAAGGTCTGATTCGTGACACATAGAGATTGCACTTATTATAAAGTAGTGGGGGCAGCATACTTTTCGACACATAAATGTTCCTGTTGTTTTAGTGAATGTCAACCGATTTTTAAAAAGTTGGACTCATTGTGAAGAGAATAATCAAGTGAGAGAAGAACGTAATGATACTGTTTGTCTTATTGCTTTGATTGGAAACTAGATAGCTTTATCTGCTAGTTTGTCCTATTAATGCGATTCTCTGGAAAAAAAAAAATCAAATGCAATGGTATTAGAAAAATCAATCCAGAAAAATGAGAACACAATCAAAGCAATTAAACCGTAAAATATCTGTTGTTAAAAGATATTCGATTTTTATACATTTCCTAAACTTTCGGCCCATCTTGATCCATACCACAGAACCTCTAGTTTATTTATCGTATGAAAAAATATTTTCTTTCAACATGATAAACCCCAGTCAGAAAGGTAGCAAATCAATCTGGCAATAGTGGGGCCGGTTTATTGAAGTTTCAAGAATTTGAAGAAAGAAAAATTAACAAAATCTTTTTCTTAGCAGCATTGAATTTTCTTATTTTATTTTTATTTATGAAAATATCTTACATTAAACCTAAAAAATAGCTTCGTATTTGCCTACGGATCCTAAAAGATCTGTTGCAGTCAGTGAGATTTGACTGATATGCCAAATATTTATAAAAATTTTCCAAAAAATATGTTCGTTATTAATGGTATCGTAGATAAACACTTACTCTCAGTTGCTTTTCCAACTCCTTTCATTTCATTTTGGGTTTCTAATCGAAAGAAAAGCAACTTCTGTTAGCAAGACAATTCCAGTTAAAAAATCGGTTGTAAAAAGTTCCTATTTTTTTTTAGAAATTGCATTAGCATGCATAGCATTGTATAGAGAAAATAGTTCTTAAATGTTTTCTGTTTTTAAGGTTTAACACTGCATTCGTTCAAGTTTATCGCCTTTAGGAAAGGAAATTAAACGAAATCGTCGACAAAAAGTGGTTATGTGCCTTTTGAAAAAAAATATAATTTACTATTTGATTTTGATTTATTTATTTTTCATATTGACATATACAGTAAAGCTTGATCTATCTATTATCTTTTTTGCACGCAAAATGCTCTCTACTTCCCCCGAGAGAAGAGGAGGGGGGTCTCTCCCACACAAAAATTATGACTCCAACCTCCTTGCATTCTTGGTGGCGTATTCAAATGTTCACACAGCTGCCTTTTGTATCCATGCAACAAGTTGGAATTCCAGTGGTATTTTATAAACTCATCCCTAACATATCCAGGCATATGAAGCAGATACTCGAATAATAAATAGTTCCACATTACAAAGTTTATATTCTAAACCAGTAAACCGTAAGGAAAAGGTAATTTTTTATGGCATTATCTAAGATTTTTCCGTACTTAAAAATTTAAATCCGTTAGATATTTCAGCTGGCTTCTGATGTTAATATTATATAAAGAAGCTGTTATGTTGTTTTAGTGTTTCTAATAAGGTCCCGGGTACGATACAGAGCTTATAGGAAGACATGTATGTGCATTGGAAGATGTATAATATGTAAATGTGCATAGTTAAGTCGGTGCATGTCTTGTATAAGGGGATATGGATATACCGGTTTATATAGTGTGCAGGTGCACAAAATCTTCCTGGATCACCTTCAAACTTCCTGTCTCCATTTTCGTATTTTTTTTTATTTATTTAACTCAAACGCGCCGTCAACTGCATATTATACCTAGTAAGCAAGAATAAGGGATTATAATAAAGAATTACTGGGTATGAGGTATATTTTACAATCTCAATATATTGATGGTGTTTACAGATAAATTTTTAAGCATTTTAAGTAGCTATAAAGAAAAAATATGTTAAAATAGGCATACATATGAAAACTTAAAACTTATTCAAATATTTCCAATTTCGCTTGAAATCTATTTAAGCTTTATTTTTTAATAAGGTGGATCGCTTAACAAACTCCTGTTTGCACACAACTCAAGATAGACAGACTTTTTGCCACCTAAAAAATTTTTGGTGGCAAAAAACAAACAGTTGTTTAAATTTTTTTTAAGATATTTAAAACTCAATTATGTTTTTTCTTTCTTGAGATAGCGGCTTTTTTTTGGCACGATTTAATGAAAAATTTTAACAAATTAAATCATTTGTTTACGTTTCGACAATTTTTTATTGTCTTTTTCAGAAATCATTAATGTATATATTTAATATTTAAACAAGCACCACACAAACATTTTAAAATTTTACATAAAAATATAAAACACTTACATTTTATAAAACAGAAATAACATTAAAATGTTATTTGTCAAGGGACTTTAATAACAACTGTCTGTAGCATACTAAATACAATTGCGTTTCTTTAAAACTTAAGATATATAAACTTATTAACCATAAAATTTGAACATAAAACTAGTAGGGGAAGGTGGGGCAACATGGGAACACTAAGCTTTAGAACACTGCATCAGGATTATAAATTGATATGCAAGGTCCTAAGTAGGCTTGTTGTAATCTTTAAACGTCTATCTGCTGATGGATGAATTTACAATTTTTCGATGGGTACTCTTGATGTTGTGAGAAAGTTTTAAAAAGAAATATGTAAATACACCATCTTGCCCCCATGGTTGGGCAAGATGGTGTATCCACCCCAATTGAAAAATTAAATTTTGGTATTTGTTACAATTTTTTTTGTACTACCATCGCTAATTTATTACTTGAAGCTATAGAGTTGTAAAGGCCAAAACTTCAATTTGAATTTGAATTGATGAAGTCAAGTATACACCGGTCATATGTAAAATCTATAGATATTGGACTGTTAGAATGATTATACATTCAATTGAATACTCAGATTGGATATAAAGATATAGCAAACTTTATTGGATACTCCAAAGAGGTGTATTTTATATTTGTTGGGAATTTCATCAAGAAGTAGCAAATCACCTCATTTTTTACAGAATTACACGTTTTTAATCATCAAAACAAAGCTACTAGATTGTCTACATAGAACTTTATATACTAGACTTTATTCAAGTGCTTTATTTAGAATTTTCGTTATACATTTTGTTTCCAACATAATTTCGTAAATGGATTATCTTTTTCACTTTTTCGTAATCATACTCTCTCTATTGCGATTGTTTTCGCTGTTGAATTTATAAAACTAAAAAACTTTTGACAGTTATTGACTGGGCACTTTTGTTTGACATATTGCGAATCAGAACTCTAATTTAATAATCCACATTGACTTATCTATTTTCTTAAAAATATAAACAACTGATAAGTATGTTTGTTACCTGGCTTCATAAAATATGTATTTATGGTATCTTTAGAGACATTGCCTATAAACGATTCCTGTACTCCTACACTGCTATTCATGCTTTTAGAACATCTTAAAAGAATAGTGCCTCGTTTTAATAAACCACCTTCATTTAATTTTACAATAATTCCCAAGACCAACAAACCTTCAATAACCAGACACGTACGCAATGGTATGCTCATATAGGAATGCATAAACTGCCTACTTCACTTAATCTTTCTTATTTGATACATACGCAGCTACCCATGAAATGCTAATTCTGCACGGGTTAATCAGAAATGTCCACAAACTAAATGGATTTTGCATTATCGCTAAATATAATCCATACAGCCTAACTAAACGCATTAATGTTAAACCAGAACTAAGAGTTTCTTGTTTGTTCGTGTAAAAATTCACCGCAACAAGGCTGTATGTGTATGTTTATTTTTTTTTTATTTAATTGGCGACACAATAACTAAAGACAACACGTGCGCCCGATGAGTAAATAGATAACGCAACACAGTCTACCATTCAAGGAATTGTGTTCGGGAGTCTTTTGTCAAATCTGCATGTTAAATGGAAGGTACGCACAATTACTATAACTGATGACTATCGGTAGCACATGCAATAGAATAAAAACAAGGTTTTAATGTTTACTCGTTTAAAAAATCCTCGTTAGAAAAGAATGCTGTCAAGTAAGTTACCTTACCGTTGTTATTTATCCGTGATGATTTTGAATCATTATTAGTATAACATTGCGCAATAATGACTTAATAATACTGTAATTTTAACGAAAAGTAGAACTTGTTTAGCAAGCTAGAATGACCAGTAAAATAACTGTATATGGAATATCGATAATAAAAAACATAGCGTTAAAAAGGAAAATAGAAAACAACGATGTATAGAGACAACTGATTACACTATGTAACAATTTCTATTAATTATTTTGTCTTTGGGTTGTAACTGTCATTTCCTATTTTCTTATGCCAGAAAAGTAACAAAAAACAGTCGATTATTTCCCACAAACTTTGCTTTTGTGACCAAGACAATGATATTTTAAAATTTACAAGCAAACCTAAAATGGGAAGTACATATTATGTCGTTCGACGTAGGATACGGGAACTAAAGGCATCAGTGACGGGAGTGAATTCATTTACGATAGGAATGACAATAAATATGTCTGTCAAAGTGACAAGTATCTGTATTTTCGGTTTTAGATTTGTTTTTTTTTTTTTTTGGAAAACAAAACGAAAATATCACAACGAAGATGTCTCAACCACTCAACCTGCTTTGATAATTTATTGCTATATCATTCAAGCGCTATTTTAAATTTTGACATCCAATGTTCCAACGTCCCTCCATTCAAAACGTGTACACTCCTAAAGCTGATATAATAGACTCGTCCCACGATTTCAGCGCTCAAAACGGTGTGTATATGTACTTCTCATTTTACTATACCTATTTTCTAATTAGATGATGGCTTCAAGAGGTTGCAAACATGAAGCAGACGCGTTTTGCTATGTTTGTGGTCAGTTTATTAAGATAAGAGGATGGTATAGGGGAGAAAATAGATCCATGAGATTTGCAGTTCCAAGCATTTGGCGGTAACCCACTGACCACTCAAGCAACTGCTACTTTTGCATTGTGGACCCTTCCAAACGCCGTACTGGCAAAAATGTCATGTATCCGGTTCTTCCTTCATCCATGGCCCCAGTATTACACAGCCCTCAGATTCCATTACCTACTCCTCCTAAGATAGATCAGGCGTCTTCAATCAGCAACAGCGAGTCGGAGTGTGAAGAAAATATTGTAGAATCAGATGACGATTTCATATATGGATATGATGAGAGAGGCCCATACTACCCCAACCAAAAAGACATCAACGACTTAGTTAGAGATCTTGGACTCTCCAAGTCCAATGTTGAGATTTTGACCTCTAGGCTGAAGCAGTGGAACTTGCTGGATAAAACTGTGCGAGTCGTAGATCAGAGAAAGCGTCACCAAACTTTTTCTAGCTTTCTCACCTATCTAGATGGCTCTACTTTTGCCACGATGTAACTGGGCTATTTGAGGCAATTGGAATCGCCTATAATCCAAATGAGTGGCGTCTCTTCATTGACAGCTCTTTAAGAAGCCGCCAAAGCAGTACTGCTGCATAATGGTAATAACTTTCCATCTCTTCTCCTGGATCATTCAGTGCACCTCAAAGAGGATTACTTTAACATCAAGACCTTGCTGAAAGTTTTGAAGTATGACAAGTATGGTGGAGGTCATCGCGACTTCAAAATGGTGTCATTCCTCATGGATCTGCAAGGTGGTTTCACCAAATTCCCATGTTATCTTTGTCTTTGGGACAGCAGGGACACCAATACATACTACAACAAGCGCGACTGGCCACAGAGGACAGAGTTTTCTATAGGGGAAAACAATATCAAATGGGAGCCACTGGTAGACCCTCTAAAGGTGCTGATGCCACCACTGCACATAAAATTGGGGCTTATAAAACAATTTGCGAAAGCTCTAGGTACGGAGTCAGCAGCCATGAAACACCTTGAAAAATTATTTCCTAAACTATCTGAGGCGAAGGTCAAAGCCGGTGTCTTCGTAGTTCGTCAAATTAAGAAGATTCTCGACTGCGATGACTTTCCTAAAAAGCTCACCAGTAAGAAGAAAATATTGGAGATATACACTGTGTCCACTTAAATATGAGACTAATGGGGGCAAAAAAAAGTATTATTGAATCTATAAAAAAAAATTGTATAAAATAAAAGGCAGTGCTTCTTTAGAAATATATTTGGGGTTTAAAATTAACATTCGTAATTTTGCTATAATTAAGAAAAAAAAAAAGAAATTGTCTTGAGAATAAATCACCCTTATTTTTAAAGATATGAAGAAGTTCCATTAGAAAAAAAGTACCTCAAATTCCTAAATATGCCAAAATACCAACTTTCAAGTAAAAATCGAAAAAAACACATTTTTACAAAAAAAAAAAAAATAGTAAAAAAGTATTTTTTCAATGTTTGGCTCATATTGTGTAATTTTGTAGAATTCCAATTCTTTGATTTCTACTTTGAAAATTTGTATTTTGGCACATTTAGGGAGTTGAAGTACTTTTTGCTAATGGAGCTTTGTGGTATCTTTAAAAATAAGCGTGTTTTATTCTCAAGAAAATTATTTTTTTTTTTAATTTATAACAAAACCACGCATTTTAACTAAGTTTGAATATAAAATATGTTTTTAAAGAAGCACCAACTTTTATTTTACATAATTTTTTTTTTATAAATTCAACAATAAAAATTTTTCCCATTTGTTTCTTACTTAAGTGGACATACGATATACATATGTGGGACATACGATATACATATGTGGGTATATTTCAAATTTTCGTTGTCCTAGTAACAAAAGCAAAATTAAAGGGGAATAAAAGTATTTTTCTATTGTTTTGAAGCATAAATAAGTTGGAAATAACGCTTACTACTCAAGGAAAAAAAACGTGTTACATAGTGTTATCACACGTCTTGATTCTCTTCGTATGATACAGGCAGGTGATACCAAAAAATAATAGCCCGAACCGTAGAATTAAACGATATACCTTCTTCTAATATGTCCGATAAAAAAAAATACCTGATTCTCTAGTCTGGACGATACACCTGCCATAAATATCCCTACGTCTTATTACTCTCTTTTTTTTTCTTCATTCAGTGATTGGGGTGCTATTAATTTTGTCAAAGGATTCCTCGGTTACTATTTTATACGTATATAGAGATTGTCATGTGCATTTCATTCCTTCATTCTTTTATCGATTCCAAATTATGGGACGGTGATGAGGAGTTAATGTTTGAAGAAGCAGTTGGTTATTACGTAGTCCAGTGATCAATTTACCAACCATGCAAGTGGATATGTATATGTAGAAGGAGTCATAAAATTATATTTTACGTTTGGCTGTTGAAAAGAAATCTCGTTTGAGAATTAAATCTTTATGGCCGCTGGGTATTTCTGTTGGTTTTGATTATGTAGAGAGGCTGGATTTTTTTTTTAATCTAGAAACTTATCTTTTAATGAGAGGATATTATTATGGACTGTTAAGTTGGGAGAATTTATTTTTTGATAGCAGTATTGGGGGGAAAAAACATGCAATAAGTATTTTCACTATTGAACATTAAATTGATAAAAAAATAGTTTAACCAATAATAATAATAATAACGTATGGATTAATGGCGATTTTACTATAAGTTTTCTTTGTCAAATAAAGCACCTTAGTATTTTTGGAAGAAGTTGTCTTAGTTATTCTTAGAAACCATTCAATCAATGATATGAATGTCGAAGAACTGCTTATACAGCGTATTCCAGAAAGTTGTCTATATACGCTGTTCAAAGTGATCAGCACAGTTTTGCTAACTTTGTTAATATTGCAACTACGATGTTGGTTAAACTATCAAAGATGTAGGGTTTCTTACGCTGATTACAATCGTGTAATCAGAAAAACAATTGAAAATCGCGTTTATGAGATATAATAGATAACTTTGTTTTTTTTAAATAGATCACCCTGTATATTTTGTCACCAATTGATAGAAAACTAGATTTTGCACACAATATTGTTATAACTGTATGACCCTAAAATAAAAAAAAACAAAAGAGCTACGACTAATATAATGATGGATGCGACATAACAGCCAAAACTTTGTTATTTGGCAAAGTAGAAATCGAAGCAAAACTCTGGTTGTTTAGTTTTAAGACATGAGGAAATTATTTTAACAATTCTGCGAAGCTTATTGAGGCACTTGAGGTATATTTTGTATGTAGAACATTTCTAACATTATAATAACTATCTATACAGAGTGATTTTAAACTAATGCATAAAATTCGTAATTTCTGTATTTATAATTATATTGGAAATCGGTGAAACACCTAACTTGCTTTTGGCATCATCAGAACAATCATTCATATCTGTTATAATTGCGACGATATGACGTCACGCATGATTATTTTTAAAGGACGTCTTGCAGATTATATTGCATTTTAAGATACAACCGGTTTGTATACATACAGATATGGAATAATTTTGCTATGTTTTATCAGAAAAATTTTGAGCGAAAAATTGACGAAGTTTGAAAACTATTATTTACCATAATCAATTGAATTCAAAAGGTAACTGTTTGGATCCGGCATGTTTGGATCTTCACTACTTGATGCATAAGTCTAATATACTATGAAGTAGTGAAGATCCAAACATGTCGGATCCAAACATGCCGCCCCCGTTGAAATGTTTTATAAGAAAAATTTTGAGCGAAAAATTGACGAAGTTTCAAAACTATTATTTATCATAATCAATTGGATTCAAAAAGGTAACTGTTTGGATCCGGAATGTTTGGATCTTCACTACTTGATGCACAAGTCTAATATGCTATGAGGTAGTGAAGATCCAAACATGCCGCCCCCGTTGAAAGCAATAGCTTTCGAAACTTGAACGATCATGGAATGCTGTTATTTGGGAACGAGCAAAGCTTATTCGCTGGTCTTCGAATTTCACCACGCATAGTCTTTAGTGTTGCCGTTCTCACGATGCCATCTGCTCCAGGATGTACCGCTACAATTCTTCCTAAGGGCCATAGTGTTGGTGGCACGTTGTCTTCCAACACGACAGCGAGTTGTCCTGTTTGTAAAGAAGTGCCGTCCTTCTTGGTCCATTTGTTGCGTTGTTGTAACTGTTGAAGGTATTCACGAGACCATCTTTTCCAAAAAATGCTGTTTAAGGCGTTCTAATAGTTGATAACGCGATAAACGATTTAACTTTAATTCTAGAAGAGTTGGCTCTAGATTGCATCTCAAAGGATCTCCGATTAAAAAATGAGAAGGAGTTAAAATTGATAAACCGGAAACATCATCAGAAAGAGGAATGAGAGGTCTGGAATTTAAAATTGTCTCTATCTGACTACATACAGTATAAAACTAATCGTAATTTAAAAGTGCATTGCTTACAATGCGTTTGAAATGATAGGTAACAAAATCTAAAGAAAGAATAAAATGTTGAAGGTATATACGTTATTTAAACTTAAATGTAATACACTGAAAAACCTATATATTAAACCAACCAAATATATTTTGTTAAGTATATTTTCTTTGCATCAAACATACTCTTTGTCGTTTCAAATATGTGCAAAAAATGTACACAATAATATAGTTGAACTTTGAAAAAATGTTGAATTGGTTTAATTACATTGTTACGACAACATCGGTATTTTGTTAACTGAAACAAATTTGTTACTTCGGGGGGGAATAACTATACCTATATTTAGGCTCAATATACATTTGGTTGGGGGTCAAAATTTATTTCTAGCCAATGAAATGGCCATTAGCCATCTGTGTCTTAGATCACCCCATAGCAAAATTATTACATACGCATACAAATCGGTTGTATCTATAAATTCAATACAATCTATAGGATGTCCTTTAAAAAAATCATCGATGACGTCAAATCGTCGCAATGATAACAGATATAATTGTTCTAATGATGTCAAAAGTGAATATTTTTAAAACTCTAGGTTACGTGTTTCAGCCATGTTCAATACAGTCACAAATAAAGAAATTTTTCTTTTTTTTTTCTTGCAGATTTCATTAAATTTAAAACCCCTTTTTACAGCCCAGTATTTTATTAATTGTAATTGCTTTTAACTTGTAGAGAGCCTGAAGACGGCCAGTTTCGGCCGAGACATGTAGCTATTATAAATATTAATAAATTTAAATGAAAAGAACATTATTTAACTACGTTTGAGTTTTATTTATATACTTAAAAGTGGTCAGTCAGTAATAAAAATTATTGAAGTAATATGTTTTGCCATTTTATACCAATTTCTTAGCAGCATCAGCATGTTGTAAAGACAGGATAATTGAAAATTTATCTTTTAACTCAAGATTTTAAAATAATAAGTCTAGATATTTTCAATCTACTGGAAATATTAATTTTTATTATATAAAACCAGCTCTTTCAATATAGACTCTTGTTGTGGTTTAATAACTCCAAATATAACATAATGGCATAATTGATTTAATCAGTCCCATAAAGATTATTATAAAATAAAATTCAAAGCAAGTAATTGCAACACGATTTCTTGAAGAATGCGTATTTTATATATACAGGTAAAACTTCTTTTAGTTTTGCAATGTTTCCAATCCGTGCGCAGTCACAAAGGACTAATTAATCGTATGTAGTTTCATCTCGCTAATGACTTATCAAAATAAACTCACTAAATTACAATGTAAAAGGCAATTGATTCGAGGGAAAATCTTTCACTAACTATATCACAACCGGCACGGACAGACAAAAAAGTCCTCATCAATTATTTATCGAACCATATAAACAAACATTTAAAATTATAATTTTAACCAACGCGCTTTGTCTCTAGCACAACAGAGAGCCGGGTTGAACGCTTCAAAACTCTATACATGAATGTGGAAATCCGAAGAACAATGACCATATAGATACAATGCAGAAGGTATACGGATTCACTTTAGGTCGATGCATATACGCTTTATTAAATGCTGCTATAACGAGGATATTGACGTATATATCATTCTAAATGCGATATAGTGTTGCTAATGAGACGATTTACTTGATTAGTATGGCTAAGACGTGTCTTATACCACCGTATAAAGATCGCATTGAATCGCTTTTTCTGCTACCGTTTTGCATGGAGAAATCTCCTTTTTTGGCGGTCGCACTGATTTGGCTTGTGGCTTTTTAATTCGAATTCCCTGCGATAATGTGACTCTCAGGTGTTCCATCGAAGCATCAGAACGTATGTTCTTCTCGATTTACATTTGGAAACGATAAGGAAACGATTCAACAATCGCCTGGTAATTAGATGAGTAATTACGGATTCTTGGCAGCCGCAAGCGATCATGCAGAATTCCGTGACGATTTGCGACTATAGGAAATTATTTTTACGGGATTTTAATTAGTCTCGTGTTAGTAGTTGAGCGTTTCAATGACGTTTGTTCCTTTAAAATGTTGCACGCTAGCATTTATGTAGATGCTTTGGAGCTGGTCGAGTGCTATTTAGGTATTTAAATCGTCGTTGGAATATACGGTAGCTCAAAAAACTGGTTGTTGATTCAATAATAGCGATGCCAAGTTAAACGGGAACGTAAAAGGAAAGATATTTAGTGCTGATACAGAATGTGAACTAGATAAAAGTTAAAGCTTTGTTGGAGTCCCAAGTACCATGCATTACTTGGCAATCTGTTGATATCGTCCGTTCGCTAACACAATATTACATATACATTTCCAGATTAAACGTAGAAAAATACATACAAAATGTCGCTTATTGACAGACATCAATGTTTCGCCTTTTAATGTCTGCCATTTCCAGATTTATAGAAAATAACTAAAATAACACCTGCCTTTAAGAACTAAGGCATATCTGATATTAATACTTTCATTAACATCAAACTTTTGTTTACATTACAGACGATAGTCAATTTAGACGTAATTCTAACTTGAGATTTTCTGAACAACTCCTTAAAGTATATAGTGCTCTGTTTTTTAGAACAAAATGCCCGGGATTTCGAAATTTTAATTTTGTTTAGTTCAATTCAATTAAATATTATTTTTAAATTCAGGTTTTCAATTTATTTATACATTGTTTGTCCGTATACAATTTTTCTTATTTTTTTTTTCAATAAAATTAAAATAAAATAATATAGTATAACAAAATCCAGAAGCTTATCGCAAATTTGGAAAAACAGCAGAAAAATGCTTCATAAACAAAGAACACATCTTCATAATGTTGTGAAAGCTAGTTTTATAGTTAGTTCAAAATTGGCAAAGTCATTAAAACCATTTGCCGAAGGAGAATTTATCAAGGAGTGTATGTTAGAAGTTTGCAGTGTTTTGTGTCCTGAAAAGAAAAATGAATTTTGAAAAAATTAGTTTATCAAGACGAACATATAGAAATGATGGCTAATGATATAAAAACAACTTCGACTGACCGTATGGCTGGTTTTGAATCATTTTCCATAGCATTAGACGAGAGCACCGATTTGTCTGACACAGCTCAACTGGCTATATTTATTCGAGGTGTTGATAAAGAGTTCACTGTTACTGAGGAATTGCTTGCTTTACAGCCGCTAAAAGGAACCACAACAGGAGAAGACATATTTAATTAAGTTGAAAAAGTATTCACAAGTTTTGGTTTGCCATGGTCAAAATTAATTGGTGTATGCACAGATGGTGCACCTTCTATGGTCGGCTTACGTAAAGGTTTCATCGGAATTTTGTATGAAAAAGCAACTGAATTAAATGTGCAAAAAGATGATTTGATAGTCCTTCATTGCATTATCCACCAACAGAACTTGTGTTCTAAGTCCATTCGACTCCAGAATGTTATGAATGTGGTAGTAAAAACCAATTTTATTCGATCCCGAGGGCTTAACCATCGTCAGTTCAAGGCGTTTTTCGATGAAATATCAGCCGAATATGACGACGTAACATATTATTGTGAAGTCAGATGGTTAAGCAAAGGAAAAATGCTGAAACGGTTTTAAGAGCTTAGAAATGAGATAGCAGATTTTATGCAAATAAAAGATAAACCACTATCTGAATTGAGTGACCCAAAATGGATATGTGACTTAGCATTTCTGGTCGACCTTACAGGCCATTTGAATGATTTAAATTTGAAACTTCAAAAACAAGGACAGTTAGTAAATGATTTGTAGAGCCGTTTGAAAGCGTTTCAAAACAAAATCCGCTTGTGGGAGACACAGTTACTGTCTGGTAACAGTTACCATTTCACCACGCTCTCTGCGTATGAAAATACTGCTTATGCTCAATATGCTGAAGAACTCAAGTCACTGTCGGAGCAATTTTCGAACAGATTTAGCGATTTTAAAAACATGGAAGGCAGTTTTAATTTATTAGCTACTCCAACAAAAAGTAATGTACAAAATGCTCCAATACATTTGCAAATGGAGTTGATCGAGCTCCAAGAAAACTCACTCCTAAAATCTAAATTTGAAGACGTGGAGTTGTGCGATTTCTACAAAAAATACCTCGAAGAAGACCATTTTCCGGAGCTTAGAAAATTCGCAAGAAGATTGATTTGTGCGTTTGGCAGTACTTATAAATGCGGACAGTTCTTTTCAATGATGAAAGTTACATTAAAGTTTAGCCCACAACATGTCAAAGGTTGCCCATACTTGCTCTAAGCGGACGGACGGGCAATTCTCTGGATGCAGGTTGGACTTTCGGTTCGACGGGCCCACGTATCGATCAAGAGCATGGAATGGTATTCCGGCCGGGATTCTTCGTATTAAATTTTATATGAAATTCTCGACAATTTTACAGGTAAAATATGGATTTAATTGTTCAGGAGTAATATCGATACGTTTTTAGGTAAACACTTCGTGGAACTTTGTTAGTGTGGCATAAAAATCGTTATAGGAGTTCAATATCAACCGTCTTCTTTCGTGGCCATAGGCAGAATGAGGATTCAAAGTAAATTACCAGTAATCAGTCTTCGATTGTTATCGCTATCAGGCAAGTCAGCATTAATTTTGAATAGATACCAGTAACTGACATTAAGATACCGTTATTTACTCTAGTTTGAGGGGAATACAGCAAAAGTTACCAAATAGACTTCCCGAAGAATGAAAAATCTCCCCGAACCAAATATAATAAAAACATAAAAACATACCAGGTAAGCTTAAATTGATATAGAAAATAAAGTTTACATTATAATTAAGGCTATACTTAGCACCTATTGATAAGATGGTCCATTTTTATAGTCATTCAAAAACAAATTCAAAATTTGCCTGTAAAGTAGGCAACTTTTTTATTTGGCTATAAAACCTGTTTTAAACGACTCTAAATTATTTTCCATACCCCTGATTCCTTAGCAATATATTATTATAGTACCACTAATAATAATACAAAACTTTGCCCGGATAATCAATATTTTATTCACAATTCATTCTACATCATGACATTTCTTAACTCACAAATCTACATATTAATTATCAAAACAATCAACAAATTATCTCCATACGGTGAGTTCAATTACCAGATAGGAAAAATAATAATAATAATAATATCCCTTTTATTTCATATTACCAAAAACCAGTATGAAATAAGTCAAAAAAGAAATAGAATACAAATAGTAAGAAAAAAAAAAGAATTACAAAATTAGAAAAAACCAACAAATAATTAAACAAAAGTTTATAAATGTTCCTAAGAGCAAAGAAAACAATCTTGCACATTATATAAACACTTCATTGTTAAGTATCTTTTTATTTTAGATTTGAAAGTCCTCAGACTGTAATCTTTGAATTATTTTGGAACGTTATTATAAATTTTATGAACTTGTGTCATCACGCCTTTGTGTATTTTTCTGTAAGTACTTTGAGGCACACGTAATGTTGCTTTATCACACTCTCGGGTATTGTAATTATGGTTTGTTTCGTATTTGGCAAGTAACTTACTGCAGTGTTTCTTTCCAAAGCACGCACATTCATATATTCATTTTGAAAATTTCTTTGCAGGTCTCTCTCTTTTTCACCCCGAAAACACTTCGTAAACATGCTTTCTGAAGTCTAAATACTCGTTCTACGTCAACCGAGTTGCCCCAGAAGATTATTCCGTAGCTTAGCCTGGACGCTACGTAAGCGTGATACGCTGCTAATGCTGCTTCCTTGTGGACCTCTGAAGATATTACCCTCAGTGCATAAACCATTCCAGATAAGTTTTGGTGAGAATATTAACATGCTCTTTCCAGTTTAGGGTGCTGTCTATGTGTACTCCCAAGACTTTAACTGTGTCTGTAGATGTTAATTGTTTGTTGTCGTAATTAATTGTTATCGTTTCGTTATTTCTTAGAACAAATTTTATTAAATTAGTTTTTCCAATGTTTAATGATAAATTATTCGTCTGGAATCAGGTATCCATTCTTGTAATAGCGCTTACTATTTCATCTCTGATTTCATTGCATACATATTTAGAAAATGATTTGTTATGTCAGGCAAGTCATTTGTGTATAATATAAACAGAAAAGCTCCTAGTAATGAACCTTGTGGCACATCTCTATCAGTGTCTAGCCAATTTGATCGAACTATCTCACCCTTTAGGTTTACTTCTACGCATTGTTTACGGCCTGTTAAGTACGATCTCAGTAAGCTAAGCACTATTCCTCGGAATCCCATTACTTCTAGTTTACGCGGCAAGTGGTCAACACTATCAAAAGCCTTTGAAAGGTCTAGAAATACTCCTGCTCTAGTCTTTTTATTGGACATTCCTTGCATTATTTCGTTGACTAACATATATATCGCTGGTGTGGTTGATCTCCCTTTAATCTATGCAATTAGTTATAAAATTGTGAACATTAAATTATCAATATTGATTTTGACATATAAACATGTCAAGAAAGGCATAATTGACGTCCTAACCGTATGTTCGGTTAAACGCTCGAACTTACATCTCCTCTTAGCTTAATTGGTAAAGCGCTGTCCGGTAAATGGGAGGAGAAAACTTTTTCTTGTAAAATTATTACAGTTAATAGCAGAAATATATTAATTTGTTGATTTCTCACTGTAAAAAAGCTTGCAATCCTTGAAATCTTATTGTTTCATTAACTTAGCGTTTTTATTGTTAATTTTAATATTTATCTCGTTTTAGAAATGTTATTGTGTCTTTCAGCGTCGTCGCTTTATCATTTAAACTATTTACAAACGTCGTACGGTACATTATACGGAATTAGAATTCGTTTGGCGAGTTAGAAACCGCCCGCGGCCGTTATAAACGTCAAAATCAAGGCCAAGTTCAGATTGTCAGCGCGCTGTCGGCGTTACATCAACAAATAATAATGTAATACGGCGTAGAAAGTGTTCTTCATTACTTAATACTTTCGCCCGAGTGTGTTGACTGCCGGCCTGGCCGAGTTTACGTATGAGATAATCACGGTGCGTTTGTGGGTCATTATCGTTTACCTACTTATTTAGAAATTTCTCTTTACTTTGCTTCTCTGCACGTGCTCGGCGGACGACGGAATTTCTCTCGACGGTTATTTCGTACGTACAACAACATCCGATAGCCAGAACGGTCGGTCGAGAGCGAGTGTCAAGGTCGCAGGAAATGAAAGTTTTCGTTTTTAATAAATTAGTTTCGAGATTCAGAAGTGATTCCAGCGTGTGGTATATCTATTGGATAAAAAGAGAAATATGAAGGTCCTAGTTTATACGCTTGCCGAACACCTGTGTGTGTTGCAAGCTGGAGTTTCTTCAAATTTGATTTTAATTGGGGTAAAATAATAAAATAATTTTATAACATAGTATAGGTTTTAAGTTATCACCATGAGAAACTCTCGATATAAAAATTGATAACCCTCAATTTAAAGGATAGTAAATATGGCTGGTTAAAATAAATAAATTTATTTCTTCTGACATAGCAACGTTAGACTATTATTCTAAATATTATTACCATATTATTTTTGCACTTATGAGATACACGCAAAATATATAACCAGAACTAAGACGGGCAAAACAGTCTTGAAGACACAAAGCCTTGATTTACAAAGAAATAAAAAACCTTTTGTATAATACACTCAGGAGAATTACAAGATTATTTTAATTTTGTAGTTTTTTTTTAATGAATTTCGGTTTTATTTTACCCCTATATTAATAAAAGATAATGAATCGGCGTCTAATGTGGGATTATTTATCCCTCTGAACATTTCATTTCTCCCTTACATTATATACATAAAAATATACAAAAATAAACACTATTTTGCGTTTCTAGATAACTAAATGGCATATAATAATTTGGCGCCCAACGAGGGGCTACTATACTAATTGTAGGTACCGTTATGTTTTATGCCGTATAAAACAAAGCCTTAATTACGGCATTCAGAAGTAAACAATTTCATTTTAAATTTTTAAGATTTCTAATACGACGCATTTGAAGAAAAAAAGATGGCTTAATATTGGAATAAAGAGAATCTAAATTGTATTAACCGCTTTAACGATAAAAAAAAAACACACTAACGATAACATCAATCAGAAAAAGAAAGTATGTAATCAGGACAGAAGTAACGGAAGTCTTCAGAAATTACACTAAATGTTCAAAATGATGACCATATACTGTTTGACGCTATCCAAGGCGATTATTAAATTCATTTCTACCCCTTTGAAGCGTTTCAAGTGATATTAATCTATTTAATTTCATGTCGAGTTATTATTGAGTCGATTTTTGCTTCTAATTTTATTAATGGTTAATTGACTTATGAGCTAATCATGACAGTCGTATCTAAGACTTTATTTCATGCGGTCAGTATTTTAATTCTGCATATTTTAATGTTTAACTTATTTTTATTTACATTTTATTTTCAGATGAAACATTAAAAACTTTCTAAAATTTTGTGGTGCAACTTAATTTTCCCCAAAAATGTGTATTGATAAAGTTAACCGTTGTTTTCTTTGTAAGCTTTATATTTACACTTATTAGTCCATATGTAATGTGTAACAGTTTCAAATTAAACACCCATTTGCGTTTGTTTATAAGTACAGTAGATAACAAATTGGCGCCCAACGTGGCACTGTTATTCTAAATTTTAAACATCTCATCATAAATTTACTTTTTTAAAAATATAAAATTTACTCTACAGACAAAATGAGCATCATCGAACTACCAATGTTGTTAAAAGATAACAATTTTGATTACATATTTTTCTGTGTAAGTGAACTTAAAGTTTGCCAAAAAGTCTCACATTTTGTTCATTAAGTGTATAGCACACCTCTATTGATCTACCCCATTTTAAAATTTATTACGTATGCACTTACACATTTACATAATATAAGTACTATACACAACGTGTAACAGTGTTCAAATTAACATCCCTTTTGCGTTTATTCATAACTATGGTAGATAATAATTTGGCGCCCGACGTGGGGCAACTATATTAACTATACGTCACCTTAAGTGATTCTAAATTCAGCAATTGCTTCCTTAAGTCCATAAATAAGTGATAGCAATCGGCGCCCAACGTGGGTCTATTATTCTATTTAAATTCTAAATAATTCACCATACATTTACTTTTTTATAAATTTACACTAAAGACAGAGTAATCATCATGAAACGACCAAAGTTGTTTAAAAAAATAGTTTTAACTACATATTTTTCTGTGTAAGTGAACTTAAATTTTGACAGAAATTTTACATATTGCTTATTAAGTGCATAGCACACTTCTGTTGTTCCGTCCCTTCGTCTTAGAAGATTTATTAAGTATGTATGTGTTTATATATATTAACATAATTATATATTACACAGGACGTGTAATATATAATTATTAAACAGTTTTCAAATTAATATCCCGTTTGCGTTTATCTATAAGTAAGGTAGATAATAAATGGGCGCCCAACGTGGGGCAACTATACTATAAGTACTTAATTATGTTATGCCGTAAACGTAATGTGCAAGTGATTTTTCGCTTTCGCCTATATATAAATGATAGGAATTAGCGCCCAACGTGGGGCTATTATCCTAAATCCTAAATATTCCATCATAAATTTACTTTTTTATAAATTTATTTTAAAGACCGAATGGTGCTCATCGAACGACCGAATTTATTAAAAAAGAATTAATTTTGACTACATATTTTTCTGTGTAGGTAAATTTAAATTTTAATAAAAAAAAATCTCACATTCTGCTCCTTAGGTGTGTAACACACCTCTGTTTTTCTGCCCCGCCTTAGAATTTATAGCGTACGCGCCTATATATATTATGCATACATATTCAGTTGCTATCACTTGATACACAACGATTTTCAGAATAATCAAACGATTTTATGTCTATTAGTCATTTTACTGTTAAAATATTCGGTAATAAAATTTTAATTTGGTTATATCAATTTGAATAAGCAATATTTCAGCTGTTCGGTATTTATTTACTGTAAACGTCACTTTGGT
Source organism: Protaetia brevitarsis (assembly GCA_004143645.1). NCBI lineage: Eukaryota > Metazoa > Arthropoda > Insecta > Coleoptera > Scarabaeidae > Protaetia > Protaetia brevitarsis. The sequence goes on along the minus strand of RXPK01000281.1, from coordinate 568,518 downwards.
AGGTATCGTATTTAGCGGTTGATTGCTAATTCTAAAAATAGAACTACATAATAAAGGTAATTAATATTCAAATTTCATGGGAAAATCACTACTATAGAGAATAGAATATATAGAAGCAGAATATTACTAATACTGCGTTGGAATAACCCGTTTTAGGACGTTTGATTTTGCTGTTGGGGAAATAATTTTTTTTCGCGCAGAAAATTTACCATACTGCATGCAACTTGCATCTACAAATAATGCGGCTCGGTTATTCATATATGGCGTGGGATGTATGAATAACAGTAATTTTAGTTAATTTTGGTTTCAAGTTTTGATTTGCTGGTTTAAAATTATTTTAGGGGTGGGGACAGAAACTGAATAACTTCTTGGCAGTGATTTAGCGATAGTTTTAGTGTTATAATTCTAACATGTTGTAATAAATTAATAATCGAATGGAACCGTTTCCAATTTTGGTTCGTCACTGACAGCTGTCACAATTTGAAGTACAATAATTATAAAAGTAGTCCAGTGTGGCCAATCTTACTAAAGAATTTGTTTAAAAAAACAGGTTATTGTAATGAGGAAAGTATCTGAAAGCATGATATTCCTTTTATTTTAAATTTGCAAACTCAAATGAAAATAAAAGAACATTTATTTTATACCGGGTGCGTCATTAGTCGCACGTCATGTGTCGACGGAATTGAGCTCGAAAACTATCAAAGATAGCAAAGTGAGATTTTCTATACATATATAGTATAACACTGCGCATCATATAAAATTATTTATACATATACAGGGTGTTGGAAATTTCCGCAGCCACTTTCAACTTTTTTATTTTAAATGCACTGAGAGAACAAAATGCATTAAATTAACAAAAACCATTTTGTTGAAAAAATATTGTTATATCAACAACTTTTTTAATCAAATCGAGCAAAATAAAAGGTTACAACAACTGCAAAGAATGATTGATAATATTTTGTTAGCCCAACAACATACCATTTGTTAACACGAAGAGCAACAAAATATTTCGTTTCATTGAATTAAAAATATTTGGTTATATTGACCAAGTCATAATTGTTGAAGGAAAACTTTACACTAGCATATATTGACAAACATAAATATTTACTTTAACAAATTCACTTTGTTAATGTAAATGCATAGCATGATTTGGTAAACTTAACATAAAATAACTATTTGTTTAACCCAAGGCAGTTGTTGCCCGAACAATTTCAAAGATTCAGATCAAAATTACCTTGATTGTTAAGACAATGCTAAAAATATTGTCTAATCTACACAATTATAGCAACAATCACATTTTGTTACCTTGACAAAAAATTTTGTTTGACTATATTTAACCAAATGTTTTTGTTGGATAGACAATTTTTTTGTTAACTTAACACATTTTGTTCTCTCAGTGTGGATCGCTATATTTTTTAGTAGATATTTTGATAGCCACCTAAAACATCTTTGCAATCATACACTGTAAAAAAGTTGCCTACAATTTTACCGGTAAATTTGCTTCATAAGGTAAAATTTCTACCATCTAGTAAATTTCACATGCTGATGTATTTTTCAAAGATTGTACTGTAAAATTCGTATGTAATATTTGTATGAACTGTATATTTGCCGAACGCGTACAGTTAAATAACCTAATAACCAATCACATTGCGGTGTATTCAAGTAAAAATAAATATAAAAGATCCTCAAATTTTTACCCAAATTTAAATACCCAAAAAAAATTGTCAATTTTACACTTTTAAGTAAATTTTGATAGTAAACATAAAATTGTACATGTTTTTTCCTGTATTTTCCTTTCGAATTTTTATTACGTCTTAAACTTACATGAAAAAGCTATAAATTTTACCGAAATCTTTTTTTCCATGTTAAATATCCTAGAAAAAACATGTAAAACAAAATTTACATGATTTATTGTGGTAAATTCACAACGTTATTACATGCAATATTCCTAATTTAGCATGGCAAAATTACTGTAATTTTTTACAGTGTGTGTGGGTATATGTACTTCCGACAATTAGTTTTGGATATATCGCAAATTTTGTCAAAAATTTTTACGATTACAGCTTTTGAGATTTTAAGCTTTGTCCCAAAAACTGATGTGTTGTCGCACGTCATTCTTTTGTTATCAATTAGGGGGGCTAACACTTTATATATTTCGACGTGATGCAACGTAAAAATATATACAGGGTGTTAAATATGTAGTATCACATTTATCATAATTCAAACGCTTTTTTTCGATATTTTTAAATGCAACCTATATTTTTCGATATTGTCAGAAAATTGCCTGTATAATTACCTTCGAAATGGTACCAACAACATAACATTTATTTCCAGTATTTTCGAAGATGTTTCAATTTTAAGGAAAAAAGGTTTGCAATATTCAATATGTGGGATACCCAATATGGTTAGGTGGCCATGATTTTCAAACAAAAATTAAGAATCCTACGATACGTCAAATCTTTGTTTAAGATTTCCACCTAAAGTCGTTTTTTCTAGTTTCTTCTTGGTATTATCGAGTTTTATTTGTATTTGTTATAATTTTATTATCGCTCGTTTTTTGCAATTTTGATTATTTATTTATTGTTAATTAGTGATTACGTATTACTTTAATCTGGTTGTCAGTTATATCATTTTGTTCCTGTTATTTTTTACCTGTTCAATTGCGAAAAATGAACTTCTCGAAGGAGGTAACATGATATTTGTTCTTGGCGCTAGCAACAGAAGTCCATTTCCATTAGCGTCAAGAATGTATACAGCGGAATATTCTAATCGTAGAAAGCCGGATAGTAAGTGCTTTAACAATTTGTTGGTAAGGTTTCTGCGGTCGGGATCAGTGAATTACGCCAAACATGAAAGAAAAAAAAACTATGGCTATAGAAAATAATGAAGTGACAATCATCAATCCGTTGTGGAAAATCCACATCTGTCTATAAGTACAATTTCGAAGAGAATTCGAAGAATGGAATTACAACCACTACCACGAGAAGAACCTTATAAAATTAGTATTCATCATGGCTTACTACAAACGGATTTTGAAAAGAGACTTGGGTATTGTGAATGGCTGCTTTTACAATTGCTCAAGATGAACATTTTCTAGGTTATGTGCTTTTCACAGACTACTAGGATACAAGAAACTCTCATTTTGTGCAGACCACTTTGTATCAACACAAGTGGAGTTTGAATATTTTGGGATGCATCGTAGGAAACACCGTTGTAGGTCCATTTTTCTTTGATAATATCTTAAATTGTGAAAGCTATAGACACTTCCTATAAAATAATTTACCGACACTACTGGAAGGCTTTCCAGCTAACTTTATGGACAGACTGTGGTACTAACACGATGGTGTACCTGCATATTATGAAGTTGCTGCAAGAGGGCACCTAGATCGGGTATTTCCTAATAAGTGGATTGGAAGAGTAGGCCAATAAGCTGGGCACCGCGATCACCAGTTTATATGACACAACGGGCAGAAGACATGCAGCAACGCATAAGAAATGCTTTTCTGCAACTTAACGAGGAGAATATAGCAGAAAATAAATCAGCATAATAGACGGTTAAGAATATGCATAGAGCTGAATGGACACATATTTGAGCATCTCCTGAATTAAAATTGTATTATTATTAAAGAATCTAACATTGTAAATAATAATTTTGTGATAGGTGCAGCTTTTTTGTTGTTGCTTTGAATGAATGAATAGACCATTTAATATTTGATATTTTGTGGTTTTTCTTTGAAAATAATGGCCATCTAGCCACACTTCTTTGGTGTATCGCGATCAATAAAGCAGCTTTACAAAGATGAAGTATGTACCCTAGCAATTAGGGTGCTTGGTTCAGAATGGTAGAACTTTATAAAATGAATGGAATACATCTTATACTATCACATAATTCATATTAAAAATACCCCTTTCCTATAGGACACGTACTAAATTAGCTTATCAAAAAAAAGGAACGTGTTCTGAACCAGCCAGTTTCTCTTCCGCACAAAATCTAAAGACTTGTCCTTTTAAGACACGCGTTAGGACATTGAGAAAGGAATCATCCGTGGGCACATGCTCGATTTCAATTCAAATTTATTTCAAAGGGATCAACAACACGGCTTCCATTTTTTATATCCACTAAAGAAGGACTGCTTCTCTACCCGTAATGCCCTCTGCTCGTATATTACGATTCTTGTGTCACGATTATTATTTCTGGCATCGTAAATCGTGCAGCCCTTTTCCCCCCGTTGCCAGTCAAGAAATGAAAAATGAAAGTGTGTTAAGCCTAGCGTCAGGTCTCGTCCCTTTTGTGATTTCACTTTTTAAATGGTCCATTGAAACTGTCCCGTGCGCATCGGGGGCAAGTAGAGCGTGCAATGAACACGGGGAGACCCTTTGTGCTCGGCATTCAGCGTGACACACTTTTTAAACGTGTATATTGTATATTTTCGTGTGTATGTCGTTTACCAGACAGAGATGTTTTATTTACACTACGGATATTCGCTGCTATTGGTCGTGGTTTGTGTTCTTTCGTTTAATTCGCAATGACCAAGGCCACGTGGACATGGTAATTTTCTCTATTGAACTGAGAAAAAAAAAGAAATTTAATTTAGTGTACAGTAATTTCTGGGTTTATCTAACCAAATGTCACCATTACAGCTCCTATGAGATGTTTACCTAGTGAATACACCAAATTAATAGCCTCAAACTGTGACTGCTACATCTTTTGTGTTGAATATGGATTATTATTGGTGTGAAATAGAAGTAGCGCCATCTTTATGACAATTTCGGTAATACATTTATATTAAATGGTGTTTAGATTAAAGCACGCGTTTGGGGAGCAGATTTAAGAAAAGTAATTTCAACATCAAATTAACTGCAATTCGGCTTAGTCTAATTGTAGTCTCTTAATAACGTTTACTTAATTAAACAATATTTATTGTACGAATCAAATTATTGAGTATGTTCAATGAACAAAATAATATTAAAAGATTTCTTCTTGTTGGTTCGACATCACTTCCCAGATGTTCCCCCACAGATAAATATTATTATCATAAAACTGTCGTATGAAGTAGCACATAAATAACTGGCGCTTGTATTTTTGAAATGAATTAATTCCAGATATTATTTAAAACAAACATCTATTACTAAACTATCACTTTATATAACTATAACTCACCCTGTATCCATATCAATATTATAAGCATACAAGTGCCAATAAAAATAACAAAAAAAAATGTTACAACGGTAAATAATGATTTTAAAATAACTTAATGCGATTTTGTAATCGAATTTTTGAGGTTATATACTGTCAATGGAACGGAGAGAAAGTTGTTTGAAAAACCGAAAAATCCTTGAGACATTAAATTAATAATTCCACCATAATTTATATGCAAGTGATCAACGATAACTCAATAACTGACTTGTCAATTATTATTCGTTTCTCATTATTATGATTATTGTAATTATTTTTGGTGTTTTAACAGATACGAAATGAAGTAGCTTGGTGTGTTTAAGTGTAATTTAATTCATTAAAAATGTCCAAAGAAATAAAAAGTTTGATTTATTTCCTGTTGTTCGGTGTAGTATGCAACTTTTTGAGTGCTTTTTTTTGGCATTTTTGTTCTAAATGTAAACCCATTATTTGCGTTCATTAATTCATAGTTTATTTCATTAATTCACATTTATAATTCATTAATCTGTGCAGTATCTATTTTTTTAATATCATTTATGTAAAAAAAAAATAATTCAAGATGCAAATAGTAGAATCGGGAAAATTGACTAAGGAAATTGTAATAAATTTTGAGGATAAATGATAATGATATATATGATAAATATTTGAGAAAATCAAATCTAATTGATTTTCTCAAATATTTTAAGAAATACAAAAAGTAATTGAAAGTAGTTAATTAATTTTTTTTTTATCAATTAAATGATTGCCAACATCGGGAAGAAGTGATACTAAAAAAAGATTAAATAGAAAATCAATAATAAAAATAGATATTTCCGGCTACCTGTAATCTACTAATTCTTGTTTTAATAAAAAAAAATATTTTAGAAAATGTAATAAAAATTGTCAAAATTTTAATCAATTAATTTTTAATTTGATTTTTATTATTCAGACAGAAAATTTATATTGGTACATAAATGGATTAAAATATGAAAAATTTATTAAATAACTAGCCATTTAATTAATCTTGAGTTAATTACACTTTATTTTAATTACTGAAATTAATTGGAGATATTGGTAAAAAAAAGCAAGTGCCGTTCTATTTAAGAAATTTTCAAATCAATTAATATTAATAAGTTTTATTTAAAAAAAAAATTAAAGAATAAGTATCGCTCAGTCTTATATTTTTGTTGAATTAATTTAATTAAATATTCATTAATTAATTTTAGTATTTTTTAGAAGATTAGTAAAAAAGAAACTTTAACCTTTCTTCTGTCGTAAGTTATTATGTTTTAATTTTTTTTTGTGCTATTCCACTATCTATACCTAAAAATAAATTCGTTTTTTTTTGGAATATTTTAATAAATAAGAGATATTGAAAAAAAGAATAATTAAATGAATAATTTGTTAAGTAATTAATGGTAAATTTTTAGTTATTTAAAAAATGCTTAAATTAATTAAAAATAGTATTAATTGATATATCAATAAATATTTTATTTTTTTATTTTGTTCTTAATAATTGGTACAAAAATATTAATACAGGTTTTAATTTGGGTATTTTAGATTAAATAAAAATAACCGAATTTAACGAGACATTTGGAATACACTTAAAATATGTTCGATAAACATTTGAAATATAAACATAAATTTGTTATTTTAACATATTGCATTTTATCGACATATCCTAATTGGATGAACTTTAATATTAATGGAAATATTTGTGGTAAATATTAACATACAATATACCAACAGAAAAATGACACTATATTTTATTTTAGCTATAAGGAAATGAAATAAATTGCAATCAATGGTTTCAACAGCTTGAAAGAGTCATTAAATAACGATAAAACGTTCTTAATTAAATTAAAAGCCTTTGATTATTTTTGCTTGACATAAAAAACGGAATTTAAAATTCGTATTAGTATTTTTATATTCGTAAAATGAGAAAGTTAAAAATTTATTATTTTCTTCCAATATTTTTAATTGATTAATTATGTAATTACTTAAGTAATTCAATTTTAGTATTTCTTAAAATATCGGCAAAAAATTCTTACTCTTCTACGTCATAATTTATTATGATCTAATTATTTCTTGTTTTTATATTTATTGGGAAATTTTGCAGGTGACCTGCAAATATTAAAAAAAAATAAGATAAACGTTAATTAAACAATAGAGCAATAAATTTTCAACTAACAGATTTTTTATTTTGTATTTTTTTTTTAGTTCTGTTGAAATTATTTAAAAATTAAGTTGATTAATTTATTAAAAAATCTAATATTTTTAATTAATCAATTAGGAGAGGGTGGGGCAAGATAGGGCCACGAGGAATGATGGGGACATCGTCTTATCTACAAAACGGCAGTAAGCATCTGTCAAATAATAGCAGTCCTAATATTGACAAGTGCTGTTTTATGTTTGTTGTAATGTAGGAAACTTTACTAGTCGTAATAACAAAGGTATTGCTGTTTGTGCGCGAACTTTACAATTTCCAGAATTTCGTTATTATTTTGATGGTGAGTTCAACGGCCAGTATCGGAAGCATAAGTAAATTATTTACAACTACACTTTTTTGTGCTTATTAATTGATATGTATTGTATGTATTTTCTATAGTGTGTTATTTGTTTATTTCAAATATTTAATATGTTATTATAACATAACCAGAAAATATCCCAAAGAGGCAAGATGGGGCTATTGGTATGGGCAACATGGGGACATCATTATCTCACTCTTAGTCGATCCGTTATGCCTGGATATGCCATTATGGCTTTCTCGAAGACGTAATGCCTATTTCTCATGTTAGGAATAAAGTACAGGGTCAATCAAAGCGTTAACAAGGGAAAGACAACAATCCTTAACAAGCACTACGTATAAAAATCTGCTACAAGAAAAAGAAGTCTGGAGAATCCCTAAAGCAAACTAGAAGCCGCTGAGGGAGAGTTTAAAAGGAAAAAAAAATGACAAAGAAGAAAACAGAAGAGACCAAGAAGCCGAATTTTGTAAGGAAAGCAAAGAGATAGATTTTTGGAAAACGTCAAGGAAATAATCAAGTTCTTCTGTTGAGGAAGATGACGCTCAATGTTAGTATTGTAAGGGGAAGTATTGATACAATGCCATCGATGGCGAGGTTGGGTACATGGAGGCTGTGCGAATAATGTGGATGAGTTTGTTTTCTGTTGTCTCAATTGTGAAGATTAAGTTTAATATTCTTATCGTTATTGTGTTTTTTTTTTAATTTAAGTAGTTCTGCTTTAAAGAGTTTAAGCTTTGTTCCTGCATGTTTTTAAGAATATTTTAAGAATCTATTTTTTTTACCTATTACCTAGATTTATGGTACGACCCATTCTCAACTCACCTGAAACCCCATCTTGTCCCCATGGTGGGGCAAGATGGTGTATTTACACATTTCTTTTCCAAATTTTCTCAACATCAAGAGTACCCATCGAAAAATTGTAAATTCATCCATCAGCAGATAAATGCTTAAAGATTACAACAAGCGTACTTAGAACCTTGTATATCAATTTGCAATCCTGATGCAGTGTTCTAAAGCTTAATGTTTCCATCTTGCCCCACCTTACCCTAAATATTTAATTAATTAGTTTTAATTCTTCACCAAACAACAAGTGGGTCTTTCTCTTCGTAGTGCAAAACGTTGCCCTGATTATATTTTTTTATTCACATAATTTTCTGTGCATGACATTTCGATTGAAAAATCAAAATAATTTTTGCAAACAAAGCTATCAACAACCATCTCCATAGGGGGACTTCACTTACTAGATACGAATGTCAAATTGTCAACAATAATTCTGACATATAAACACGTCAAAAGAGGCCACATATAATTTCAGTTTCTTAATCTTGGCGGTATGAAAACGCCATAGCCATATATATATTTAACTAATTTTTAGCATTCTACTAATTAAATATTTTAAAATTGATTTTTCTGGAAAAATTAAGTAAATAAAAGTACAATTTAGAAATAATAATACGCATATCCATATACCCTAATTAACATTTTTTCTTTAGCGCAACCAAAGAAGGTGAGAAATATATTGCAACTAAATCTCTTGTCAACAAGATTTTTCCATGAAATCGATATTAACATTCTATAACCACATTTCGCTACTTTGTTGCCATTCTGCCATTAATACTTATAAATTAACCATTCCTTTATGCTACGCTAAAAACGTTGTTAATACAACCGTACTGCGTCTCGAACGAAACAAATACAATATGGCACGGCTTTTTAAAACAAAAAAATAATATGAAAAATGAGACAACCTAGCTGGCAGAAGACCTTGTAAGATAATTTAAAGGTGTTAAAAGACTACACATTATCACAACGCCTCTCCGTCTCTACAACTCGTACAATAATGTGCTATGAGCACCGTACTAAGCTGACATTGTACCCTCTCAACTCTCAAGCTCCCACGTATACGGTTCGACTTCGGTACAGTTACCATAGGCTCTAGAATCCGAACGAACTAGTGGAAATGAACGGGCACATAACAGAGAGGCCGGAATAACGCAACCCGCAGGTCATTTACAAGTTTACAAGTCCGAGGGTACGCTAATTACTCTGTCCTTGACTACGGAAAGATACGGCGCTGTCCCGTAGTTACTGTACGGTTGTCTGGTATATGTATATGCATAACGCCAGATGGACTTGCGTAAGTTTCGGTATTCCTTTGTCTAAGCAAATGAAGACGGCATGTCTCGCGTTTTCCTTCTTGTTTTCACACGGGCGAAACGGTTCGGGTTCGTTCGTTAATGGAGCATTGTTCTTTTTGGATGGCTGCTCCTAGTGGCCTTGAATATTCGTACCGTATTATAAATGTAATGTAATGTTGTACGATAATAGCGTTCGTGGTTTCTCTTTGCCCGTTCGTATTTTCTGATTTATTGAAGGTTTATATTAAGTTGCAACAGAGAATAATACTTTAGTAAATTGCATTAAGGAGGTAGATTTGTTATTACAATTTCAATACATTAAATTAGCTCAAAAAGAAATTACAGTTTTTATGACTCCTCTTATACAGAGTTAGGCAAATGTATGGATCCATTCCAAAATCTTTAATGTAGTTACATTGTTTTTAATAAGATTTAATATATAAATATATTTTATTCCTTGCATATCTTTAATTATAGTCCATATGTAGACGTATTACACTAATTGAAGTTAATCAGCGCTAATTAGTGATTGCATATATTGCATATTCAGGCATTTCTATGCATATTTTTAAAAAGTTGCATATATTAATATTTAAGGCTTTTGCTTATTCTTTTATTAAGTAAAAATTAATAGTAATTCTAATGTAAATCGACCACGCAATTTCAGACCAATAAATCTTTTACATTGGTTCTCTATACTTTTTTTCCAAAAACTGCACGTTTTAATTCGCTAGCTGAGGGATGTGGTAAATTTTAAATTTTTTGAGTGTAAATGCAGCTTAACAGAAGTAAAAAATGTATAGGGAAAAAAAAGGTTTATACACTGAAATAACACATTTGGAGTTTCGGTGGCGGCGTTTCCTAGAGATACCGAATACGAAATATTCATACCAAAAAAATACGTAACAACAAAAAGGCTCCTGATAAATGCTTCCATTAGAAAACAGTAATATGTGTTTAACTTATTTGATGTTATGAGAGATAATTCTTTTTTAGAAAAATATGCGATGGTTTGAAAACCAAATTACTTTAGCAATGAACAATTCAATCACTATTCCATGTTTCGCGAAGTATAACTTTAGCTAGAATTATTGATTACAAAATTTTGATGTTTTAACTACTATCGTTGTTATATTCTAAATATGCATTACTATCAGTTTTTAAGTATAAAAATTCCAAAATAATTTTATTTATAAAATTTTATTATTTATAAATTCTTGAAGCAATTAATTGCAAAGAATTATTTATTTTATTAACCCTGCTTATTGTAATTCAGACATATTGCGCTATGGTCGGTGTAATCAATGTCGTTCTATTTTCTTGAATAGGTAACGCTGGTTGTTTACAACTGAATTTATGTAGCACAGGTTTATTACAATTATTAACAATATCATTGCATTACTAATAACAAACATCGTAAGAAAGCATATTGTTCGTCAATATCAGTTAGTATAAATATTTGTTTTTGGATTGATTCATTTAATTTTATATTTTCTCATTTCTAACTAGCTGGAGCTGTGCTACAGACCAAAAGTGTTCAATAAATAGATTAAAGATATTGGATTACACGGGATAACTAAGATAGTTCTTGAAAATACAATAAACGGAGAGTTAACAAAAAATAATTTCTTTGAGAACTTAATGCTTAAAAATAAAAAAACTGTTTTTGGTTTCATTTTAATAGATAGACGAAACATAAGTAATAACATTTAAGAATACTAAACAAATAAAATTTAAGAATACAACAATAATGATAAATAAACCTGTAAAATCACATTTGCCCAAAGTCAGGAGGCTGATTGACTATTGTCTATTGTGACGTAAGTAACTAATATCAAAGTAGCACTTAACAAGTAATTGTAATTTTAAAATTCCATAACCAATGTTTCTTAAAAACATTATTCTGCATAACAAAAAAGTTAATACATATACTATAATTTTAAAGAAAGCGTCTATTCAGAGCCTTTTCGCTTGTTATGAATTCTTTTGGCATGAATGTTTCCGTATTCGGTATTTCTAACGAAACGTCGCCCCCGAAACTCCGATTTGTTTATTCTATATATAAATTTTTCTCTCTATATATTCTTACGTGATTTTCTGGCTTTGATAAGTTTAATATATCCTCTAAAAGCTGCATTTACACCCAGAAATTTAAATTGAGATGCTGTGTCCCGATTTTCTATTGCGCAAGTGTACATACAGGCAGTAATAGCGAACAAAATTTCTAATCGATAATCCATAATTCTGCCAACTGGTAAGGAAGGCGGACCAAAAATATGTCGAGCTGTAGTGAACTGTAAGTTTCATTTGACTAAAAAGTTTTACAATGTTTTTAAATTCTTTAACTTTTGATATACAAATGATAATTGTTGTTGAGGTGTCTTCATGAGAGAAATACCTTGACTTGATTGCCATGCTAAAAAACTCCATCACATACCATTGGAAATGTGAAAAACTAAAGCGATCGCATGTGTGCAGCAATCTATAGTCAATGGTTAGCATCAACTTCAGAACCTCCGAACAAGAAGAATATAATACGGATGTGTACGCATTATTTCGTTTAATATACCATTAGCAAGATTAAACAATGTTAATTGAAATCATTTCTGCAAAAATATTGGCAAACATAATATACCTGAAGAAAGTACCTTACGAAAAAATTATGTCACATCTGGTTACCAGCAAAATAGCAGAAATTCAACAATTGGTTAGGTGAATAATTTTATTTATATCATGGTATAGAAGTAAGTGACGTGATAAGGGTGGCCGTTATAATTGGGCCCCATTTGTTAATGAGGATTCTTCATGAAGATATTTGTAGGTTAAATCAGATTTAATTTATTGTAAAGAACTTCAAAAAACAAATAATGTGAATTGCCAATTTCGTTTAGAAGGGTTATCAAATTTCTTTTACCTGGAAAGTATTCTTGTGAAAAAAATTAGTAATGTTGTCCGATACTGCACATAATGATAGCAGTCCGGCGCAAATTTAAATTTTTTTTATAGTAACATTTCATACATGTTTAAGATCATGAGTTATCGTGTAGCGAAGACATTAGGAACCAATTCCTTGGTTAACGATTTAATTAGCAATGTCAAGAAAGTATTTTTAAAAGCACCTTTACGAATCCAATTTTATACCGCTGATCTTGACGCAAATTATTAAATAAATCGCATACTTCAAGTCTTCTAAACTTCTATCAATAAATGAGTTATGCAAGCAAATCTTGGCACACTACAAAAAGAGATAATTGCTGCTTTTTATCCAGATTCTGTTTTTTTTATTTTATTTTAAAGTAATGCGTTTATAAACATGTTGAAGAAATATCACTCTGTATAATAATTTTTTGTTTTAATTAATTCATTTTGAATGTATTATTAAGTTTATGTATATTTAGCATAAAATTAGTTCACTGACATTGTTACACTTTTTCGAAGTAAAAATACTTCTTATTAAACCAATAAACGTTGAGTAACAATAATAAATTGTTGATCAATAGCTCATGAAATTGTCTTTTTTTTCAGAAATAAGAACGACCGTGAAAGCCTAATACCAGTTTAAACATTTCTTCACTTGTTCTGAAGGTTAAATTGCAAATTATCACTACAAAAAGAGTTGAGAACAAATCTCTCGATCTACACGCAAAATTGGAATAATTGAAATAATTGCACAATTTTATTACTTGATCACTTCAATTAATGCAACAAATAAAAAAAAATAGAAAATGGAACTTGAATTTAATTTATTTTAAATAAACTACTGTTAGTAAATATATTTTATGTAGTATTCGATTAGATGTACGGACAAATTTCACACCAAAAGCAAAATTTATATGAAATCTTCTACACAACAGTTTAATCTCACACTTTTGTTCCCATCAAGGGGTTAAGAACGGTTTATCATGACGTAATGAAACATCAAAGAAAAAATGCCTCAACACAATGAGCCGGTAGAAGAAGCCATTCTTGGAATCACAATCATACACAGTCTGGTTATAGTTTATACCAGCCATCTAGCGGCACTAACAGTCAATGAATTATCCAAGCTAGTTCAATGACTGCATTGCCAGCTTTATGCTACGGTCGCTTGCGGGCGAGAGTTTAGCGCGCGGCTCCTAAGGGGCATATAAACTGAACTCTTTTTCACTTAGTAGGTGATTGTACGTAAGATTTGAGATGTAATTAGCGAAGAAAGTAGGTTTATATACTCGAAGGTGCATTGATGACGCCTGGTACGCGGAAACTCGGGTCCATTCCTGGTGTTATTCCCCATTCATTGCTCTTGCTAGTATGGGATCGCCTAGCAC